>JAQJVL010000013.1:1930307-2081182 GCA_035578905.1 Stictocephala bisonia | reverse complement strand
AAAATGTATAATCAAAATGGCAAACTTTAACTTTGGCGCTTATATAAACTTTAAACTTGGGTTATATAAACAAAATAAAATAACTTTACTTGTAGTTCATTTCAAATAAGGCAACCACTTTATGAAAAAAATTCTTACTCTGTTACAAGAAAGCGTTCACTTATTTGACCTCACTAACATTTATGTGAGATGGGTACAATGTACCCTTACTACTTTAATAAATAGGCAACTAAGGAGGTATATGCTTGTAAAATATTCTGGTATTATAGCGTCTGGTAAATACAAATTAAAGAATTGAAGAAAACTTGTTGCCAAATACAGCATAACTATTACCAGACACGTGACCCTGTCCCTAAACAATAGTTTATGCATCGATAACAAAAGTATTCGACTTCAACTTAATATAATACGTAATTCGAGTTTAGTCGTACAGCCGTCTGTGGTGTGAGTTGCACGTATAGGTTATACCCATCTAAATATAATATGCCGTTCGAGATTAGTCGTACAACCGTTTGTGATGTGAGTTGCACGTGTAGGCTATACCCTTCTGAATATAATACTTCATTCGAGATTAGTCATACAATTGCCTGTGATGTGAGTTGCACGTGTAGGCTATACCCATCTTAATATAATACTTCATTTGAGATTAGTCGTACAATTGCCTGTGATGTGAGTTGCACGTGTAGGCTATACCCATCTTAATATAATACGTCATTTGAGATTAGTCGTACAATCGTCTGTGGTGTGGGTTGCACGTATAGGTTATACCCATCTTAATATAATATGTCATTCGAGATTAGTCATACAATTGCCTGTGATGTGAGTTGCACGTGTAGGCTATACCCATCTTAATATAATACGTCATTTGAGATTAGTCGAACAATCGCCTGTGGTGTGGGTTGCACGTATAGGTTATACCCATCATAATATAATACGTGATCGAGATAAGTCGTACAACCGTCTGCGGTGTGAGTTGCACGTGTAGGTTATACCCATCTGAATATAATATGTCATTCGAGATTAGTCATACAATTGCCTGTGATGTGAGTTGCACGTGTAGGCTATACCCATCTTAATATAATACGTCATTTGAGATTAGTCGTACAATCGTCTGTGGTGTGGGTTGCAAGTATAGGTTATACCCATCTTAATATAATACGTGATCGAGATAAGTCGTACAATCGTCTGTGGTGTGAGTTGCACGTGTAGGTTATACCCATCTAAACATAATATGCCATTCGAGATTAGTCATACAATTGCCTGTGATGTGAGTTGCACGTGTAGGCAATACCCATCTTAATATAATACATCATTTGAGATTAGTCGTACAATCGTCTGTGGTGTGGGTTGCACGTATAGGTTAACCCATCTTAATATAAGGGAAAGGGCATGACGAGACCCCTAGCTGCGCTAGAGGGGCCGAGACGTATGCGGAGAAGATCTCTGTAGAGAAGATTGCTGTGGTCAGACAAGATCACCCAGCAACTAAGCTCACGGAGGATGAAGCTAAGTGCTTGAAGAGGGAGCTGGGCAAACGTGCTATGAAAAGCAAAGACGTGAGAATGTCCAGTTGCCACGTGGAGGGAGGTGCATTGGTGGTGGGTTGCACTAACTCCACGACAAAGGAGTGGCTGGAGAAACAAGTCCTGGAGTTGAACCCTTTTCAGGGTATTCAACTGAAGACAGGGCCAGCTAGGACCCTTGTTAAAATGGTCACGGTCACTACCTTTGTTCCCAAGACCGTTGAAATCGATGATACCAAGGAACTTCTGGAAGCCTTGAAGAACCAGAGTGACTTGGACACAGACCACTGGACGATTGTTGGAGGGAATACAAACCCCAACGGTCAATTCCTGGTCTTCCATATCGACGAGGACTCTCTGGTTAAGCTGAAGGCTCTTGCGATGCGCCCATTCGTGGGCTGCGAGAGGATTACCTTCAAGCTGCAGGGAAAAAGTCCTCAATAGATGACTGCAGTGCTTCAGATAAATCTCCATCACAGCAGAGCAGCAACGGCTACACTCTGCCAGAAGATACTGGCTGACAACATAGGAGTAGTTCTTATTCAAGAACCATGGACCGTTAGCAGCCGTGTAATGGGGATGAGCACTGCAAGAGGTAAGTTGATTTACGATATAGGCAGTAACAATCCTAGGGCTTGTATATATGTCAGCAACAGTATTAAATCACTGAAAATTTCACAACTGTGTTCTTGAGACACAGCCGTAACAGAGGTACAACTGCAAGCCGGTAATGGTAACATTACGATGACGCTTGCATCTGCGTACCTCCCATATGATGCACCAGAACCACCGCCGACCACTGAGATGAGGCGGATTGTGGAAGAATGCATCAGCAACAATCGTCACCTGGTTATGGGATGTGACGCCAACTCACACCACCTGGCGTGGGGTAGCAGTGACGTCAACAACCGTGGTGAGTGTCTATTGAATTTTATAGCTGAATCTAATTTAGTTATAATTAATCAAGGCCGTAAGCCAACCTTTATGCAAAGAAGAGGTGTAGGGGTAAGAGAGGAGGTCTTGGACATAACCTTGGCTAGCTGCTACGCAGCTACAAAGGTTATTAACTGGAGAGTGCTAGACGATCCGTCAGCTTTGGATCACAACTACATCTCATTTAAGGTAAGTTCGTACAGAATAGATGAGACTTACAGAAACCCTAGGCGTACAGATGGGGAAAAATTCCAGTTGGAATTAGAAAACAATCTGGGTCAAACTGAATTAATACAAGGGCAAGGTACTGATATGATGGCGAATTCCACGAGGAACGCCGTGTTGGAAGCATATCACAAAGCCTGCCCTGAGACACGTAAAAGCTCCAGGAAGCAGGCCTGTTGGTGGTCGCAGGGTCTGGAGATCCGGAGGAAAAACATACGTAGAATGTATAACGTAAGTAAACGCACAGGTAACTGGGATAGATACTCAGCAGCATTAACAGAGTATAACAAGGAGATAAGAAAGGCCAAGAGAAACTCGTGGAGAGAGTTCTGTCAGAGTATTGATAGAGTACCTGACTGTGCAAAACTCCACAAGATCTTGGCCAAGAGTCCTAACAATGTAGCGGGCACAATCCTAAAGGAAGATGGTACCCACACAAACAGTCCCGAGGAAACGCTTCAGGTATTACTGAGTACACATTTCCCGGGATCTTTTCAGCCTAACGTCACGGTGGAAGAAGAAGTCAGAAGAGAGCCGAGAGGGAGAGCGACTCGTGAGGACTGGGACTGTGCAAAGGCTGTTATTACCTATCAAGGTGTTAAATGGGCTTTGAACTCGTTTCAACCATTTAAATCACCAGGGAACCGATGGTATCTTTCCTGCTCTCTTACAGGTAAGTGCGGACCTGGTAATTCCACACCTCCTACGCCTGTTCAGGTTGAGTCTGGCAACAGGAGTTATCCCTGCATCATGGAGAACCTCTAGAGTGATCTTCATTCCCAAGCCAGGTAAAGAATCCTATGATGTAGCAAAGTCTTATAAACCTATAAGTCTTACCTCCTTCTTCACTAAGACCATGGAGAAGGTATTGGATAGGCATATAAGGAACACTATCTTGGTAAACCGGCCTCTGCACCGGAACCAACATGCCTACCAAATGGGTAAATCCTGCGAAACGGCCTTGCATTGCTTGGTCAGTAGGATTGAACAAGCTATTGCGCAAAAGGAAATAGCTTTGGCAGTATTCCTGGATATAGAAGGAGCTTTTGATAACACGAGCACTGGATCGATAGTGTCAAAGCTGGTATCAAGGAATACTGAGAGCACAATTGTAAGGTGGATCAACAATATGCTAAGTAGCAGGAGAGCAGAAGCATCCTTGTGCGGGGTTACAAGAGAGGTCAAAACCCAGCGAGGATGTCCACAGGGTGGAGTGCTGTCACCGAGTCTGTGGAACATTGTTGTGGATGATATTGTTATTATTGTAAGAGGCAAGTACATAAACACATGTGCTGAACTCATGCAAAGGGCTCTTACAATTGTGGAGGGATGGTGTGAGGATGAGGGGCTATCAGTAAACCCCTTGAAGACCTTCATGGTACCCTTCACAAATAAAAGAAGCCTAGAGGTGATAAGACCGATGTTATGCGGCGACCGAATACAGGTTAGCAAAGAGTTTAAGTACTTGGGAATCAAGCTTGACGACAAACTAACCTGGAATAGACACCTTGACTATATTACTAAACGCTCTCAGACCACACTAATGATGGTGAGACGCGCGGTTGGGTGTACTTGGGGTCTCCGACCAGAGATGTCAAACTGGCTATACACTAGGGTCATAAGACCGATGCTAGTGTATGGATCTATTGTGTGGTGGCCCAAGGTACAACAAAGCACAGCAGCTGCAATCTTATCAAGGGTGCAGCGAGTGGCGTGTCTGAGTACATTAGGAGCCTTTAGGGGTACATCCACGGCTGCGATGGAGGTAGTTCTGAACCTCCCCCCCCTCGACTTGTTTGTCAAAGGGGAGGCAAGGACAGCTGCCTACAGAATGCAGTGCAGTGGGAATTGGCGTTACCATCCTGACAGTAAGCATTCTAGAATAATCGAAGTCTTGAAGCTAGATATTCTAGACATGGTGCCGGATAGAATGGTAAAAACCACAGATCTCGAAAAGCCATACCATGTTAACATAGGTGGTAGAGATGTGTGGAAAGAGGGGGAACCCAACTATATGAATAACGCCCTTACCTGGTACACAGACGGGTCAAAGACCAGGAAAGGAACTGGTGCAGGTGTATTTGGCATTAGACCCAGGGTAAGCGAAAGCATAAGCCTGGGTAAATTTGCAACCGTCTTCCAAGCTGAGGTCACTGCCCTTGCTGAATGTGCGAGTATTAATGTAAATAGAGGCTATAAGGGCAAAGTCATTTACATTAACTCGGATAGTAAGGCAGCACTGATGGCCCTGGCTAAACAGGCTTACAGTTCCAGGACTGTATGGGAGTGCCATAAGGCAATTAAGGCACTGGCAGAATCCAACAAGGTTTGCTTGAATTGGGTGCCAGGGCACAGTGGGATCAAAGGGAACGAAGAAGCAGATAGGTGTGCCAACGTAGGAGCTGACTGCATTCTCTTTGGCCCAGAACCTGCGTGCTGCATAGCATACAGCCAAGCACGTGAGTCAGTATCTCAGTGGGTTGCAGGTGAGCAACAAAGACACTGGGAAAATACTGACGGCAACATTCAGGCAAAGAGGATACTAAGGGGCTCCTCAAAGTCCCTATCAGTAGAGGCCCTACGGCTAAACAGGAAGGAACTCCGAAGAGTGGTAGGATTTATTACTGGCCATTGGTTGTTCCGTAGTCACATACGAAGAATAGGAGTGATGGTTGACACCACCCTATGTAGGAAATGTGGAGAGGAGGAAGAAACAGCTCACCACATAATATTCGAATGTCCAGCATTGATGCGACATCGCCTAAACTCCTTCGGGCCACAATTATGTGTAGATGAAGGAGGTCAACAGGAAAATACTGTATCCAAGATCCTAAGGTTCTCAAGAGGCCTGGGATTCGATACGGTTTAAACCTGAGAAAGAGGGTGCACAATAAGCCAACAGGCTGAGAGGCAACTACCAGGATGCATATGCACAATCATGGCCCTCAGTAAAAAAAAAAAAAAAAAAAAAAAAAAATCTTAATATAATATGTCATTCGAGATTAGTTGTACAACCGTCTGTAATGTGAGTTGCACGTGTAGGTTATACCCATCTAAATATTATATGCCGTTCGAGATTAGTCGTAAAACCGTTTGTCATGTGAGTTGCACATGTATGTTATACCCATCTGAACATAATATGTCATTCGAGATTACTTGTACAATCGTCTGTGCTGTGAGTTGCACGTGTAGGTTATACCCATCTGAATATAATATGTCATTAGAGATTAGTTGTACAACCGTCTGTAATGTGAGTTGCACGTGTATGTTATACCCATCTGAATATGTCATTCGAGATTACTTGTACAATCGTCTGTGGTGTGAGTTGCACGTGTAGGTTATACCCATCTGAATATAATATGTCATTCGAGATTAGTTGTACAACCGTCTGTAATGTGAGTTGCACGTGTAGGTTATACCCATCTGAATATAATATGTCATTCGAGATTACTTGTACAATCGTCTTTGTTGTGAGTTGCACGTGTAGGTTATACCCATCTGAATATAATATGTCATTTGAGATTAGTTGTACAACCGTCTGTAATGTGAGTTGCACGTGTATGTTATACCCATCTGAATATGTCATTCGAGATTACTTGTACAATCGTCTGTGGTGTGAGTTGCACGTGTAGGCTATACCCATTTGAATATAATATGTCATTAAAGATTAGTTGTACAATCGTCTGTGTTGTGAGTTGCATGTGTAGGTTATACCCATCTGAATATAATATGTCATTCGAGATTAGTTGTACAACCGTCTGTAATGTGAGTTGCACGTGTAGGTTATACCTATTTGAATATAATATGTCATTCGAGATTAGTTGTACAACCATCTGTAATGTGAGTTGCACGTGTAGGTTATACCCATCTGAATATAATATGTCATTCGAGATTAGTCGTACAATCGTCTGTGGTGTGAGTTGCACGTGTAGGTTATACCCATCAGAATATAATATGTCATTAGAGATTAGTTGTACAATCGTCTGTGTTGTGAGTTGCACATGTAGGTTATACCCATCTGGATATAATATGTCATTAGAGATTAGTTGTACAATCGTCTGTTTTGTGAGTTGCACGTGTAGGTTATACCCATCAGAATATAATATGTCATTAGAGATTAGTCGTACAATCGTCTGTGTTGTGAGTTGCACATGTAGGTTATACCCATCTGGATATAATATGTCATTAGAGATTAGTTGTACAATCGTCTGTGTTGTGAGTTGCACGTGTAGGTTATACCCATCAGAATATAATATGTCATTAGAGATTAGTCGTACAATCGTCTGTGGTGTGAGTTGCACGTGTAGGTTATACCCATCTGAATATAATATGTCATTAGAGATTAGTTGTACAATCGTCTGTGTTGTGAGTTGCACATGTAGGTTATACCCATCTGAATATAATATGTCATTAGAGATTAGTTGTACAACCGTCTGTGTTGTGAGTTGCACATGTAGGTTATACCCATCTGAATATAATATGTCATTAGAGATTAGTTGTACAATCGTCTGTGTTGTGAGTTGCACATGTAGGTTATACCCATCTGAATATAATATGTCATTCGAGATTAGTCGTACAATCGTCTGTGGTGTGAGTTGCACGTGTAGGTTATACCCATCTGAATATAATATGTCATTAGAGATTAGTTGTACAATCGTCTGTGTTGTGAGTTGCACATGTAGGTTATACCCATCTGGATATAATATGTCATTAGAGATTAGTTGTACAATCGTCTGTTTTGTGAGTTGCACGTGTAGGTTATACCCATCAGAATATAATATGTCATTAGAGATTAGTCGTACAATCGTCTGTGTTGTGAGTTGCACATGTAGGTTATACCCATCTGGATATAATATGTCATTAGAGATTAGTTGTACAATCGTCTGTGTTGTGAGTTGCACGTGTAGGTTATACCCATCAGAATATAATATGTCATTAGAGATTAGTCGTACAATCGTCTGTGGTGTGAGTTGCACGTGTAGGTTATACCCATCTGAATATAATATGTCATTAGAGATTAGTTGTACAATCGTCTGTGTTGTGAGTTGCACATGTAGGTTATACCCATCTGAATATAATATGTCATTAGAGATTAGTTGTACAACCGTCTGTGTTGTGAGTTGCACATGTAGGTTATACCCATCTGAATATAATATGTCATTAGAGATTAGTTGTACAATCGTCTGTGTTGTGAGTTGCACATGTAGGTTATACCCATCTGAATATAATATGTCATTAGAGATTAGTTGTACAATCGTCTGTGTTGTGAGTTGCACGTGTAGGTTATACCCATCTGAATATAATATGTCATTAGAGATTAGTTGTACAACCGTCTGTGTTGTGAGTTGCACGAGTAGGTGATACCCATCTGAATATAATATGTCATTAGAGATTAGTTGTACAATCGTCTGTGTTGTGAGTTGCACATGTAGGTTATACCCATCTGAATATATAATCATTCATAATTCTTCTTAGTTATCTGAATTCTGTAAAAAACGTATTTAAACATGTCATTGTGCAAGTACATTTTATAAACTCAAAAATATCTTTGTTGGAAAACGTAGTATTAATATTATTTTTGTTTTATCTGGAGAAAAACACCTTTACTAAAATATATTTGTACAGCAACATAGTTGTATATGGTTTTACATCAGTAACATACCTTTTATGGTTTATAAGGTATGTTTCATAACAATATAGAATTAGCAATAAAAATAAACAAAAAACTCTTTAAAGTGGATAGTTTTTCTTAAATAATTATAAAGTCAATGTACCTTAAAATGCATTTGCATTCAAAAGTCATAGAACATACATACAATGATTAAATCAACTCCGCTAAACATTGAAAACATATGATTTTGTTGGATGAACTATATATAGTCATGAACAGCTTTTTTTTACTTGGTCAGTGTTGCGTAACTACTTTTAAATATCATGTAATATGTTTATTTCATTACTTAATATATATATATATATATATGTTAACATTTGTCATCAAACTTGCATTAAAACACATGACTTTACTATTGGAAAATCATAATATTGAAGTAACAAGTATAAGATATCTTCATAAAAGCAGCCGTTATATGATATTAGTATGACACTACCATCTATTTCTTTTTGGGGGCCACTGTTTATTTATTTTTACTTTTTATTATGAATGAAGAATAATGCAACATTTGTTATTTGTTTATAAGTTTTGTAACAAGCCGTGGTATGCGGTATTTACCTGCTCACCAACTATTGTGCTGAACAATATAAAGGGGAAGGACAAGGTAAATAGCTCGTTGGTCTAAGGTTGTGAACATTGTCACTCAAGCCTTTAGGGTGGTTGTTACGTACGGCTACGTGGTCCTTCGTATGAAACAAGAATAGAAATACACAAAGTTTTTGGTCGTAGAAGGGACGAAATATTCTCAGGCAGGTATGATCTTCAATACCTGACCTTCAAGTGCAGTTGTGAGAGGTTAACAGATATGATAACTGTATATAATCCAGCACTAAAATCGATTGTTGCTTAGCCAGGGTAACGTAGTAATCTGCAGTTTATCTTGTAATCCGAACCACATAGTGTTGGCTTGATTTCTGATAAGCCAACACTAACTGATAAGCCTGATAGACAGTTCACTCCACCAGACAAATTTCGAATACAGCGGATACCAACGGACGTGGGTATCCCAAATATTTCTAGTAATGTCCACGGTGACGATAACCACTGGGCTTAGGCCACGACGGTATTAGGGGGATTGCTGGATAAAGTGGTTAACCTTTACAAGTCATTCAGCTACACCTGACGCAGTAAGAAGCGCAACCAATAATATAACACCAGACTTGCGTCAAACTACTGTCTACCTGTACATCATCTCACCACAACTGAGACAGATCCGAGCTATGTGGGAAGAACTGAAGAAGACGGAACAGAAGCAATATGGGGAACATACTCCGAAGATACCTACGGGAACACCCATTCTACACTCTGCTGAATTCGACGAATTAACTGATGCACCATATTAAAACGTGATAGCATTTGTATTTTATACTCTATGCTGTACTCAATGTTTATTCGAGTAAATAAATAAACAACAGAGTATATCACTCACAATCTCCCAAATAGCAGGGATACAGCACAATGACTCATTATTATTATTATTATGTATGAAATCATACGAAACTGTCATGGCCACTATGTGGTTTAGTGTACACTTCCTAATTGTATGGAGTGAGTTCCCTCGGTGTGTCATGCCCCCTCCCCTACGTAAAACTTATGTTACAGGTTAAATAAAGTTATAATTTAAAGAAAGATGATAAGTAATATCCATTTAACATTTGATAACAGGTTTATAACCAAATTTAAAGACTACAATATGACTATTTTGGGGCATTCCTAATTATTAATTTAAGTAATGTTTTTAATACAATATTTACCACACTAATAAAGCAATTAATTTAACTGATAAAAGTATTCTTAGTTATATATATATATATATATATATATACATTGTTTTTATTGTTAATTATAGTAAAACTGTTCATTCGTACTCCAAATACCAGTGCTGAACAATATCTGCATGTTACACAGATAACTCAACTGTTATTCTCGACATTCAGTGACAATTTGTTTTTAGTGCGCAGCTATCCATTAGAAGTTTTTTTTTACAAAACAGACAAATTAAGGTGGCAAAACCTCTGATATCCACGCCTTAAAGTTAGTAAACCTAAGGACACACCCTTTCTTACTTCGGGTTCTAACCTTATGAATACTGACTTTGTGACTTTTATAAGATGAAACTTTACAACAGACGTAGATGCAGAATAGTTTCAGGGTATGATTAATATAATTTATGTTTACTAACAACAAAGTGGTTGGGAAATTCATTAACCACAATTGACAATAACTCTTCACATTACATTTCATTACATGCATTAACACAAAAATATTATGCACTATTTATATCGTTAGATTACCTTTTTTTATGAGAAGTAGAAATCGTTTTCAAGTTGTGTCTTGCGTTTTACTATGTTGTATTTAAAATAATGATATTTTATAGTAATGTACTTTTTAAAGCAAAGTTTTTTATGTTTAAAAGTATACAATAAATAAGCCTGAAAGATGATTAAAAACCCATAAACTATGACAATATTTATTTAATGTCCAATGCTCAATAAAAGAACAAATAAGGTAGAAAATAATTTTTGGAAAAATCATTGCGTTAGCTACTTTTCATTTAGAGAAACGATCATTATGTTTAAATATCAGAATGTTTTTATTTATAACGAATCCACGAAACTTTATTCTGTTTTATCATAAACATTAATTTGAAGCAAGTAAAAGAGTTAGCGTAATGGCTTGGAAACATTTGTAATTTTATTAACTGAACCATGCTAGATTTAGCACAATATTTATGTTCCAACTTAGACGATAGCATCTGACTCAGTCTGCACTGTAAAAAGTTGTTTAAACATAAAATGAGCATCAGTTTTGGTGAGCCAAGAAAGTTTATGTTGCTAAAATGAAGTTTAAATTGACAATTAATACTTAAAAGTCAAGTTTGTAGAACATTGACTTGAAACTAGCTATGAATTAGTTTAAATTAAATGCTTTTGTTTAGTGTCCAAGAGATTATTCGCTACATAAAACTAAGTAATGCACAAGCTTGCTGGACAAAGGTATTGACAAACTGATCAATATCGAAGCTTTTTACAAAGAAATTGTAAACGCGTATGTGAATCTGTGAGTAGCCCTGAGTTGAAGCCAAATATTAATTGTCATGTTTGTTACATTTATAATTTATAATTGTGTAATTTAAACTTATTTAGCTACTTTATTTTGGTTGATAACTGATTATTTAGGCACTAAGTGAGTAACCAAAAATAAGATTAAATCGGGTAAATTGGAAAATAAATCATAAAGTAGTATTTTAAATTGGAGTATGTAAATTATGAATATATCTCATAGAAAATGTAGTATTTATAAAATTTCTTTTAATACTACAATACATTTGGTAATTCATTAAAATTACTTAAGCCCCACACGATTTGTTTTGAGATCATCTTGCATAAAATATGAATTGTGTTTTATGCTTTTTTCTCTAAGATAATTTAATGTGTTAATATATTTATAATTTTAGTGTACTTAATGTTGTTTCATCACCAAGGTGGTGTGTTATTGTGCCCACTACTACTTTCTATAAATGAATGAGTCCACGCATCAACATACATGTAGGAATGTAGGTGGGATGAACCTCCCTTGTAGGGAGTGGACAGTCTTGTATCGGTTCCGAAATGGTGTTGGCAAATACAATTACTGGAAGTATAAATGTGTATTGACACTAGGGGTGGATCAACCTTGTGATTGTGGGGAGTCTAACCAAACAATTGATCGCATGGTTACAGAGTCTCCTGTGCTCTTGAACGGAGGGGTTAGCCAGCATACACAGAATCAGTGAGGCAGGTCTCAAATGGCCCGATGGATTGGACTTAGCTTTGTGAAAGGAGAAAATTTAAACTTTTTATTCAATGCCTATGCCACATGACTTTTGGATTTTTATACATAAATACATCAAAGATTAAAAAAAAGGTAACAAATGGTAGCTGAAAACATACAATACGATACGAGGTACTATCTTAAATATTTACAAGATAACCTGACGTTTCGCCCATACTGTGATGTGGTATCCTCAGTGGTTTTTCTGAGACCATATATGCACTGTCCCAGAGAAACCACTGAGGATGCCACATCACAGTATGAGCGAAACGTTTTGTTATCTTGTAAATAATATAGATAGCAGCTTGACGCGGTCACAGAGAAACCAATGAGTATGCCAAATCACAGTATGAGCGAAACGTTTTGTTATCTTGTAAATAATATAGATAGCAGCTTGACGCGGTCACAGAGAAACCAATGAGTATGCCAAATCACAGTATGAGCGAAACGTCTGGTTATCTTGTAAATAATATAGATAGTACCTTGACGCGGTTGTCACTGGAAAATGTAGATTCTAGTTATGACACCGGCCGCTTAAGTCTAAGTTCTACCTCTACTGCCACGTTAAATGCAAACCAGCCTGTCCTCAAATCAGATTGATGCTGTGTGACGTCACAAGCAGCTTGGATGGCCGGTTCACACGTAATTATTGGAATATCTTGTATTATAATATATATCTAGCATAAACACGATTCTGCGTCAGACGTTGATCATCAACTATATTTCAAATTTACTAAAAGGATTAGCGTTATGATTTCCAATGGAAGAGGAAGATAAAAATATTCAGATTTTATTTAAAATAGCTGAGAAGAATCTGAGCTTCCTGTTGTTACAGTGAATCTAAGATCTCAGTAAGGACAATTTTAGGCCCAAAACTTGTCTGTTTCTCATGCAATGGAGTGTGTTCTTTGACGTAGATTGGGGTTAGGCCTAATTAGTTTATTTTATCTTAGCTCTGTTACTAGGGAAACTCTCAATACTCCGACAATATGTAGCCTAAGATTTATTACATTTGTTATTGTTATATTAGTTTCAAAATAAAGACCTTTAGCTTTTTCACAAGTTACTTTAGGCTAATCTTTCTTAGTTGTTCCGGAAGCATTCAGATATTAATGTATTTTAGGCCTTTGTCAAAAACAATAACTGTAAATAGTTTATTTAGTTATGAAAACAATCTACTTATTTTCATATTTATTGCTTAGTTGAAATATTGTTCAACATACCTGTAAAATATGGCAATGAAACTATTGAATAACAATACGTGTGGAAGGTTCCAGTAAACAACTTTAATATATGAATACACTTTTTTACCTCATTTCGATTTCGTTATGTAAATAAAATTAAGTTGATATAGCTAAAATAATTGTTGAATAGTTGTAAATTAAGTTTTATGTAAAAATCTAATGATAACTATACAAAATTGTAACCTAAACAAACATCGAATGATCTAGAAAAATCTATGTAATCGATGTAACTCAGCTGATACATTTTTCTAGAATACTTGATGGACACTATACAGTATAAGGAGGAAGAGTTAGTTAGTCACACAGTCAATAATTTACAGTCAGTAGTCAGATGTCACTAATAGTGAAACATATTGTATTCTGTGCTGACTAATAAAGTGTTGTATTTTTGTGAAATTGAAGTGTTGTTATTTCGACCTCGTCCACAGAGGCACAGTGAAAAGTACACTAGTCGCATATTAGTGAGTAAAACATTAGAGAGTTGGCCATTATCTTGAGTTCAACAGCATTTAAGAGATAGATTTAACATGGCTGATTTAAGATATTTTCGGGGGCGGATGGGAGGAAAATAGCTCTGAATAATTTCATGCGAGTGGTGTACATAACCCAACTGAATATTAGGGCATGTAGTTCCCCTTAACAGTGTTGTTTGCAAGGTCACATAGGCTTTTACAAATGTTTGTCTGCGATCTCCTGCCAATAACAAACCATACTTCTATTGATAACAGATTTGAGATCTGTCTTTACAGCTCCAAATGTCTGAGGATGGTCTTCTTGTGCACTGAGAGACTCACATTTTATTTTAAATCTAGCAGATTTAAAGTTAATTATTCTTATTGGAAATGCTATGTAGGTTCTGAAAACTGTATCACATAAATCTAACTGTTGATATATCTATGAGTAAATTCACAATAAATCAATTAAAAATAGAGTTTTCGTACATATTTCAAAATGACTGCAAAGCCAAGATGGTTTACATCAGGAACATACAATTTGCAGTAATTTATTGGAGTATTTACACAAGTTAAAAACCTTTCACACTAATAGCCAACAAAGCCTGTTTACATGTTCAAGCAGTCGTCAGTGATAGACATTAACAACATTTATTTCAGACGTTATAATAACTCTATTCGAACGTACATTATATTAGGTTTTTTTCCTAAAAATATTAATTAGTAACGTATTAAGCCTGACATTGTTATCAGTATATTTTGAAAGTAAATTAAGTACATGCTTAACTTGATATATTTCAATAATAACATGTGTCTTTCCATTAGTGCCACAAAAAATAAATACAGGTTCTAGTTCATAACACATTTGGTTAGATTTATTAATCAAATTGTAGGTAGATATTTGTATTTTTAACTACAAGATAAAATTTTTATAAACTGCTGTATTATGAAACATATAAAACCATAGTGCTTTATCACGTTGATTCTAACCATTTAAAACATAAATTTGTGTTAATTCTAATTAGTACGTATATGGTCAATACTACTGTACGTGTATGGGTGGGCGGGTGGGTCAATTAATTTCAGTGAAAAACTAGATGATGATACCTTTTAATGCATGCCTGAGAGTGTGTAGTTGGTCCAGTCAAGCTGTAAAGTACTGTTCTGTCTACACGAAAGTAGATTAAGCCCGTGTAACATACTAGCGTCATATACAATGTCCAGAGTGTCCCTATCAGACCCGATTAACAATAACTCAGCGAGGAAGCTTCACACACGGTAAGGTTCTCTAGTTCGTGCTTTAGTATACTCCTAGTTTTCTGTAGATTATATTTGTACTATAAAAAAAGCCTCAAAATTGAATGAACGTTTAATTTTTACAAGCAAAATTACAAAGAGCTCTGATCATTGGTGTTTAATAGTAAGGAATAAACTGACCAACACTGGTATGAACAAATACTGTTTCAAGAGTGATCATGCGAGTGTACCCGCTGGCGTCACACTCCGTTTGGCCTTCGGAGATGGCAGATCCTGTAGTTTCCACTAAAGTACCACTGACATTGACAAACATACATGTACGAGTATAGTCACTACAATGTATGTTTGTCAATGTGTCGTTGTAAGAGTGACTTAGTAGTATGGTTCTTAATACTCATTCACAAGTAACTTTAGGTTTCATTGGCTATACAAAATGTTTTGGAAGAAATTAAATGTTTTGGAATTTTAATAAACACAATGGTAAAGTGTACTCGAAATGTATTGAATGAAACTATTAAATGCAATATCCAAAATTAATAGTTATTGATGAATTTAATTAATGAAATTCATAAAATTTATAATGATGAGGTTAAATTAAGATATTTTACAAAAATACATCAAAACTACCGGAGAGCAACATGCCAAACTTTAGTGAATAACTATTATAAGGACTATGTAATTCCACAACACTACAAAAGATGAATGTTTAGGTGTATTGACCTTTCGTTTTTATAACCTTTCCACCTATCCATACATATTTAGTAATATTGATCCTCCCACCCACCGATACACGTATGGAGAAATTAACCCTTCCATACAATCATATATTTAAGGTATGTTGACCACCCCACAAATTCATACACATTTAGTACTTTTGATCCTCCCACCCACCGACACACGTATGGAGATATTAACCCTTACATACACTCATATATTTAAGGTATGTTGACCACCCCACCCATCCACAAACATTTAGTACTTTTGATCCTCCCACCCACCGATACACGTATGGAGATATTAACCCTTACATACAATCATATATTTAAGGAGTGTTGACCACCCCACAAATCCATACACATTTAGTACTTTTGATCCTCCCACCCACCGATACACGTATGGAGATATTAACCCTTACATACAATCATATATATAAGGAGTGTTGACCACCCCACAAATCCATACACATTTAGTACTTTTGATCCTCCCACCCACCGATACACGTATGGAGATATTAACCCTTACGTACACTCATATATTTAAGGTATGTTGACCACCCCACCCATCCATAAACATTTAGTACTTTTGATCCTCCCACCCACCGATACACGTATGGAGATATTAACCCTTACATACACTCATATATTTAAGGTGTGTTGACCACCCCACAAATCCATACACATTTAGTACTTTTGATCCTCCCACCCACCGATACACGTATGGAGATATTAACCCTTACATACACTCATATATTTAAGGTATGTTAACCACCCTACCCATCCATACACATTTAGTACTTTTGATCCTCCCACCCACCGATACACGTATGGAGATATTAACCCTTACATACACTCATATATTTAAGGTATGTTGACCACCCCACGTTCCACCCACTCATATACGTCTAGTAGTATTGATTCTCCCACCCAGCCATAGACCTATTGAGATATTAACCCTTCCACACACTGTACAACTTGACCCATCAAGTAAAAAATTTACTTCCTCCAAAACTCAAAGTGTTTAATAAATGTTAAATCACAAATGATTATCCTATAATTAATGATAAATAAATTAATCTTAATAACTCGCCTAGCTAGTCTAGGAAACCAGGACCTCGAATAATTATTTACACTTTTGTGACATTAATGTGTGATTAATAAGTACAACACAAATTTATGTTCACAGCACATCATCTTGATAGTCCCTTCCAAAATATTACAATTATCTTATCCTATTTTACACTATACACCTCCTTTAATATATCCTTCTCATCCAATAATAGACAATACAAATTATTCGTTTTAGAAATCTTCAATCAAATTTCTATTAACACTGGCTTCAATATACAGTCCGGTAAATCAATAATTTCAATAAATTATTTACAACAAGTGACAGCAAACTCCTACACTATTAAATCACAATCCTCTAAATAATTATATAAACGTCACATTAAGAATCAACTAAATAAGTATTATATGTGCAAAACGTCTATACTAACAAGTAAAATTATATATTCAGTAAAAAGTTATACTCCAGAATAATCAATAAATTATTTCCAATCAAAATTAACAATCAAACAATAATATGTCAACCTTTCTAACTATGACAACCTAACCAATTTACCGTACGATTTAAGTTATATTATTTTACTAATATCTTTCAAGAGATAAGCTAAATGTATTCAAAAGGCCCTAGTTGCTATACTTTATTCTTCCCAAGAATTATCCAACATTTATGGTTTATATATTCAACGCAATATTTATTTATTTACTATTTAGCTATATCAACTCAAAACAACCACTTATACGGACAGTGATCAATTACATGGATTTTCGTATTTACAATTAACAATCTCAACACATTAACTTATACCAGACTCAATTCCACCAATCAGTGAATTATATTTTATTATTAAATTACGATTATTATGAGCTTCTTATGTGAGTAATGTACAGCCTGTCGGCTTACGCTTTGGTGTAGGTAAAACGTAATTGTACGCCCTTACAAAGTTTTCTTTCGTCTACAAATTTTATATTTTCGTTTCCCTTAAACCCTGGAAGTCTTAACAAATTTTAACATATCCCTGGACTCTATGTCTCCTGCAGGTATGGGTATCCACGGGCCGTAGTGGATTCGGCGTCCGCTTGTCCCTCAGGGTCAGGTGGGCTGGTTGGGTTTGGAGTCGTTTGCAGTGCCTTGAGGGTGGCTTCTCTGGCCCTCAGGATAGGCTGCAAGTCCGGTCATCCCTCAGGTTCAGGTTGGCCGCTCGTGATCATGAGATCCAATATGAGTCCCTAAGGGTTTAAAATCATTCATTTAAACGGTGAACTAAACCGATTGAATTAACCATTCAAAGCTGTTAGTATAAGGTTAAAAACTGAATATTTCAGAATATTTCCCAAATCCCACAAAATTCATATTTTAAACAGTCACCTATTTAAATTACTTTACTGAAAGTATTATTATTTGTTTGTTTATTTTTAAGTATTTAATAATTTTTATTCTTTGAACTAGCATGCATGTACAACAATAAAATTAAGCAATAAATCTCCTTCTTCCTCAAATATTGTTCAAAGTATACTTTAATTTGAAGTTAAAATTAGGTTGCGTTCAATAGAAACTAAACAATAAATATATGACCAGAACCGTTATTGTTATTTATAAGAATAACGTATTCATAAGTTCTTCTACATGTCAGTAATAAATAATGATTTTCAAAGTATATTTATATTACAATTAAGCCTTTATTTAAGGGTAAAATTAGAAATGTCTAACTATAATTCTTTTGATGATATCGATTAGTTTGTTTTTATGTATATCATTTCATAATATGTTCCATTAAAAGCTTTAATATATAAAATTATTTAGTTATATAAAGCTGATTGGTTTTTATAAAAGTAATAACTGTTCTTAATAATAATAATAACACAGTACTATTAATAACATTGATTTAGTTAGTTTTGCAAAAGTACAACATTATTTTAATCAATTGATACTTATTTTTATATGCTCGATGTATGTATGCACAGGCGCTTAATGGAGCGAAACATATTACAAAACAGCGGATATCGGTTTATTGACAGCGGAGACAGGCTCTTGACGAGTTATGTGAGGTAGCTCTTTTCATTTCCATTCCAAATGACATATTCCTCAGTAACTTGGAAACTACGTCCTCAATAAAATGAGAACAAATTTATACCAATATGAAAGAATGTAATATAAGATAATCAACATTACATTTAGCAATGAAAATGTACTGAATCCACTAGAAAAAACATATTTAATAAGATATTATATTTCCCAACCATTACGTTCAGTGGTATTGGCCCACCTGCCCTCCCCACATGTATATTGGAATTCACCCACCCACTCACCCATACTTGTACGGTGGTAGAGTTTTTCGCTGAAATATGTACACCATGCCATGGTTAGTGTATATTTCAATGTACTTATGTGAAATACCTAATTTTGTTAAATGTTGAAGTAAAGTAAATCATTATTTAAAAATACTTTTTCTTTCAAGTAAAATGTTTCAAATAATATATTTAAGCTTCGATTATTATCTTGGTCAGAAATACATTAAATCTCAGAGTAAAGTTACTGGTTGGTTAAATTAAAACTCAGAGACTAGTTTTATATAAATACTGCTACTTTTTTTATAATGATTGAATAATAGTGTAATTTATTGAGCAGTATCAAATATATCTTAAATATCATAACATTGTTTTTAAATTACAACAAAAGAGCTAACTATTTTAACGTCAGTAAGTATACATTAATTATGAAAATCAATTAGCTTAATATTCCGTATGGCCAGTAATCATTTGTCAAAATATATTATTGTGATAGACGCCGAGACAAATATCTATTTACTATCCCATTGATTAATTTGGTGAAATCGGTTTTGGGTGAGTTGATTTTTGCCAATTTTATAAACAATATTAGTTAATGTACCTTCACTTAAGACAGGATAAATACAAAGAGATTTTCTTAACCACTACATTATAACTTGTGGTCTTATGAAGTGGCTAGATTTTAAATCTAGCATAAGACAAAATCGTTCAAAGTACAAGTTTAATTTGTTATAACTACGTATATTACACATAACTGAAGTGACTAACATGTTTTCATTTTTTAAATTAAAAATTATTTATAATTTAAAATTTTAAAAAGAGTAGTTTTTTACTTAAAATTATATATGTTTTTACATTAAAAAAAATGAAGTATGGGTTAATCCCTTCAGTTTTGTGTAATAAACGTAGTTATAACAAATTTAACTTGTACGTTGAACGGTTTTGTCTGTTACAGTTGATTTAAAATCAGCTAAATTCGCCATTTCATAAGGCCAAGAGTTCTAATGTAGTGGTTAACAGATCTTAGTTGTATTTTTCCTGTCTTAAGGGAAGGTACATTAACTAATTTTGATTATAGAATTGGAAAATAATCAACTCATCGAAAACCGATTGTACCACCTTAAGCTTTTTATTTGACTTTTTCACTTTCACATGTAAAAAAAAAGTATTTCACTTTCAACATGTATTTCTTTGTTATTACTGGACAATTCTTAACTTGTGACACCAGTGTTCTACACAATCCCTTAGAAAGCAAGAGTTTACGAAGAGTGCAGTACTAAACTCCATTCACAAGAAAGTGACGATCCTTGACCTTGGGACTGGAATGGAAAAAAACCGTTTGTTTGATATATCATGGAGTTATATTCCATATAACAAATTTAACAAACGCTTAAGTAATATTGTAAAACAAATACTGTACTGATTTTTTTAGCAGTTTTCCAGTTAAAATTTTTATCATTGGTTTCGAAAGGAAGTTTACAATGTAATTAATTTCCACCTTCATATAAGTATTATTATTACTTTTAGTCGTATTAATACTTATAAATATATATTTAATATAAGGAAAATGCTTGTGCCAGTAATGTGATTAGTTAGTGGGGTCCCCCATTATGACTGGTTTATCTGCAATATATTTACATGATACTACATAATCACTCACAACTACTTGACCTCTAAACACTTAACATTGCATAATACCTTTGTGTATGTATATATAAGATAACATGAATGATAGTACTTGTATTTAAAGCTGAGGTCTGAAGTTTTAAAAAACAAATAATTTTTATATTAAGCTCAAACAACCTATTGCTATAACTTGTTAGATCATATAGTTTATTTATTGAATACATAATTTCGTAACCTTTTATAAGTTATAGAGATTTTTGTTATAATTCTTATTATTCTAAGTCTCGAGTTGCCTAAAAGGAAAAAAATATGTGCTCTATTGATTAACCTTTCATGAAATATAACATTTTGATATATTTCATTGTTTTAAAATAAAAACAATACATTTATTATAGTTATTATGGAACAAATATGATTTATAATACCTAGTTAAAAATCAAAACAGTACAGAAAGAATGCTATTTACAGATACACAAATCATATGTTCACAATTATCACTTATGTTAAAACATTCCTTGGTTAAACGTGTTTCCTCCACTAATGTGGTAAGTGGAATATGTAACACATAGTCCCGACATATCGGGTGGCTTTACAACTCTCAACTCTCGTTAATAACGTGAAACTTCATAACTAACACACTCACCCTGCATAACACCTACCACCGGAGTGTATTTCATCCACCTCATTGTGTGCCAAGGGGCTAATACTAGATTTCACATGATTAATGTGACTCAGTAACAACTCATAACAAAACTAGTTTTATTTAGTATCGTAGGATTATTAAGTTGTATAAAGGAATAAATAGTTGTAATTTCACCACTTTTATGAAGGATTTTTAATTTCATTTAGTTGGGTTAGTGTTCCTGATATTTCAATATGTAGAATAGTTTTAAAAATCTTAGGTGCTTACAATTTTTTAATTCTGATTTCTTCAGTAACACTACTTTCTACTGCCTACCTCATTTTAAAGAATATTTTAAATGACTAACACTTGTTTTATGTAAAATTATTTATGTTTTTTTTTCTTTTGGTTAAAAAAATCTATATATGTAAAAATGACTGTATCTGTGTTTGTTTTTTGTGCATTACTAAACCAGTCATTGGATCACCAAGACACTTCGGGAAGTTGTAGAGTTTAGACCCAGGAAGTATTTTGATGTAGTTTTATTCACTTTTGACTCTAGGGCTCCACACTATTAGCCTTTAAAGTTTCAACGTTATTCAACGACACAAAAAACAAATGAGATGAACACTTTTGAAGCAAACCCAAGTGGGATATGAGGTTAACGGTACCTTTCTCTCTATTCCTAATATACCATCATATTTTAGAAAAGATTAGCTGTACCCGCCCGCTTCGCCGGTCATAATATTGAGTTTGATTTAGAACCTAATAGCTGAAAGAATTCGAGCATTTTTGCTTCTTCTACCAATATTAGATTTTTTAGGAGGCATGTCATAAAAAGTAAACTGCAAAACAAATAATTATTTATTTTTTATTTTTACGTTTCACCACAAGTTTTAATTACCGAGAAAAAAAGGTTAACACCAAATACAGATCACCTGATCAAGTAAAAGTAGTGTGTGCTACACTCTCAAGGTGAAATGTAGAACTACAATAAATCAAAAAATATACAGTACTGTAGTTGTGAGAACTTCAATCTGTTTATGGCATGTGAAACTACATTAAACCACACAGTCATATGTTTTTTGTAAACAATTCAGATTCTCCATTTGAATAACATGGGATCTTTAGAAGCCTGTGGGCGGATCTGCATAAAACTTCACAGAAACCATCTCGGGAGTATACAGGACAACATCCTAAAGTTTCATGGCGATCGGTTGGATGGTTTCGCAGCGCATAAACTTCAAATATATATACAAACATCCTCTTTTAGAAATATAGATTATGTTTATGGGTTCTACTGCCTCAAAAACCAAAATGCATTGTGATAGAGTCCAAGTGTCCCGGCGAGGCCATAGGTCAAAATCCATGAATGGGGCTGTATAGTGTCCGGGTGTGGCCGTAGGCTGAGCTCTGCCATCATACCACAGGCCGAGTTGCACAATAAGGCCTATATCAAAGTGTCCTGGCGAGAGCGCAAGCCGAGTTGCACAAAGCGGCTTAAGGCAGAGCTCCCAGGCGAGGCCGCTGCCTGAGCTTCCCTCATGAGCGTAGCGAGCAGCAGGGTTGGCACGCGAAGCTACCATAAATAAACTAAAACAATACTGTTTATATGTTAATCCCATAGCAAGTCACGGGTAAACAGCTTTTACCGTACAAAACCCATTACAATACAGATATACTTATTACATTACGTATGCAAGGTGAGAAGTGTCTTCTGTGGTTGAACTTAAGTATGTTATGACTATGTAATTATATTACCATAAAATATTATATTTTTTATAATAATTACATTATATATCGACACAAATAGTCACACATTCACAAATATCTGTAACTGGAGAAAATATAACTATGTTTACTAAATGTATCAACCCTTTCTTAATCTTCGCTGATGTTATACTAAGTTCATGAATCAAAATAAAAACCTTTGAATATCAGTATTATTTACTGTTGGACTTTGGGCCTTAGGCGCGCGTTCGTCATTTCCATGAGGAAGAGGACTTATACTTCTTCATCTTCACATTTATTACCTTGTAAACCTAAAGCACCACATCAGGCCAGTATTTACTTACTTTACAGTATTTATTTTTAAAGTAATAAAAAGCATATAGTTTATTCCTGTTTTAATCTAGTTTTTATGTTGTTTAAACCTAAACATTTGTTAAGATATAATTTTGAGTTTTAATATGATACACTTGTTTACGATTACATCATGTCTTACCAGTTTCATTATAAACATTGATGTAAGAGATATGGAATATACTTTTTGCTTCAGTAGTCAATAGTTTGGCATATCTTTGAATGTGTGATCACTGATCAGATGTCATAGTATTGTGAAATAATTTAAAAACCCTTCATCAACTGTTTAGTTTAATTTAAAAAATGAATAATGTTATAATTGTTATATTATATTTGAAAATTTCAAAAGTTATTGTAATTATATTTGCTTACTATATTTTAATCGATTCTGAAGGTAGATTATATATATATTTGATTCAAAATGTAACCCTTAATGATATTTTAAAAGTAAAATATTGAAAACAAAGACCAACATTTTAAATAGGTATTTGTGTCTAAAATACAAGTATTGATGTTTTTATGTGCACAAGTCCAGAAATCGTTATGAAAATACAAAGATGGAGCATTTATTATTAAAACTGAACACATGTGTTACACGAATATTGAGATAGAGTTAAGGGTTGGGTTTACGAGTTTTGTCCGGAGCTGCTCGAGTCGCCAGACATTTCAAGCAATAGCCTACAACACCTAAATTCGAAAACAAAAGAAGTTAACGTAATACAAGCATAGCCATGATTACATTTGAATAACAAAGAAGATAGTTATCACTGGCGAGATGTAGAACTATGGCGAGATGTAGAACTATGGCGAATGTAAAGCTATACTATAAACCAAAGTTATGTTCCAGCTTATCTCCCTAGGGACATGCTTCACTTATGTACCACAGATTTTGATAATTTGTTTAGTTATATTATAAATTATAAAACATTCCACTTTTTAGGTTAGAACACGAATCTAACTGTAAACATTACTGTACAAATGAAATGTTCAGGGCTAATGTAAACCTATGTAAATATCACGTATGACGTATTACATGCCATACAAATTATATTGAATAAATAAATAACGCCAAAAGTACAAAATTTTATGAATACACATGAACACTAGCTATTTTAAATATTTTTCATAATTTATTCAATAATCACATTGATTATAGAAATAACCCATCAACTAAAATAGTGTGATTTGATAAAGTATATTTCATCAAAAATTAATATAGTCTATAATATAATATAAAAACGTTTTATGTACACTCATTTAAACAATAGTAATAATAGTTATGTGTAAAAGTCTTATAGACATTTGTAGTCTTAACCTCAAAAATTGTTAATTTATTTTCAATAGGAAAATATTTTCATTTCATTGCGTTTTATGTCTTTACTTAAGCGTGACTACAATACAATATTTCGTAAAAATAAAACAAACTATGCTTATAAAATAATAAAAAATTCCCTACTCTCAATGACCGTATAACTTAAGTCAAATCAATCTACTTTAATAGTCTTATGAACTATGTTTTATAAAATTGTCACTAGATATATTTTAGTGAGGCATTATCAAGTTAAATGGAAATGAAATCCACGCGTGTGTATGAAACCCATTAAACTAACTGAACATCATCTGTGGACATGATATAAAATAGAATGGGACTTTTAAATGTTCACGTATTTACTGATTGAAAACCCGTTGGACAAGACAAAGGGACAACTTATAATGATAAAAAGTTCATTCTGCTTTTTAGGGACATGACTCGTAACATATTTATTGCATTTTGTGAAGGTATAATTTCATATACCTAATAGTATGTAATTATATGTTGTATAAGAAATAACGAATTGTTATGACAAATTTAATAATATAACAGCACTGCACATGCTTAAAATTAATTTTTAGTACATCTGATAAATTAAAAATGTTATTTTAGCAACTTGATATTTATTTGTTAACAGCATAGTTGTGGATTAGATGTATTACATTCTTACATGATCTGATAAAGCCCTTATCTGGTTGTGACGTAGTTTCCGAGGTACTGAAGGAATATGTCATTTGGAACGGAAATGAAACGAGCCACAACTTCTCATAACTCGTCAAGAGCCTGTCTCCGCTGTCAATGGACCTATATCCGTTGTTCTGTCCAACGTTTCAACCATTTGGTACCTGATCATACATATATAGAGAGGGGAAAAGAACGCGTTGTGTTGATAAGTTAAAATAGCATTAATTATTATTTAAAATAATTTAAGTTGAACATTTAAAATTAATATATTTAAAAATATGTTTATTTTTAATATTACCAACTTGGTACTTAAATAAGCATAAAAACTAGTTGGCAATGGGGGTTTTCAACGAGCACAGCTAGTTGATTTATAAAATAAAATTTTCTGTCCATTTTATAATTGATATATGTTGATCTTTGGCTTCTCCAAGATCAGATAATATTACACAATATACGGCTTATTCTAATAAGTTCTATACAACATTGTAATATGAATTTAGAAAATAATAATTAATTATATAAGTGTTTGTAATGATATACATAATACTTGCTTTCTAGGGGCATGCCACTAGCAGGTAGGCCTAACGGGAAAAAAGTTGCAGATGATTTCGTTGTTATTAAATTAATAATTAATTTCAACCTTAAGTAGTGCCCTATAAACTAGAATTGTTGTAAATTCTAGGTTGGTAGAATTGTTAAATGTGCTGGAATTATTCAAGAAAAAACGAATTTGCTGCTGTGCCAGGCACTTTCCAATCATTTTTCCTTTGCAATCAAATGAGAGGACGAAATTTTGAGCATAGTTAGTAATTTGAAAATATATTTAATTAAAGTTCCAATTTATAGTCGAATGCCTTTTTAATATTACCGTACTTGTTTAATGTCTACAGTCTGATTTGCATCACGAATAAATTTTACTATTATTTTAATTTAAATAAATTTTTCATTTAATAACAACGAAAATCACATGCAAATGGTTTCCCGTTGCCTTCTAGGGGCATTTTCATTACAATAATGTCATGAATCACTTTATTGAAGTGTTTTGGATAAAAGTAATCAGAATAGATTGCTGATGTATTGTTGTGTTTGACTCCCGCGGCACGACACCATGGCTGTGCACATTCACACATAAATGATTAAATACAAAAATATACAAATCTCGATTGTTTGTCATCCGATCTTATACAACGTAAGTTTTTTTTTTTTGTAAATGAAACTTTCAATAAAAAAAAGTATACTTATAATTTTGTTGTATTCCTTTCAAAAGTTATTAGGGATAAAACATTTCAAAATGCCGCCATTTCGAATGTATTTTAAAAAAAATTTATTACAGTAATAAAAATGTCATTAATGTGTATACAAAATTTTAACTCTATAGAATAATAGTTTAAAAAATAAAAAATAATTAGTAAAAGATAAAAAAAGTTTGCTGTACGGGTACCGGAGGTGATTTGGAATTTTTATTAGGATACTATGTCTCGTTTTCGACCCACTCTATTGATACCTATAAAGATCCTCTACTCAGAGAATTTAGGGACACCCTGTATATATATTTATGTATGGGTAGACCGATGCTTCTAGGTGTCAAATGAGGAAAATTAACTTGATTCTAGCTCATTGTGAGTGATGATTCTGTGTAACTTATTTACTTCGGTAAATATTTAAGCTTAAATGTTCATATATATTACAGTATATTAAAGGTATATTTAATATACCTTTAATATACTGAATTAAAGGTTGTATTACCTTTTAAAAGGTTTCTCAATACTCCTTATTGTCAGTTAGCATTCTATTTGTTTGAATCATATCAAACCAGGAATTCCCTGGCCAACGAACTGCCAAATATTTCATAAATTTTTATTTCAAAATATTGTTTTTAAGTATTTTTAAAACAATATTTGATCAAAGAAGGAGAAAAAAGCCCTTGAAACCCATAAAATAACTTGGATAATATGGCACGAATAAACTGATTATTTTAAAACAAATATTACAGAATACACGGTCATATTACTAAATTAACCCTTTTTTAGATTGTCACTTTTTAATTATATAAGTTTTCCTAGTTTAATGTATCTACAATCACTGGCATTGTATATATAACTCATTGCTAATCCTGAGATGGCCCAGCTGATGGGAGACCCTCAGGTTCTCTGTAGTACAGATAAACGCTAAACCAATCCACTCCAAGAATGAGTTGGCTACGGTAACTCATAACTGATTCTGAGAGATTGCTGATGGAAGGTGCTCAGTGGTACAAAGCGTTAATATTACATCAAAGGCAATCTAACCCCTACCATGCATGTTGGCTGAAGTAGCTCATTGCTGTCTCTAGGATAGCCCAGCTGATGCATACATGTTGGCTGTAGTAACTCATTGCCGATTATATGATAGCCCAGCTGATGGGAGGTCCTCATGTCCTCAGTAGTGCAAAGGGCTAACTACATATAAAAACTAAGCCAACCCACACCAAGAATGTTGGCTGTGGTAACTCATTGCTGATTCTAAGATACCCCAGCCGATGGGAGGCCCTCATTTGCTCAGTAGTGCAACGGGTTAACTATTTATAAAAACTAAACCAACCTACACCAAGAATGTTGGCTGTAGTTACTCATTGATGATTCTAAGAGATTGGCATATAGGAGGCCCTTAGGTGTTCAGTGGTACAAAGGGTTAACATTACATCAAAGGCAAGCCAACTCTAACTAAGCTTGTTGGCTGTAGTGACAACTCCAGTATTATGATAACTATTAACTAATACTAATTCCAGTCTACTAAACTAATTATGACTTTACTTTGTAAACTTTAATCTAAATGTTGTTACATTTATATTCATATAAACGATTACAAATTTACTCGTAGTTGCACCAAATTAACAAAGTGTGCATTTGGTAGTGTTGATTTATTTGGACGTGTTTATCGTCATTTTTAAATTTGTAATCCTGCTTCATAATTTATTACTATGTAATATTTTTACTCTCTATTTTAACTCGTTTATTAACTATCAAACTGTTAAACACATAATGCTGCTTCATTATATTTGACTTACTATTAGAACGTTTTTTATATTTATTTGTCAATAAATTAGTCTAGTTTGATTTTAAAGTTATAGTTTTCTGAAGATATATGATAAGAATATTTTAAGGCCACTTCATATAAAATATTACATAAAAAATGGCTCAAAATATATATAAAGGTGTATTACAAGTAATATATTTAAAATATTTTAAAAAAGTTATAATATTCCTGAAATATGTTAACGAATCTTTATACTAATTTAGCTTGCAACAGTGTTAGCGATAAAAAATACTAATAAAGTATCACTATTCTCCCCATACCTATGGTTTCATTAACTTCAAAAACCTAGACATTCTAATAGGTTTGTTTTATAAATTATATTTCCTGTTTGGAAAAGCAAAGTGATCTGGTTTGTATCTATTTACTTTTATCCATACGAATAGGAATTGAATAAGAATAAGGTTTTACCGGTTATAACGATTGCAATGAAAGTCGATCATTAGTCCTGCCCGAAAATGGTATGATATCTAACATTTAAAACAACTTTACGTGTAGGTGGGTGGATCAATACCACCACAAGTGTATGAGTGGATGGGTAGGTCATTATCACAGAACGTGTATTAGTGGGTGGTTGGGTCATTACCACAGAACGTGTATGGGTGGGTGATTACCACTGAACGTGTATGGTGGGTGGGTGGGTCACTACCACATAACGTGGATTGGTGGTTTGAGGGGTGGGTGATCGTAATATAACACCAATCGGATAGCTCTCTTTCAAATAGATGCAGTTTAGAGCAACAAATGTCTTTAGTTAATAGTTCCAAAAAACAAAATAGAGGTGTCGTTTTAACTCTTAGTCATTTTCTTACTATAAATACTGAAATATGTATTCATAGTACTTAATAAGAGTAGTTCACGAAAGTGTAATAATAACTACTCAGGGAGTTAATTATTAGGGAATGGGCTTTTTATATCCACTCCCTTTTTATGATTGTGTTTATTCACAATACACGTTCAGGAATGTCCAGAGAACCTGCAGAATTCTATAACAATACCATAGTAAAGGGATGCGGGTCACTTTCAACACAAGTATGGTTTTTACTAGATTTGTTTATGAATCAAAGCAATAAATAACAGAAAAACAGAAGCGGTTAATTGATCGGGTGGTTAAATATTTAAAACAGTGTTTTAAATGTAGGAATGTAGGAAACCGATTAAATGTCCTTATTGTTATTTTAAAATAAAAACCGTTTGTCTTATTATAATTATTTATCTTTTACATAAAATCAGCAAAAATTATGTAGCTTACTTATACTTGTTTAGGCATTTTTGTTGGGTGAGGTTAAAGTTACAGTATCATGAGAATTGTGATGAGTGTGTAAGACAATTTGGTTCGCACAAGTCAAAACTTACGATCCACGACCACTGAAATGTATATTAAGTTTTTTGGGTGTGCCTGGATAACACATCTGACCCTATTAAACGTATTAATACTTTAATTCTTTATAGTTTGTAAAGTACGTTTCTTATCTATCACATCTATTCTTTGGGTTAATAAATGCTTTTATTTATTTTGTTTGGTTATTTTTCAAGTTTGTATCTTGAAAAATAATTTCGGTATGGAAAACTCACATATGCAATTTTTATCTCCCAAATCAACTCGTATTTATGACTCTAAATTCATCCACTTAGTGCCCCAGCCTAGCTACGAACACTGGAAAATGGGTCGAGGGTAGTTCACGTGTCATGTTAACTCGATATTGTCACACAGCAGTCCTAGGTAGAAGGCACAACGGGGACATCTGTAACTACACCATACAATGACTCTTACTGGGTTACCTCACTGTCTTTGTATGGTATCTTCTTTGTTCTCATTATTCCATTTATAATTACGCCTGTATAAACTACACAATATTTATTATTTTTAAGAACGTACTGTTCTATTTAAACTGTATGAGAACATTCGTTTATATGGGACATTCGAATTATTATAATCAATTAATAACGACGCATACTAGTTTACTTTACATTTTTACAACTATCCCAATGAATGTTGATTCTTCAGACTTAACTTAGTCATTATTTTAATTTTAGTGAGATTTATTATAGCTAGTGAGACAGACAACAGTACAATTCTTGCTTCATGTTAATTCAAAAATATATATTAAACAAAATTAAAACAAAAAAACTACAGTTGGTTATAAATCATTATAAAGTGATATAATATAGGTCAATAACTATTGATTAAAGTACCCAGTTTCTTTTTAAAATTTATACAAATTTATATAAATAACGTATTAAAAAATGCTGAGTTTTTATAATGTAACACGATATTTATTAAGTTAGAAATAACATAGCAAACATGTTTTAAGTGTTTCATAATTTGGTTGATTAAAAAATACGAGTATATGTTTGAATATTCATAATTTATCGAACAACCTGGGCCGACTAAACGGATCGAAATATTCTAACACTACATTCTCAAACATAAAGGATTGGAAGATATTATTTTATGCCCTATTAATTACCCCCAAATTGCATTGAATATGGTTTGGGGAGGGGGAAGGGGTAGGTTTAAAACATTTGATATAGGGACATATATTGTGTGACACTTAATTGTAAATTATTTAACGCCTCGTCGTTTTGATGGGTAGTTGTATGGGTAGATGTGTGAATCAATACCACTGTAGTGTATAGGTTGGTGGGTAGGTCAATTAATTTTATAGGTCCCTCTATACGTGTATGGATGGGCGCGTGGGTACATGCACGTACAGTGCTAAGGATCATATTCTATAACATTAGTTAAGGGCTTAATTTTATTTTAAAATTTGCAAAGTCTATTTTTTTTAAATAGTTAATAAATGTATATACAATATTTTTATAACTAATTTATAGTTTACATTATTGCAACTTTTATGTAAGCAGGTGCGATTATAAATGTTTACCCAATGCTACTAATGAGATAAGCTTTTGGAAAATAACATGGATGGTTATAAAACATTTTGCATTTCGTCAAACATACGGAAAATAAAAACTTATATAAAATAAAAAAAATTAAAAATAAACATCATCCTGTGTCAAGTCCTTTATCAAATTTAAGGTTATAGAGAATTTAAATTTTTGATATGTGTTTAATAGTTTTGTTGGTTTTGAATTGGCTAATGAACAAGTATTGTAACTATTAATATGGGGTTAGGGAAAACTTTTTAACATTAACCTATATCGCGTTTTATATTAAATTAAAGGTATATACAAATTAAACATTATTTATTTGTATGTTTAGCAATTATATAACACCTTTTCCAAATTGAAAAAAATACAACAAATAAAGAAAAATATTTTTTATCTACTATATGATGATTTTTATGTGGAACATGACATAGTATTTGTTTAATTTCTACTTATACCAATGTTCATTTTCCGTATACTTTCAGATTTTTCAAAAATTACGTGTCACAATGTATGATAATAGTTGAGAATTTAAAAAAAATAATAAATAAAATAAACTGTACAGTGTATTAACCCACCCATACACGTACAGTGTATTAACCCACCCGCCCACTCATACAGATACGGTGCCATTAGCCCAACAGCCCACCCATACACGTACAGTGTATTAACGCACCCACCAACCCAGCCATACACATACGGTGCCATACGTTCCACCAGAAGAACAGCCAATTTGGGGTAAGTTGTAAATATCGTCATTCAATATTTTAGGGTAAAAAATTTAGGGCAACCATAAAACAAAATATTACACTCCAAATAATTGTTTTAGCACACGTATTGGCATTGTATCTGAGTCTATGAATGGAGTTTAAAAAAATTATATTTCATTTTTATTTTCAAACAATTTATGATTTCATCACCATAACTATAGACTACGTAAAACACTAATTATATATGTATACATTTTTTAACTGCTGTACATACGCATATAACATTTAATTGCAGAAACGTAAGTCTCCTCTTTACTAGTTACTAGTTTATATACAAAAGTAATGTAACATGAATGGTAAAATTTTTCAAATCATTAGTTTATGCTCTTAGCTTGTTACGTGAACTTTTAACTAAATTTTCCTAAAGTAAAGCCTATTTCAACACTTTATACACAGCTAATTGAATAATCAGCATTACAAAGTGAAACAGTTGGAAATTTGAAAGTTTTCTCATTAGACTGGTTTCATTCCGAATTAAGTTAAACAGATCTGATAGCTCATCCTCGCAACTCTCGTCGTTCTGCTTTTAAAATATTTACCTATAATTTTCAATAAATGTTAGACAGCGATGTCCATTTAAATATAAGCTGATTTGCTTCAAACTATTAATTAGATGTTTTTAAACTGGTAAACATTGAACTGTGTAATAATGACGGTGCAGTTTTAAAGGAAAACATGTAAAATATTGCTAAGAAGGTGTATTTTCTTTTAACCAATTAGACACTTGATAAGTTTGTTTTGTATATAAATGTAGCTACCAACTACCTAAAAAAATATAAAAAAATAAATAACTGGTAAAGTTGATATAACATCTTTCTTGCAGGCTGTGTAACATTAACAACTGAATACATCATCCGTAAAATATGTTTTGCATTATAGTTAGCACAAAAGTATAATGTTAACAAAAAGCGACCCAATATAAAAATATTACAATTTATTATAGGTACTATAATTATCAAAAGCCACAGTTCAAATAAATGACTAAATATAATGTTTTTACTATACTGTTTATATAAAAGGCACTCATATAAAGAATATTTTCCAATGCAATTTTAACCTAATTATTTGTACTCGACATAAGTTGGTAACCTTCTTGGTTCAGTATGAGTCAAGAGTGCTTGTCATCGTGACTTTTGTTTGTGTAGGTTTACTAATTAAAATACTGTTAAAATTACATTGTGTGTATCTGTACATACAACATGGATTGGCACTACATTTGCTGTTATAAATCTCAATTTTCATTATTTCGCTTATTAACTTACATTATATGTAAACCCAATCGATGATAATACTTATTACATGACATTAAGGATAACTGTATATAAAAATATTATAATAATTAAGTTGTCATTCCTTCTACCTTTTTCTTGAACCATTGATTGAATTCTCTAACATAAAGTGAATATATTTTGAGAATTTTTATTTACTAATTGATATATACATTTAGTGCTATATTTCTTAATGAACATATACATGTTTACTTTACAGCTCAACCAGATTAGGATTGTTTTAAAATTTTTTGGTAAATGGTTAAATCCAATACATATTGGATTTATTGAAGGCTGCAACTATTGAGAACTATTTCATTCTATATACAATATATTTCTGTTACTATTTGATATTATAGTTTATTTACACCATATGTGCTGTAAAGCAAAAGCAAATGCAAAGAAAATAGGGGAAATCATTACTATTAACATACATCAAGGACATATATGTTTTTCCACAATATTTTACCACTTTTTTTTTTTTTTTATTTTCACTCGCCAGTTCACATGGGCCTACAGGCCTGTGCGTGAACTTTATTCAACGAGTGAAGTACCGACCGTTGGCTCAGTGGGGATTCGGACCTTGGACCTTGCTCTCCGCAGTCCGAAGCCTTAGCCACTGAGCCACCGCGCCGGCAATAGATACCACCTCCAACCACCTAGGCAACCTAGATACCACATATATTTAAATATGCCTATAGTAAGATATATTTTATAGGACTTAAAAAATGAGCTTGGAATATAATATTGTGCATAAGATTATACGTAAGTAGATCATTGTAATTTGTATAACTATATAAAGTATTAAATTGACCTTTTCACATGGAGTAAAATTCAATATAGTTTCCTTAATAATAATGTAAGCTAACAAATGAAAAGATTTATTGAAATTTTTCCTTTAAACGAAATTGGAAGTTTAAAAAAATGCTCATCGTGAGTGTATTATAAAAACATTTTATATCAGCAAAATATTGTAAAATAGATCCAGTGGGTGTTGTTATATCTAGTTATGCCATACAACTTAAACGGCCCTCTCACCCTAGCATATCTTGATGGGCCTGCCGGCATAACCATGGCATATCTCTAGAGGGAACCCTTCGACACAAACACGAAATACGACCAAGTAGGTGTTAGATTACAGGTCAGGGACTGGTACTGCTGATTTGCTGAAAACACTCAACACACTAACACCCTAAAAGTACATACTTGAAACATGGGGAAATCACCAGTGTTGTATGTACAGATGTAATATGATACAGCAGAACAAATAAATTGAAAATTGTATAATTATTGAAATAATTATTTCAATCATTGAAGATGGAAATACCAAGTTTTCTCTTATATTGGATGAAATAACAACTATATATACCAATAATTTTTTTTTTTTTTTTTTTAATGTAACCCTAAAATTGCAAGTAGTTTTTAAATTTCACCAGATCGAGCTAACGTAATATAATGACGTCATGTCTGACGACTAACTTTACTTTGAGCCAAACTGTCGTAACCTCAATACTGTAGGTGGTATGTTGTACAGAACGTCAATATAGCAGAAATAGTGTAATTATATGTTTGTTAGACGCCTGTTTCTGTCTTCTCAATTTTGTAGTCCAAACGAACCCACTCTGGGATGTGTAGTACAAACAATGAACGAACATCTTAGAGATATTCAACGATGGTTCACCAAAATGGTATGTTTATTAAATACGGAAAAGGCTAAATATAAGTTTATCTTAATAAATCAGATACAATTAAACAATCTTTAAATGTGTTGATTGTGTTTATAATAAAACCCAGTAACCTGAAAACCGTGATTTTCTTAACATATAAACAGCCTAAAATGTCTAGATTGATGAAAGGATAAATGGTAATAATATTGAGCAATTAAAAAGGATATTTATTGCTATATTAAGAACTTTTAGGTAAAAACGGAAGCACTGTACAATGCAAACATCACACCCTTTGTTTGTTGGACAGAATATCTTACCTTCAGGATATAAGTTCATTTATAAAGAAATGATAATTCTTTACATTTTGAGTGAAATTTTATAAGAATTTAACACTGTATACAAAGACAAATTGAAGATAAGAGAGGAGATGTTAGTTCCTAAGCCTAAATGAACTTCCTTTGTATATAGTTACTGTTTTTTTCGTACCACCATTGTTTAATGTAATTAAAAAAGTAAATAAATAAATAAAAAATTAAATATTTCAAAATCAAAATTTGTTTACAGAAGAAATAAAATATTTGCTTTTGAACCACGATATCATAGACTCTATGTCAAACAAAAAAACAAGTAATACTTATTTTCTTAACTCAAGATAACAATAGTTAAGTTATGTTAGTAGGATTTATTATTAATTAAATATAATTTCTTACGCTCTACAAATTAACACATTTTTTTAAGGAACTTCAACACAGGCTCTACTTTATGACACCCTAAATATTTTATAAATACTTATTCGTTAGTTTAGCTACGTAGTAAATATTAAACTATTTTACTTGTGCTACTAATTGTATTTGTGATGTAATTAATAGTTTCCAAGTATAAGTAATTTAATTATTCATAAAAAATACTATGCTTAAGAAATATATATTTTGTAAACTGCTTGTATATTTTAAAAACAAAATAAAGCATATTATATTATATATATATATAAAAAGAACCACACTTAGCAGTCTTTTCTTGATGTTTTTAATGTTTAAAATCGATTTCGGTCTCGAAAGACCATCATCAGTTTAACATCAAGAAAAGATTGCTAAGTGTGGTTCTTTTTATATATATATATATATATATATATATATATATATATATATATATATATATATATATATATAAATAATAAGCAATCTAATAGCTAAAAATGTCAAACATATTATATTATATTTTTTTAAATTAAATGTTAGTCACATTTTCCATTGTGCAGCTATATGCAATTATAAAAGATAGAAAACTATATAGATAATCCTTGTAAAACACCTGTAGTACAAGTATGGGTACAATAAATTATATATGTTATATTAAAACCCTTTATAGAATGCTGGTTGATATTTCAACCACCTCCAATATCTCTCTGTGCACAGCCAAGTTTCGTGTCACTTGCCGTCAACGCTTTCTGATTGAAATATCAACCACCTCAAATATGCCCACCCACCTATATGCACAAAGCTATATTTATGAAATACCCAATGTTTAAGTATTGATTCTTTATGTATACACTTAGTGAAAGATCAGAAAAATGTTTTAAAAAAATTACATGTCTGCATGTGTTTGGAGAGGGTGGTCAATATTTCGACCAGAATGTGTTAGAGCAAGTGCTAATGTAGCTAAAATTAATGGTCAAAATATCAACCACTTAGAAAAGGGATTAATAAGTTGGTCTTATTTGTTTACAAAATGTATTTTGACAATTAAAGTTTATTATTAGATTTCCAAACATTGTATAGTGATTAAATAATAAATCCTCGAAATCTCATTCTCATTAGAAAATCTAGGAAAATGTATAACTAAAATAAAAATATATACACCTTGAAGTTCATGATAAAAGTTTACAGTTAATAAGTTGGTCTAATTTGTTTACAAAATGTATTTTGACAATACAATTTTATTATTAGATTTCCAAACATTGTATAGTGATTAAATAATAAACCCTCGAAATCTCATTCTCATTAGAAAATCTAGGAAAATGTATAACTAAAATAAAAATATATACACCTTGAAGTTCATGATAAAAGTTTACAGTTAATAAGTTGGTCTAATTTGTTTACAAAATGTATTTTGACAATAACATTTTATTATTAGATTTCCAAACATTGTATAGTGATTAAATAATAAACCCTTGAAATATCATTCTCATTAGAAAATCTTGGAAAATGTATAGCTAAAATAAAAATATATACACCTTGAAGTTCATGATAAAAGTTTACAGTTAAGGTAAATACTAAACTAAATTAAAAGATTTCCAAAACAGTATTGCTGACCTAAATAACATCAAAACAGGAAATAAAAAATAATCTATGTTTTGTAGAAGGGTGCAAAACAATTTATGCAGAGAGCAATTTTGCACTTCTCGCACTCAATGCTACAGCGCGTAGGCTTCTCTTTTGTGCTACACCTTGCACAACGCCTACTGCTAGTAATTATTGGAAGATGTTGTCCTAATTCACTTTGATTTATTTCATTTACTGTCTTGCCGTGAATCTTTTTTCCTTTTGTACAGCCTGATTTCCTTGATTTACGACTAGAAAAGCCATTTATTTAAGGAATTGATCATGCTCACTACTTCGAAGACAGTCGAACTCGTCTCCTCTGTAGCAATCCGCTCTTCTTTTTTTAGGTGGATCCATGCTAAAAATAAAACATAGGTTAAAGACTAAAAATAATAATATTATAAAGTAGTGTAAATATTTTTATTTAGTCAGACTATATTTAGGCGTATAATGCAACATTATAATAAACATTTAGTTGCCTTATAATGTATATTTCAACAAATTTATTGTAACATAAAAATAAAAATATTTTGTTCTCATACCACTGTGAATTGAAACACATCTAACCTCAATAACTTGTGAGCGCAAATAGTTGGATAGTTATAAATATTACAGATTGAAAGCCAAGAGTATTAAGATAATTTTGGTATATAATTTAGTAAAACATCTCATACTAACCTTATTTAATAATTGTCTAAACAGAACATGTTTTTGAATGTTAGATATAAATACCAGAAATAATATTTTTCCACCAGAAAACCATTTACAGAACACTTTATTTAAAGACATGTCTATGTTCAATTATTAACATAAAATAAAGTATAATAATTAAAATTTCATATATTCTTACCTTGAAAGAATGAGAAGTCTTTAAATTCAAACTTGCAGCATGTGCTTCTCAATGTCAAATCACTAAACGCATACTGGTTTGTGTATCAACCACCAGTTCACATAATCACCACTAGACGACAGCACAAAGCAGCCAGACCAACAAAATGCAAAGTCACGTGTTGACTAGGTGTAGCTGGATTGGCTGATAACCTTAAGATATATTTTTGCTCACCTAGTCATTCAAAAATAAACTTTATGTACACTGGTTGAAATATCGACCAGCATGCATTGGTGACATTGTCATGAAAAATCTCATGTGCACAGAGAGTATCACATGGGTGGTTGATATATCAACCAGTATGCGTTACCTATAACCGTCCAAAATTTGGCTGATCTATAAAGGGTTAAATTATAATATCATGTTACAGTGGTCAGTGTTTGGGGGTTTATCTAGCACAGTATGCATCCTGTTAGCTGTTTTATTTAATAACACGATAAATTAAATAATCACATTACAATTCTTCTGATGGGGATGCATTTGAGTGTTTTACACTTATTATCAGGTGGGTTTATACGTACAATTTATCGGGAGTGATATTATTGTTTTAAATTTCAAATTATACATTTCACTTAATAGGAAATAGCTTAAAATTTAAGTTTACATCCAAATTTAAGTTCTCGTCATAAACATACATTTTCTCTTTTTAACGTTTATATTAATTGTTTGAAAACAATAAAAATATTGACTATGAAAACCTATTTAATTTTTTTTTTCAAATATTTCAAATATTCAAAATATCATTATGTTTCATTAATTTATATTTATGGTTACAAATTAAAGGATACATTATATATAATCAATGTTGTTTACACAATATTATTACAGTAATCATTTGCTTTACTTTATGGTAGTAAAGAGGATATGGAATATTATGTGTGTTTCTATGCATAACACGTACGTAAAAATTTACTTATCTCTGGAAAAAAGACAATGGCCGTTGTTGCAGTGGGCATCGATTTATTGTGAGAGGGAACGAAGCTCTCAGCCAATTGAAGTTATTGCACGCTTCATTCACCTGCATGCTGACAGGAATTTAATTTGTAAATGGTTCCATTTTTCTATTTATAGGAAACACTTACATGCTTCTTAATAATTTATAAGGTTATTGTCATAATAAACTAAGATGTTACGAACCAAACAAACTCCACAAAATATTTCACACTGAACAAGAGATCTCACAGACATCTTAAATCTTATTGACATCTCGAATGAATGTTGCCATTCAAGATGTTATTTGGTTTATGCCGTTATTGTACTAAGTATAGTGTTTTTGAGCAGTACATGGGACAAGCACGTTTGTAAATTTATAAAATACTTTTCAACTTACCAAGTGAAAATAAGTCTTACTGCAGTGTTTTCGGCAGAGAGAAGTTAGAGAGTATTGGATACGTGACTTTACCTTCAATAGACAGCGTTTAGCGAGTTTCAAACAAAATGTTGTATTCAACATAATTATTATGGTATCCCATATTTATATAGCTGCATGTGTAACTCACTCACTCACGTATACAAATTCTAACGCACTTCCAGATGAGCTAGAAATTGAAATTCGTTTCACTTGTAGCTTTTACCTAGCAACTTACGGGAAAGTTCCGAAAATTAAACAATTTTAACCCCCCAAAAATCAAAACGGAGGACAAGAATTTTGAATTGTGTACAGAGTTTTACTTACGTCTTACCTGTGGGCAAACCGTTGATTAAAAAGCAAATCTGAAAGCATATTCCAGATTTGTATTTAAGCTTCCTACGATTTTGTTAATTAGTAATTTTTTTATATTTTTGATATTAACTACGAAAAAAATCATCAAATTTCACTTTTCGTTGAAACAATTTATTTTTTTAAATTTTTCGTATTTTATTGCTGTATTACGATAATTTAAGAACCTAAAACCATACACACTGTTTCAATTTACTACTTTGTTACCAAAACTGCTTTAAAATTAGATTTTTCACTTTTCATAACCTAGAAAAAAATTAAATGGCTGACGTGAAACAGCTAATCTTTTTGCAGAGTTGATATTATTGTCATACAGACGCTGTAATATTTAATTTAGATTATATATAACGACATATTCAGATTAAAAAATAAATTATTAACAATAAGTTTCATGTAAATTTTTATGGTATAAACTATTGTATCCTCACAAACAGTCAGTAACGTTGAGTTTTGTCTAAAACGTGTGATTTGTTTGGAAGAGGTCCTGACATTTAAGCATGATTAAAATTAGCTAAAAACTTAAAACCGTACATACTATTTACCTTCACGTTTCTGTCATAAAAATGCTATACAATTAAGTTTTGCTCTTTTTATAACCCGTAAAAAATTCAAAATGGCTGACGAGAAACTTCTGACATGTTTTCACAGTTGAAGCTTTATTTTACTGACGCTGTTACATTTACTTAAGATAGAATCAAATTAACAAAAAAGTTCTGTACAAAAAGTTCCATATACATTTTTACGGTATAAACTACAGTTTCATCACAAAAAGTCGGTAAATGAATTTTGTCGAAAACATGTGATTTTTAAAAATAGTTCCTCACATTTTAAATATGATTAAAAAAAACCATAAACTTAAAAACTACTTAATATTTACCTTCATTTTTCTGTTAGCAAAATTGATATAAAATTTAATTGGCAATTTCATAACCTAGGCAACATTCAAAATGGCTGACGAGAAAGCGCTTACCTGTTTGCACAGCTAAGGTTTTTGTTTTACTGAAGCTGTAATATTTAGTTAATATAACATCAAATAAAATATTTATATTGACAAAAAAATTGTGCACAAAAATTATACTATACGTTTTGTGGTATATTCTACCGTTTCTATACAAAACGTCGGTAAAGTTGAGATTTGTCAAAAACACGTAATTTTATAGAATAGTTCCTCCCATTTTAATATGAATAGAATAAGTTGGAAAGTATAAACCTTACAGACTATTTAACTGTTTTTATTTTTGATATTTCACCTTTCAAAACAAACAAAAACTTACTTTCGTTTACTGTTGAGATATCTGTTTTTCGGTAGTTGCACTATTTCGTTTAGAAGATTTCAAATGACATTGTTCAATTCACAAAAACGTTTACTACAAGCATGTTTATATACTTCTATGCTGTATATACAACAGTTTCCTCTCAAATATTTTGTTAAGTTGAGCTTTTTCTAAAAAAAAATTATTTTTTGGAATATATCCTCCCATTTAAGCATGGTTAAAACCAGCTGGAAACTTAAAACCTTGCACACTATTTACGTTTACCACTCTGTTGACCAGCTAACCACTTATGATCATCTTAGATAGATCGGTTGGGAGCCTGCTATGATCAACTTGGGGGTAATCACCCGTAATCATCTTGGGTAGCCCCCATAGTCAACTTGACTAGTGCCCCGTGATCAACTTGGGTAGCCCCCTCGTCTATTACAGAGATTTTTTTATTTGCTCAAATAACTAAATTGAAAAAAAAAAACAAAGTTACTAACCAATCTCTTGTTAATACATTAATGGTATTTTGCTAAGCCCAGAACCAAGTAAATTCCTCAAAAAACTTGCAATTATAAAATTACATCTTGGAGTGGTGTTTAAGCGATTAACAAATAGGTTTGATATATTTTTTTTCTAAAGGTTTTTAGGAAATTAACTTTAACCAGACCAGGGGGTATTATTGGGCTTGGGGTGCCAAATACTAAATCCGGCCCTGTAACCACCTATTTCAGCATGATTAAAATAGGCTGGATACTTAAAAGCTTGTACACTATTTACATTGAACTCACCGTTTACCAGCTCCTGTGATCCACTTCGGTGACACATAGTCATCGACTTACGCAACCCCTGGTGGTGACCTTGGTTAGACTCTGTGATCAACATTGGCACTCCCCATGACCAACTTGCATAGCTCCCGTGATCCTGTTGGGAACCCCCTGTGATCAACTTGGTTAATCATCCGTCATCATCTTGGGTAGCACCCATCATCGATTACGTTAACCGGCCGTCATCCACTTAGGTAGCACACCATGATGATCTTTTATAGTCTCCCGTGATCCAAACTTGTAGCTTTTACCGAGAAACTAACGGGAAAATTCAGAAAATTTGAATTTTTAACCCCCTAGAAAATAAAAATGGCGGACGGGAATTTTGCACTGTGTGCAGAGGTTTACTTACAGCTGGATTGTAGACAAACCGTTGGTTGTAGAGCAAATCTGACAGCATACTTCAGATTTGTAATTAAATTTCCTACAGTTTAGGTCATGTATATGTTTTTTTTTTTTTTTTGTATTTTAGATAATAACTGCGTGAAAAATCGTTAAATATCATTTTTCGTTAAACAAATTCTATTTTTGTTAGGCTTTGTATTTTGTTTCGTTATAAAGAAATTATATGAACTGAAACTTAACACCCTATTTACCTTCACTCTTCTGTTATCCAAACTGCTATAAAGTATAATTTCTCATTTTTCATAACCTAGAAAAAATTCAAAAGGTCTCACATGAAAACGCCGACGTGTTTGCACATTAAATGCTTTTGTTATAGTGAAGCTGTAATTTTTAGTTAATGTAACAACCAATGAAATATTTAAACTAACAATAAAATACTGTACAAAAAGTTTAATAAAATTTTTTATATTATTGTGGGATGTACTATATTTTCCTCACAAGTCAGTAACGTTGAGTTTTGTCGAAAACATATGCTTTTTTTGGGATAGTTCCTCACATTTAAGAATAATTTTTAAGGAGCTAGACATTTAAAACCCTACAAACTATTTTCCTTTACTACTTTGTTATCAAACTGCTATAAACTTTGATTTTTATTTTTTCATAACCTAATAAAATTCAAAATGGCTGACGTGAAATTGATGACCTGCGTGCACAGTTGAATTTTTGGTTTTACTAAAGCTGTAACATTTAGTTTATATAGCATTTAATGAAATATTCAAACTAACAATTAAATGTTTGTTAAAAAAAATTAAAAAAAAACTATTATGCACATTTTTGTGGCACATACTATCGTTTACTCACCGAAAGTCGGCTAAATTAAGATTTGTCAAAAACATGCGATTTTTTGTAAGTGTTCCTCCTATTTAAGCACAATTAAAAGAAGCCTGAAACTTATAACCTTACATTTAATTTACCTTCACATTTCATGTTAATATAATGCTATACAATTACATTTTGCACTTTTCATAAAAAAAAAAAAAAATATCAAAATGGCTGACGAGAAACCGCTTACCTGTTCACAAAAACATAACAACCAATTTCAGCATGATTATAACAAGCTGAATAATTAAAACCTTGCCCAATAATTAACTTTGATTTAGGAGTTAAGTGTTACAGAGGACTTTACAGTTCTAACTTCGCCCTTTAATAAAGGCCTTTTTCATTTCATTTCATTACCTTGACATCTCCATCTACCTGCTCCTTTGATCAACTTTGGTAGCTTCTTGTCATCAACTTAGGCTACCCCCCGTGGTGACCTTGGTTAGCCCCTGAGATCAACTTGTGCAGATTCCCATGACCAACTTGTGCAGCTCACTTGATCATGTTGGGGACCTCTGTGATCAACTTGGTTAATCATCTTGGGTAGCTCCCTTGATAAACTAGGTTAACCGGCTGTCAACCATTTAGGTAAACCCCCATAATGATCTTTTATAGTCCCCCATTATTCACTATGGTAACAACCCGTAATAATCTTGTGTAGCCTGTGATCAACTTGGAAAGCTCCTGATAATCAACTTAGGTAACCACCCTTGATCAATGTAGGTATTCCCCCTTAATCAAATTCAGGTCACCCTCGTGATCAACAAAGGTAAACCACTCCTGATCATTTTGGGTAGCCCCTTCGATTAACATGGGTAGGAAGCATGATGAAGTTAGGTAGTATCCATGATAATCTGGAGTACATCACCTATTATTAAATGTGATAGCATCCACTATCAACTTGGTTAGCCACCTTAATCGACTTGGGTATCCCCCAAAAGATTAAGATGACTTGGAAGCACAATTAACTTGGGTAGCCCCCAAGAGATTAAGATGACTTGGAAGCACAATTAACTTGGGTGGTAATCATGATAAGCTGAGGTAACCCCCCCCCCCACTATCAAGTTGTACAGCCCCCTCATGATTACCATGATACATTTGGGTAGCCCATCGATATGAACTTGGTCAGCCCCGCTTGATCAACATACGTTGTCCTTGTGTTCAACTTAGGTTGTAACCAATCATCAACTTAGTTAACACTCGTAAACAATGTAGGTTTCCCCGTGATTTACTTGGTAAACCGTGATTAACTTGGATAAAAGCCTTTATCAAATTAGATAGCATTCATGATTTATCGAGGACCGATCATGGAGCCCTTCAAGGACCCAGGACAGTGCTCTACGGTTAGAAAGTAGATATGGTAAGGTTAGGTAGTAAAGAGGGCTGTCTAGTACTAACCTCATCTCATAAAATATAAACTTTTTTTAATTAATTTTCTTTCATTCTATGAGAAGCTTGTGTTTTCCCCCTTCATAATTAACTTTGGTAGCAGCCTTGATCAACTTGGGTAGCAACCGATCAATTTAATCACCAACCCGCCCGCCCATACACGTACAATGTCATTGACCCTCCCGCCCGGCCAAACACGTACAGTGGTATTGACCCACCCGCCCGCTCATACACGTACAGTGGCTTTTTAGAAATGTTTGACTTTCTAGAAGTTTTCGACTTTTCACACACCACACACACACACACACACACACACACACACACACACACACACACACACACACACACACACACACACACACACACACACACACACACACACACACACACACACACACACACACACACACACACACACACACACACACACACACACACACACACACACACACACACACACACACACACACACACACACACACACACACACACACACACACACACACACACACACACACACACACACACACACACACACACACACACACACACACACACACACACACACACACACACACACACACACACACACACACACACACACACACACACACACACACACACACACACACACACACACACACACACACACACACACACACACACACACACACACACACACACACACACACACACACACACACACACACACACACACACACACACACACACACACACACACACACACACACACACACACACACACACACACACACACACACACACACACACACACACACACACACACACACACACACACACACACACACACACACACACACACCTGCATTTTAGGACATATGTTTATAGAAACCTTTTTACTATTTTTCTTCTGAAGGAGGACCGTGACGGGAGAAGTTTGCTCTCTCACACTAATTTCCCTACGCACCTAGAAAACACAGTTAAATTGGGGATTAACTGTACCCACTTATATATACAAGCACAATCCAGTTTAACAATGTTTTAATACACTTCAGGTCAGTTTTGATGAACTGAGGATAAATATTCAGTACTGTGTACCTTATTCAAAAATAAACAAATATAATTCAGATATCCAAAGTTGTTTTCCGTTATTGAAGATCTAATTAGACTAGGTATGTTACACTTAAAAATTTGGTTATACAATCATGTCAACTGTTAGTATGATATGAATATATTTGTCACATAATTTTCCAAATCTTTCTTATATGAATAACATGAAAACATGACAAAAATATATAGAATTGTAATAAAATATTAAATTTTTAAAAAGAAGTAATTTGGTAAATTAATAGGTTAATTACGGAAAGGATAAACATTTTTAGTTTTTAAAGATTAAAATTGACTTTTTTTATGAAACAATGTCATTAGTTAAAAGATTAGTTAATATTAATAACTAATTATTGGCCATATTGATATAAAATACACCCATCAATCCTTTTCTATACTTAATTAAGTGTTTGCACAGATCAAAGGAAACTAGATAAATAAAAATACGTGAAATACTTGCAGCATTCTAATTAATAAATCAACCAACATGTTTTAACTGTATTTTTGATCGAAAGCAGGTATGCTGTATTGCTGTATTTAATAAACATTATATTTATTAAATATGTTTTATATACTGGTAAAAGTGGTTTTTGTAATTATACTTTTAAAAAATTTGATTATAAATATGTTTATTTTCAGTTTTGTGTCGAATGAATATTATGAAAATAATGAAGCATTTATAAACCAGCTTTACTTAATGTACAACAAGATTATGAAATGTCTATTTATGAAAACAATAAAATATGTGCGTGTAACAATTATTCTAGAGTCAATACAACATCTAGGGAAACATCATCACTTAAAACAATGTAAAAACCTATTTTATAGTATTTGAAATAGTGCAAACATTAAAATTGAGACGTTAAACATAGATTATAATGAACAAAACTTCTAATGAATGGCCCTAAATTAATATTTCTTAATAAGAGATCCTCATCGTATTGAGTTATATCATCAGCATTATTAAGCATATTTTTATATTAATCCTATATACAGAAAATTTAACTACTCGAAAATAAATACTATAAAAAATTTACTTTATTATATTGAAAATTTAGCCGTGTTTGGATTTATTATAAAAAAATGAGAAAGAAATAGTCTGTGGCAGGAAACTGTAAAAAATATTAAATAGCATTAAACATTTTCTAAAAGACACCGTAAACTTTAAACTGTGTAATCATTATTTTTGGAGATACGGAATGTCTAATGAAAATACCAAAGTGGTTAAAGAGTGAGGTATTAAGGTCCCAGAGAATCTTCCTTGGTATTCAGCCCTATTTATTGGATGGTACTTGAATAATGGAGCTTTCACTTTCCAATATTCTGCCATGAGGTTTACAGAAAATAATTTGGTGTCCTACTTATAGTTTTATATTATATTTACTCAAATGTAACAAAAAGGAGTAATGTCATAGACAAAATAGACTGTTTATGTATATGAAAATGTTGTTTAAATGGACAAACAATCATAAGAGAGTTGCTCATACACATTGAGGTGACTTTTATTAATGCCTAGATATAATCTCTTAAAATCGGTAGGTGAAAAATATATCTCGGTAGGATATAGTAGTAGTAGTAGTCCAGTACTTGGACGTTTTGGGGAAACACTTCTTTAGGATAGTACTAAGTAACTTGAACATTTTGTAGTAACCCCAAAAACAAATCTTGATAGGCGTTCTCTCTCACATTGGGGGTAAAAACCACCACTTCTTATGAGTGTAACTTCAGACATGCGAAACAGCTGCAGAAATCGATACAGTGTCTTATATAAGCTTAAAATATTATAGAAAATTTTCGAGAAGTTAATTTTTTTGGAGTTGTTCCTGATTGAAAAAGTTTATTAAGCCTAAAAATGCATTTTTTCTAACTTTTTTTTTACGAATAACTTAAAAAGTTTGGATTTGATCGAGAAAAGTGTTATAATTGAAAAGATAGATTATAAAATAGTAAAAAGTATTCCCTTTTCTTTTTTTCTTATGTGCAAGTCTAACAAAGTTACAGTTCGCCAAAGGTGTCACGACTTATGTCAAGTATCGAAACAAAAACCTAAATGCCGAATAATGGAAAAACGAAGTGTTATTGAAGGAAACAAAATTTTGTTTTACTTCGTGAAAGGACCTTTAAAATGATTGTTTTGCCAAGTCAATATCATTAAAATTGACAGAGCTATAATAAAAAGAAACATTTAATTCATTTTACTTACGAAAATATTGGCTTACTACCTTCTGACATTTACGTAATTTATGAAATGAACCTAGGTATATCTATAATTTACTTTGTCACTGAAGTGTAAAGAAGTTCTAAAAGTTTGGCCAATTTACAATGCATTACAAAACAATGTCTGATTTACATTTACAACAATTTAAATGAATTTAAACATGTGTTTATCTTTTAAAAACGATTCGAAAATCATACAAATAACGTAAAAAAATATAATACAAAAATGAACAGTTTTTTGACAAAAATTTTATTGTTTTTGTCTTTTTCTAAGATAAAAAGTAACATACCTCTGTTTGAAAGTTTTACCTTATGCAAAACCCAACATATGAAAGAATTTATCAAAAAAACGTTTTTTTTAATACTCGTTCAACAAAATATGAATTCACAACTTATACCTTGTCTTTTTTAATATACGAAAATTAATTAAACATTTATTTAACCTATAAACAGTTTTTTTTCTTTTTTTTCTCAGCAGTGGTGAATTTAGTAATTGAAACCTTTGATATACAGATGAATTATGTTCTTAAATAGGAAATACAATATATTCTGGGTATACAAACGTGATTTCAACATATATTGCGATTAGACTGTTCTTTCTAGTTTTGTATTATATGAGTGGTTTTCACCCTTAAAATGTAAACAACGCCTATAAGTTTGAGGTCACGTTTGAACTAAAGGGTTGGACAAGCTTAACTCCAAATGCTTTGTCGAGTTATTGCTTTCCTAAATAATTTCATATTAAAATCCTGTTTTTACATTCAGGTATTGGATTAGTGACATAAATCTAGAAATTTAAAATGTTTTGTCATCAAAATTCAAATTACAGGTTCATATGGCACACAGCCGGCCTGTGTTAGTTAAGTTGGGGATTAAATCCTTTGGAATTGTACTCTGCAGTGTGTAAGCCTTATCCACTAAGCCAACAGGCTGGATTATTTTAGATTGTCTATTGTATTATATGCTAGTGACTAAAATAATAAAAAAATTTGAAGGAAAGTTTTGTATACAGTTCTGTTTATACATAACAGTATATATTGGTTTTACAAATACATTATAATTTATATGTTCTACATGATAAAAACCATATTTATGATGGTTTTTATGATGATTATAATAAAAACCAATACCACTGTACGTGTATGTGTGGGTGGGTGGGTCAATACCACTGTACGTGTATGGGTGGGCGGGTGGCTCAATACCACTGTACGTGTATGGGTGGGCGGGTGGGTCAATACCACTGTACGTGTATGGGTGGGCGGGTGGCTCAATACCACTGTACGTGTATGTGTGGGTGGGTGGGTCAATACCACTGTACGTGTATGAGTGGGCGGGTGGGTCAATACCACTGTACGTGTAAGGGTGGGCGGGTGGGTCAATACCACTGTACATGTATGGGTGGGTGTGTCGGTCAATACCAATGTACGTGTATGGGTGGGCGGATGGGTCAATACCACTGTACGTGTATGGGTGGGTGGGTGGGTCAATACCACTGTACGTGTATGGGTGGGCGGGTGGCTTAATACCACTGTACGTGTATGTGTGGGTGAGTGGGTCAATACCACTGTACGTGTATGGGTGGGTGGGTGGGTCAATACCACTGTACGTGTATGGGTGGGCGGATGGCTTAATACCACTGTACGTGTATGTGTGGGTGGGTGGGTCAATACCACTCTACGTGTATGGGAGCGTGGGTGGGTTAATACCACTGTACGTGTATGGGTGGGCGGGTGGGTCAATACCACTGTACGTGTATGGGTGGGTGGGTGGGTCAATACCACTGTACGTGTATGGGTGGGCGGGTGGCTTAATACCACTGTACGTGTATGTGTGGGTGGGTGGGTCAATACCACTGTACGTGTATGGGTGGGTGGTTGGGTCTGTTAAGTGTATGTATTCACTTTAGTCAACTGGAGATCAAGTGAATTAGGCCATAACTCATGGGCATAAAAATTTAAATAATGTCAGTCACTATATTTTGGTTTATATTTTTGGATTAATGTATTTTTTTCATAGGAGGGTGATTATAATCAAATAACCAACAATATTTAACATTTATTTCAATTCACAAAGCTCTATCTACTACATTAAGTCATACCAAGGCTGTCTCACTAATACTATGAATGCCTTCTATTCACTCCATATATAAGACAGAAATATTGTAGCTCCATTCTAAGATGGCTTCTTAAAAATTCTGTTATTGAAAAATAATGTCCAGCGCCACTTTATATCTCAATATGTTCATTCCTTTACGTTAGTTTGAAACATTCGGTTAAGTCAAAGTTCTCAAGAGCTCTTAACGTTGTTATATCTAAAGGAAGGCTCTGACCTTTAAACACTGCCAATAAATTGCCATGAAGAAACGTTTAAAGCCAAGAACATGTCATTTTTTTAATGTCATTAAGATATGACCAAGGAAGGAACTAGAAAGCCATTACTATTGACTCTTTTTTAAGGCACTGCGAGATTAAAACAAATATGCAGAACTGTATTTAAAGTTAATAATACCGTGGTGAACTCTTATATCGAGTTGTATTCTGTAGAAGGCTTTTAACCATCTTACAACAAGCACGGGAGATATTTCGGGACATCAAGCTCATCTCGATCAGTTTTCACCATAGACAGGCTACCAACAGAAAGTCTTTGGCATTTAGTTTGTTGAATACTGATAAAGCCAGTGTTTTTTTTTTTTTACTATCAGTAAGTATTGAACCCCACTCAGTGTACAGTGAAGGCACAAGCAAAATCAGATACTTGTGCAGGTGTAGAATTCAACTCTTTTACAAATCAATTTGTGGAAAGTTATGTTTGTCTGTTGACTTTAATTGATTTTCCACACTAGTAATTAACATATTCCTCAGATGGGTGTTGAGATAAGATGGACAAGAGAGTTATTTAGTTTACAGAGCTATGGATTCTGCAGTGTGTTGGGCGTAATCATACTTGTTTTTATTTGTGCTATACAAACTACAGGACAATTTTGGAAGGACGAATCTTACCTAATGCTGTGAATAAATTTAAAGATTTTCACTAGTTAACGTAATTTTCTTGTCTAGTACTATCAAGGAATTAAAGAACTAATAATCTGTATCGGGGGTTAATGTGATTAAACTCCTTTTGGGAGTAATAGTATCCAGAATTCCATTTAGGCATATATTAACTTTTTTTTTCCATCTTTCTTTTTTTTTCTTTTTTTTTTTTTTTTATCTTGTGTTTGTGCTGTAATAAAGCATTTTTGAATATAGCAGAGTTACTTAACATTGCCAAATTTTCAAAACAAATAGTTAAAAAAGAAAATGAGATGGTATACAGAACTAGTTAAAAAAATACATAAACAACATTCTTTTACAATTTTAAATACACTGGAAAAATTAGTGAAAATATTATTCTACTGATAAGCAACTCAAGCCTACGCACAGGCAGCATTGCCTATGTAGGCTTATTTCCATACACTTTTTTTTTCTACTAAATTTAAACTAGCAATACTCTAACAATTTCAGCAATACAGCAAAACCCACGCATAACGGTCCTAGTTTCCACCTTTTTTCTTTTCTTTAACAGTATTAGTAGACCAGTTGTAAATCTAAATTCTAAAGTTAATCTTTAAGGAGTTGTGTGTTTTAGTTGTATTGGTATATCACATGTTAAATGGTTAATTTAAGAGTATTTTTTTCCTATGTATACAGTTCAATTTTTGTAACATTGTACATTTGCATAAAAGGAAATAAAGTTATTTTGAATTTTGAATTTTGAATTTTGAATTTTGAATTTTGAATTTTGAATTTTGAATTTTGAATTTTGAATTTTGAATTTTGAATTTTGAATTTTGAATTTTGAATTTTATTAGCACACTCATCTCTAAAATGTCTCGATATGAGATATTTGACAGTTGACTGGTTTTTACCACTATAGATATTTTTGGAAAAATAAAATTTCCTAATAAAACAGGAGGGAACTCTTCGATTAGTTAAAGGCCAATACTATCAACCCCCTAATCAGGTACATTAATATTTTATCCATTTCGGAAATATATTATACTAAAGGCACCTACATCCCAATTGTAATTGGTCTATGTTTGATGCATGCAAAGCACAAAGAACTTACTTTCTGACATTGGAATTTTAACTTCAATGGTTATTTATTCCAAGTCCAAATAAATGATTCATGTTTTTTAGTTTGATGTTTACCGTGTTGGCAATGGTGACTGTACGCCCTTACCAAGTAAACAGGTTGTAGTGAACAAAATGATGTTTAACGGTACTTTGACATTAAATAATTTGGGTATTATAAATACTATCGCTTTGTACCAAAACTTCAGTTAAATATAAACTTTAGTAAAAGTAATTTATATTATTTTACTAATATATATTGTACTATATAAAATAAATTTATATAGTAAAATAAATTATTTACTAAAGTTGCATGATAATACACGGTTTTATATATATATATATAGCAGTTGGATTTTGCATCCTGGAGGTCTTTTTCTGCTTTTTGACATAAAACAAACGTGATAACTTTGTAATCAAAAGGTGTCAAGAATAAACTGTAATTTTATTGTCTTGTTTGATTTCTTACATTTATTTAAAATTATACATCCTATAAAACACTCCTGAAAATTATAAAACCAATATTAATTTTGAATTACATTTGCTCAAAAACCGACTGTGTACTCTAACCATTATATCTTCAGTACTTTGATTTTATCCAGAAAAGAACTATTATGGTTTGTTTGGTAGTCATAAAAGCTTATTGGTCATAGTTATGACGTGATAGCTGCCAGAAACATGATTCATAAATCGCCCCATAGGCAGTACGCCTAGGTTAAGGACGATTTGAGTTTGAAAATAAAAAAAATTGTAAACTAAAGTGCTTACGATCTTAAAAACGAATTAAACTTATTAGACTTATCCATCATTGATAATGTGTTTAATGAATAAGTTTATAAACAAAGTTGTTTATATACTGTCATCTTTCTTTTATCTTTGTGACTGCACCTAAATTAAACTTATTAGACTTATCCATCATTGATAATGTGTTTAATGAATAAGTTTATAAACAAAGTTGTTTATATACTAAGTCATCTTTCTTTTATCTTTGTGACTGCATCTAAATTAAACACACACCCTCCATTCTGTGACTGTGGCGTTCTCATGAGGGACAACCATGCTGACCTGACAAAGGACCGAATACTGATCAAAGCCACTCTGATCAACCATAGATTCCAATAATCCATTAGAAGCAACCCATTGACTGAAATATATTTTTGAGTTACCTTGGACGAAATGTAACAAACCATACTACTCACTAAACCCAAAACACGTATATTTTCAAACTATTATATTAACAATTAATAAATATTTCAACAATTGTAATATTCAGTTGTGGATTAAAGGTTTTATTCACATTCTTAAAATACTTTTCGTTTAATGATTCTATAATTAAAAAAATATTATTAGTTAAAATTTTATTGTTTATGGAATAGGGGTTTTTTTATTTGTCTTCAATGTGATAAATGTATACTAATTTACTTTATTTTATCAAATTAGTATGCCATTATTATTTAATAAAAAATTTTGGATACCAACGTACATCGAATTGTTTAAACTTGTACAGTAAACATTTTGGAAAGAAATGTCAGCACAAAGTTATTTATATTTATATTAATTTATATAACCACTAATATTATATTGTAAATAAAAACTAAGATATCTCTTATGATACAAGAAGACATTTAAACTGTTCCACACTATATTAAGGATTATAGCGTCAAGGGGGGCTAAACATGACATTTTATTCTTTATTTTACATGAGTTCTGATTATTTGGAAACTGCAAATAGAACCTAAATTCTGCCTTGGTTGTTAATATTTGGTACTAAAATTCCTTGATACTTGAGTCTAGTATTTAACTACTTAAACAAATACGTTTTCATTGGGATAGGATGGAAATGTTGTATTGCAAATGTAGTATCAAATAAACAAAACATTTTAATTATGAAATGGCATTAATATTATATTAACTGTTTCTATGATTCTAGTTTTTTAATTATTATAAGATATTAAACATAATTATTTCAGATATTAATAGGCATATATTGTTACTTATGTCTTAATTGTATGGAATGTAAATTAAAACACAACCAGACATAAGTTCAGAATAAACAAATTACCACTTAAGCAGGTTACATAAATATTATATGACGTCCTACTTGCCAAGTTGACCCTAATACGTTTTATAGCAGCTAGCTCTGTTTAAACCCCTAACACTTGTCATCTCGTATCCCAGATGTCTAAGTTCTGAAATCCAGCCAGTCCTTTTCTACGAAGTACTACATTGCGAAAGTGTAAACTATTACACACCACATAACTTTTGTAATCTATGATTAGGTATGTTGATTGTAAATAACACAATTATTATAACTAGTTATTACAAAAAAAGATAAATTTTTTAAGTAGTAGCATAATTAAATAACAAAATACTTATTGTAGTAAAGTTGTTGATGACATATATTTTGAAATAAAGAAAGTAAAAATTCAAACAATACATAATAATTCTTTGTAGAATATTTTATGTAAATAAATGTATTATTTAATATTATTGAAAAATGTAATAAACATTGTACATAGTTTATAAATGAACAGGAACTTTAATGTCGTAAATTGTATTATGTAAAATAAAACTAACTTGTTAGAAAAATTCCCCTTCTGAGTTTGAGGACATCATTGAAGTTTGGCTAAATATTAGTTTAATTAATTCAGTAAATTAGTTTATACATAACTCCCGCAACTATAATATATTTCTGTTTATAGAAGGAAACTATTTTTACAATGGTAAAAAAAGGAAAGGATTATTTACAATGGTAACGAGTATATTAATAATGAAGTCATAAGCATCCAGTGAACTTGCATTTACGTTATGTCTATTCCTTTATAACTCTACGAGAGGTTGACGTTCGTCAAATAATAGATTTAGTACATTGTATGGAATTGTTGATTTAAAGATATATTTGTTACAAATATTTTTCACAATACATTCACATTACTTTAATTGTATATATAATTAAAAAACCGTATGAAAAACTTTTCCTTTCTTTAAAGTTTTATATTACAAATGAAAATTTATATAAAAACCATATTGGTCCAGCATTTTAACAACGGTGTTATATTCTCAAATGAAACTTACCAAGCAAAAGTCAACAGTTTATTCATTTGAACTCAGAAAATATGAAAATCTTACTTCCCAGATTTTGCGATGGTATATTTAGGAAGTGACGCAATAGATATAGTTGATTGATGTAAACGCAACCAATTATGGATTAATTTTTTTCCAATGCTAAAAAAATGCATTACTCTTTACTTACATTAATGTTTGCCAGTATTGAAGTTTTCCAAAATTAATATTAATATAACATAGTACGGTTGTATAATTAAATATAACGTTGACTTATATGCTGCAAACAATAAAACAATACTTTTGTACACTATTGTAATGGAATGCTAGGATATAATGAAGTGTTAGTTAATTGTTTTCTCAATATACATATAAACAATGTGTAGGTAGTAGCATAACGGATATCGGTTTATTGACAGCGGAGACGACCTCTTGACGAGTGAAGAGATGTTGAGGATTGTTCTTTTTGTTTTTGTTTAGTTTTTATTTTGCATTTCAGTTTACGTGCTTGTCGATACTTTAAAATTTATTTAACAACAAGCATTTAAAATATGTTTAAATGAAACAAACCACGTCACATCGCTTGACACCAGTATAATGTGGCTAGAATGCCTCATGCAATAAAATAACCTAATTGCAATAATTTTGTGTGTAAAGCTTAGTCAGACTAATGGGATCTGCTAAACTATTACTGAGTCATTGACACTTTTGTATAGTGCCTCGTGGCCACACTGCGTCAATAAACAATATTGGTCTAAGAGTTCCAGAAAATACATTTTGGGCTAGAGACCTATTTAAGTATTACACTTTTCAGTATGTTATTTAGTGGTCCAATATAATTTCAAACTTTCTTCAGCGTGATAAGTGTGATTTTATTCAATAATGATAATTAAGATTCTAATGGTACTGAAAGAAACAAACAATTGATTTCTTTGACACTAAGATAAAACTCAAAATCCTTATCTTCTTTTCTTGCCTCAATAAATACTCCGTTTCTTCCTATTTTGGTTGTAGGCAAGAAACAACATTTTCTAGGGGAGACAACTAGTATCAGGCTTCTAAGTTAGATGAAAATAAGACCAATATAGTTAAGAATCCACCTAAAGCTGTAGGATTATTAGTTGCCCTGACTGTGGTGCTATTCATAAATTCATATCTCTAAAAATATATAAAAATTAGTAAGTAATCAAACTTTACTTGTTCATTTAAATTCATAACACTTATTGACAGCCCAGTTCGAGGGTAGTCGTCAGTGGAAGGATCAATGAGGTGTAGGAACTAGTGGGAGCCCCTTTAAAAAGCACAAAAAAAATCAAGTTAGGTATAACAATGGCAAATAAAGTAGATAGTCCCTTGACAGAAATGTAAATATGGCTAGTTTACTGCCTTCTATTTTTTCCTCATTTGAACATGCAATCGTTAAATGAGGTTGTTGGGCACTGCTGACGTTGAGGGCACTTAGTCATTTAAACGAGAATGAGAGTGAAAATAGTATTCATTTAATTAAGTGTGCCCTATAAAATGTTTAATTATTAGTATAGTAATTATTTAAGGACTTTTAAAGAATTTATATTGTATAATTATACATTTCATTCCATAAAATGTTTAAACAAGTGTAATGTTTTATTTATGGTACGTTGCAATTTTCTATTGCTTTTAAACTAATAACAAAGCTTTTAGAAAAATATTACTTCTTTTGTCTGATAAAATGTTTCTGAAGGATCATTTTTAAGCTCCAATAAGAGTCATGACCAAAAAGATATTAAATATATTTCAGCTGAGATTGTAGCGAAGCACTCGTAACCCACCTTCTTGGGCACTGAGTGTTGTGGTTATTGTAGGAGATGTGTTTTGTTATCGGGCTTAGTAACACAATATGACGTCCGCTCATTGGCTACCGTCGAAGTGGGTAGATAACTGAGTATCAGGCTTGTCTGATGGTATGGTTTGGAAACCATGAAGAGCTGTAGTCCCCAGTCATCCTAAAGGTGGTGCTATTAATGAAATAATAATCCTTCCACGATTAACTCGTAACCAAGATATTCTTGATCATCTACATTCATTACATATATTTGCCATTCAAGTGAATATTGGCAACACATATTTACCCATGCACTAACAATCAACGTCTCCATAATAAATTAACAACTTAGCACACACTAGAGTAATTCTGATATGATAACTTTTCTTGTTTCATTGAGTACTATCCTAGCATTTTTATCAATTATTATTGGAAGATAAATTTCATGTTGTAACCGTATATGTCATATGGCTCAAGATGGTAAGAGTTCCCCACTTAATATAGAACTCTCCACGCTTCTAAATCCAAAGCCATATTCTTGTATACAGGGTATCCCAAAGTGACAAACTTCAATAAATGGTTATATGCAGTAGGTTAAAATAAATAGAAAATCAAGGATTAATTTTTTTCTTAAAATGCTTCGTTTACCAGAAATTCACCATTTTATTTTCTTAACAAACAATTTCTTATCTCCGAGTTGGCTCAACCGATCTTTATGAGACTCACTATGCATGTAATATATTGATTCACTTTATCCAAATTTTAACTCCTGAATTACAGGCATTTTATATTTTTTTTAAATAAATTGCGGTAAAACGGCAAAAAAATACAAAACATTACTAAGCAAACGTTTGATTGGACAATATTACTACCAATCTGTAAGTATCGAGACCCTAGAACAAAAAATAACTGAGACACATTGACATTTGTGTTGAGAGCAGACAGTAAGCTAAAAAACAAATTGCAGATTTGTGTGGCATAGCATTGTTAACTTTACGCGTTATGCTTCTTTTTAATTAACTTTTATTCATTCTGTGCACTTGAATTTTATATTACTTTTCAAAGATTTCCTTTGGCATTTTCACTGTAACTTATTTGTTCGTAAAACATGAAATTTATATCATGACATTTGTTATGCAGCTACTAATCAACGGTAAAGAATATGAGGTAGAACTGTTACATTGTTCTGCTAATAAATAATAGAAGCCATTTATTAAATAATGGTACATGTTTACAGTTACTGTTTTTATATTTGTTAAACAGTTTAGGGTTAGAAAAACCTACAAGTGCAAAAGTTGTATGAGCTGTAATTACTGACCAGACTTTGTATTTAAAGTAAGTATATGTGTGTGTTTACATTAGATTTTAAAACTATAAAATGTTATATTACATTAATGATATATTTAGTTCAACGTATTAATGTACTTGATATTTCATATTCCATAAATATGGATATTTATGGAATATGAATTCATCAGTAAAAATTGAGCAGATTTGCATATTCTTGATACTTCTTACAAAAAACCTCAAATTAAAAAGTATTCAATCCCACTAGATAGTAGAATCAGCAATAAATGTTTCATCAAGACAGTTTATGTTTTATTTTAACCACCCAAAAGTTATTGGTTGGGGGGATAGAGGAGTGAAGCTCGTAAATAGTTAAAATCCACTATATTTGGTTTTGTTTGCCACTCGCAGTCAATCACGTGTTTTAAATACCTGCACTAAAGTTCAACTAATTATTGTAGTTTAAAAATATGTGGGTATTTTCCTTCCATTTTATAAGAAGGGAATCGGAAATTTTAACTCTGAGGTGTGTGAAGTTCTTATAGTAGCAACTTGTGGGGTTAATTCAAATATATTCTGAAAGCAACAAACGATTGTTAACATTGCAACATTTTGTTTTATTCTTTACAAAGTAAAGAGCCACACATTTTACGTTTTTCTGGTTAACTTTTAGTTTGTTCTTGAAAGAAACCATACTGGTAAATTAAATAAATATTTTTCTAAAATTCGTTTGAAAAGATTTGTTTTATGAGAATATAATGTATTATTTTTAATTTAAAAGATAGCCTTCCTTTTGGAATTCTACCAAGCCATTGTACATTTTATTTATCATTACTTTTTCTATTAAAGGATGCATCATAAATAGTTTTGCTTATTTCTGAAAGTTTTATTTTCTATTCGATATACTATATTATCGAATACTAAATATGTTTAAACTATATTATCGAATACTAAATATGTTTAAACTCTATTATCGAATACTAAATATGTTTAAACTATATTATCGAATACTAAATATGTTTAAACTATATTATCGAATACTAAAAATGTTTAAACTATATTATCGAATAGTAAATATGTTTAAACTAAAATAAATAGCAACAAAACTATAATTTATAAGAATTTAAATTTAACTTATTCTCTCATTTATTTGAATGTACTTCATTCTTGCTTTACAATTGTACTTTTGCATTTTATTTTAGTAAACTGAAAAACTTCAGATATATTAAATTAAAAATACTGTTAAATTTTTCCCTTTGAGGTTGAAATTAACACGGTAACAAAAGGTCCTCTCCGCATTCAGTGATTAAATCCAACTAGTTTACAAGAATTCTATATTTGTACATTTTATTATTCCGGGATTAAAGTTACACTTATTTGCGTAATTTATAAATTCTTTTATCTTTTATTGGAATCAGTTTAATAGTTCAAAGAAACTATTCTTTGCAAATCCAGTTTGTTCATTAAAGATCGTCCCTTCTTTTATTATTTTCCTTATAGAATGAATGATCGTATTCCCACTTTTTTACTTTAGTGGAATATTATAGTTTACAGATGCAATTGAAATCTCCTTCTCTTCAAATTTACAAATAATTATTTATGTTCAACTAATTAGCATTTATCTATGTAAGGATTTCTCTTTCCATTTTATATCACTAAAATAAATACTCCAGTAAACAATAATTTTTTTGACAACCACAATTAAGGCTGGGTATGGTACTATTCAGTGTTCGCGACTGTATCCCTGATTTTAGATTTTTAGGAATTCACAGGAATGTTATGCCACCAAGACTTCCTGATGTCTTTAATATAATTAAAGTTAATTTAACAATTCTTTAAATATATGATACATTTTGCTTTTTTGTATATTATTAGTTATTTATAAATAAATACCAATACCATTACTTACACAAATTTACAGTACACCAAATTAGAATGAAGCATTAAGATTTTACTTTAAATCAGAAATAATATTTCCATAATTCTATACGTCAAAACATTATTCGTAAAAGTATGATAGATTTGAATTATAAAATAAAACGTCTTAAAATTGGCTAATAATAGTAATAAAAACCTTTTTATTTAATGTTTAAATCTCTCAGATAGGAGTAATTTAATTTAAGTAGAAAATTTATGGAAATAACATGAAAATTTGACAAAAAACATGTTGATAAATCAATTAGGGACTAGGTAGTTTAAAGTTTAAGTAATACAACGTTAATGTGCTATGAAAATTTAAATTTTGGCTTTAATAAAGACAAACCATGTCACTTAATATTAATTATTTATTCAACCCTGGATGTATGTTTTACTCAAAAAATATTTGTAGTTTACATGACGATATTTTATGTAAATGCTCATTTAAACAATAACATTAATTGTGACAAAACATTGCAACTCCCAGCCTGTTATATGTTTATACAATTCATGTCAAATGAAAACGTTTGTGGACCTTTTAGTTAAGCAGCTACCGAATACAAAAATAGCTTTCCATGCTGGAAAAATATGTAATAAAATAACAAGATATTATTGTCTCAAGATTATGTAACGGATTTCAAGTAATATTGAGTAATTTTCAATTAGAATGCCAATGCCTGGTTTTAATAAATCTGGGCCTATTTCATTATATGCAATAAAAATCACCTTAAAATGAAAATAAATGATCATACAGTATTTTTATGTGTTTGGGGACTACTCAAAAACATTTAAAAAGATAGTAGTACGTCTAGCTTTAGTACGATTGATTTACATAGCTCAGAAAATGATTGAACATACAGTATATGTATGTGTTTGGGGACTACTCAAAAACATTTGAAAAGATAGTAGTACGTCTAGCTTTGGTACGATTGATTCACATAGCTTAGAAAATAAATGATCATACAGTATTTGTATGTGTTTGGGGACTACTCAAAAACATTTGAAAAGATAGTAGTACGTCTAGCTTTGGTACGATTGATTTACATAGCTTAGAAAATAAATGATCATACAGTATTTGTATGTGTTTGGGGACTACTCAAAAACATTTGAAAAGATAGTAGTACGTCTAGCTTTGGTACGATTGATTTACATAGCTTAGAAAATAAATGATCATACAGTATTTGTATGTGTTTGGGGACTACTCAAAAACATTTGAAAAGATAGTAGTACGTCTAGCTTTGGTACGATTGATTTACATAGCTTAGGAAAATAAATGATCATACAGTATTTGTATGTGTTTGGGGACTACTCAAAAACATTTGAAAAGATAGTAGTACGTCTAGCTTTGGTACGATGGATTTACATAGCTTAGAAAAAATGTATTGTATTTGTATTTTGTTTTCCATATTATCGTAATTTATTTTGCATGAATGAATACTTTTTATTTTTAGTACTATATATATTTAACACACACACATATATATATATATAAAACTTTTTATTTTTTATTTATATATATATAACATTACATATATTTAACTATATATATTTAACATATTTAATATAGCCTTACTGTTAAACTGGCCATCACCATGGAATATCCGTCCTTTAAAAAATGTTTCATTTATGTTATGTTTTTATTAATAACTTACTATAGCCATATGGATCTCTTATGGATATGGATAGTTTTTTTGACAATAACAACTAATAATTAAAGTATCAGTATTTTTCAATTACTTTATATCCAGGCTTTTTTCAGTGAAAAGAGTTTGCCGATAAAATATGATTAATTCATTTCAATTTAATTTATTTACATTATATGTTTTAACTTCGTTTTTGTATGTTTTATTTACATTTATGTAATTAACTTGTATTAACAACTAGACCCTAACAATAAACAATTTGTACTAAAAAATATCACTTTAAATAAAATTAATTTATTACGTACAATTTAATTCTTTTTAACAATTAAAGGGTTATCATTGTTATTCAATCGGTATTGATAACATTAATTTGCTTAAAACTAAACCTAAACATTGTCCAAAATTATAGTTCAAACATTTATGAAATGCACTCTTAATTTCACCATTTACTGTGGGTACCATACAAAAAGCCCTGGAACTGTGGGATTGTCATAAAATGATACAAAGCATATGCACGGTGTTTTTACAGAAATAATATGTTATCTTAAGATTTAAATAATAATTTAAGCTTCAATGAAAAGGAATTACTATTATTATTCACTATTTATAAACATATTCTAATTTTACCCTGAAGCTAACTATATTTTTATTTCTTTTCTAACTAAAGTATGAAGTATTACTTTTGAAGGATGCTGTAAAACTTATAATGATTGCGCCTATTTGACAGGGGTTTTACCAACTTATGTGTAAATGTACAAAGTAGTTACTGAGGAACGATGATAATGGCAATCGAATACAATGTGTTGTACCTGGAAATGTACAATGTAGTTACTGAGGAACGATGGTAATCACAATCGAATACAGTGTGTTGTACCTGGAAATGTACAATGTAGTTACTGAGGAACGATGGTAATGGCAATCGAATACAGTGAGTTGTACCTGGAAATGTACAATGTAGTTACTGAGGAACGATGGTAATGACAATCGAATACAGTGAGTTGTACCTGGAAATGTACAATGTAGTTACTGAGGAACGATGGTAATGACAATCGAATACAGTGAGTTGTACCTGGAAATGTACAATGTAGTTACTGAGGAACGATGGTAATGGCAATCGAATACAGTGTGTTGTACCTGGAAATGTACAATGTAGTTACTGAGGAACGATGGTAATGGCAATCGAATACAGTGAGTTGTACCTGGAAATGTACAATGTAGTTACTGAGGAACGAAGGTAATGACAATCGAATACAGTGTGTTGTACCTGGAAATGTACAATGTAGTTACTGAGGAACGATGGTAATGGCAATCGAATACAGTGAGTTGTACCTGAAAATGTACAATGTAGTTACTGAGGAACGATGGTAATGACAATCGAATACAGTGTGTTGTACCTGGAAATTTACAATATAGTTACTGAGGAACGATGGTAATGACAATCGAATACAGTGTGTTGTACCTGGTAATGTACAATGTAGTTACTGAGGAACGATGGTAATGACAATCGAATACAGTGTGTTGTACCTGGAAATGTACAATGTAGTTACTAAGGAACGATGGTAATGACAATCGAATACAGTGTGTTGTACCTGGTAATGTACAATGTAGTTACTGAGGAACGATGGTAATGGCAATCGAATACAGTGTGTTGTACCTGGAAATGTACAATGTAGTTACTGAGGAACGATGGTAATGACAATTGAATACAGTGTGTTGTACCTGGAAATGTAAGTGACCTAAATACCTTTTCCAACGGTTCTCAAGAGCTTATATCTATAATGGATTATCCAGTCGTAAACGAGTCGCCAGATATTTCAAGCAATAGCTCAACAAACATATCTCAAATAACAAAGGAAGTTAACATGATGCAAGCATAGCCATGATTACATTTGAATAACAAAGCAGATAGTTATCTATGGTGATATGTAGAACAAGAGCTTGTAAAGCTTCGACCTATGTTCACAACTCAAAGTGTCGCTTTAGCCTTTCTGTAACGCAAGGTTTTTTTCATTATAAGGGCAACATTGATTATAATAATTTTTAATATTGCAACGTTATATTTTAGTTCAGATAACACACCATAATTTTATATATTTAATCTATTATTATTTTAAGATTATTATCTTAATAATAATATTATTTAATCTTAAAAATAATTCTTCAAACGAAACTTCATTTTAAATTGTTATGTTGACGTGTGGTTTAAAATAAAGCAATTTATAGGTTTAAGATTACTTAATCAGCTTCATAAAAGGCTTCCTATCTGCCTTAATCAATCAAAAAATAGATTTCAAGAGAACTATAATGAAGCAATTAATAATTTGTTTAACGTAGTTTTTACTCTCAAAATATGGTCTGTGTTATATGTTCAGTTATCGATGAGTACCATCCGATAATTATTCACTATAAAATAGTATTTTTAGAACACCAAATTAATAACATAGGAAATCCACAGATTTCCAACCTCAGCTTCCCTAACCTAACCAAATGTGAGTACATTTTAAAATAGATCACATAAATGTTTCTATCAAAAATATGTTTCTTTTTATATAGATAAAATGTTAGTCCTTTGTTAAGTTTACTCTCATTTACCTTGAATGATTCAGTCCGTAAAACCTGTTACTTTTAGAGTTATAGGTATAAAAAAATTTTCACTCAGAAGAAGAATCATGATTATAAGATTTTTTCTTTATCACTTCATCATTTAATAATAAAGTACATGTCATATAATTTCAGCCACCTGCCTGGTGTCCACTTTCTTTGGCACAAATGTAATATATATGAGTTTTTTTAAATCAATTATCTGATGAATTTTTAAATAATTTTGTAACGGGTGTTTTGTTTAAATTTTCATTCCAAAGGTCTGTTGAAACTTATTATTGTATATGGTTTTAAGATAGCATTGTAGATGTAAATGTTTTAATACATTACTATTCATCCAGTGTAATACATGCGTAACCTTGTGTGATCAGTGTCACATACGTTTAGTTAATTTTATCACCAGTATTAGTTTCGTTTTATAGATAAATATTTCATTTCCACATAGAATTTTATTACTTATAAGTGTTGGGTTAAGTACTTATTTAATAACTAAATGTTTATAAGTAAATGTTTGGCACACATCTCTAAATAATAAACATTTAATGTATCATTAACATATATTATTAATATATCACTGTTATGTGTGAAACTAATAATACAATTTATGTTATTTATTTATAATATTTTTTTACATATATTCACCCCGTAAGTTACTGGAACACTTATCTAGGGGGGTGATTTAAACTTATACTAATTTTAATAATACATTCAGCAATTGAAAAACTTTAACAATTTAAATTGTTAATATTAAAATTATTATAGAAATTAAATAATTGTTCAATTTAAATACCCCATACATATTTAATATTTTGAAAATATGAGAAACATGTGTGTTAATTTGTGCTGTATTGTGTTATGAAAATATTGATACATTTAATTATATTTAGTTCGAAATTAATGATACATTGATTATAAAATGATATTTCATACAATATTATTTGTTGATGTACAGTAGTATTGCTTCATACATAAAGCACATATCCTAACATTCTTTACTGCTTGGTTAAAATTAAAACGGTTAGATGAAAATTCACTTTATATAATTTCAATTAATGTCACGAATTTAGTAGATGTTCACAAACCTATTGGTAGTAAACGTGGGAAGGTTACTATAACACTAAGTTCAAGTTTTCACATTATGTCCATAATAACTAAGTTTAACAGGGTGGGCTCTGCTATCTTAATTGTCATCAAATCTTCTTCACTAAAAGCAAAGTTGATCAAATATTTAACCTTGATAGGACACAATCAGGAACTTCTATTTTAATTTTAAATAATTATTTTTTGTTTATTGAAAAAAATCCACTTCAAGTATTTACAAATGAATATAATAAAATAGTTTCAAAATAAAATGATGTACAGTAATATGAAATATTTTCATTTTTATGTATGTATGTATGAGTCAGAAAATGTTGGAACATTGGACAGTAGAGCGGATATCGGTTTATTGACAGCGGAGACATGCACTTGACGAGTTATGAGAAGTTGTGGCTCATTTCATTTTCATCGAAATTGATATATTCCTCACAACCTTAAAGTGTAGGTTGAACCTAGGTTAGAATGTTAATCACTTTAGCAGATTAAAATATATTTATACTCAAATATTGAAAGTATTTATTTACCATGACATTTTTAATCTGATAGTTTAATGTTTAATTCAACTCACTTTGAGGAAAACATAGTAGGAACAATCAATACATATACCACACTAATACAAAGCCGTAAGTATTTGATAAATACTCGTGTTTGTACTATTGGTAAATATTTAATGGAATACTCCTAAGTTTAACATATAACCTAGGATTTATTGTGTAGTATAACTATGTTTGCGTTACATTGATACTAGATGGTGGTGCTCGATAGAAAAACTAAATACATCATGCTGTATCTTTTTATCTCATATTGTATCTAAGTTTAGTCAATAGTTTAGCATACAATGTTACTAAGTTATTGATCTGTAAACATCTTGTCATGCAAAAAGGAAGTTTCTTCATGTACAAGTGAAATGTTAGGTTTTTTACAGTCTAACTATAAAGGCAAACTTTTTCAATAAAGACATCTACGATTCTATAATGCAGCAGTGACTATTGCTATGTATATATTACACTAACGAACTGAGATTAGACAACGTAATTAAATCATGGCTAGTATTCAAATAACCAGTAACTATAACAGTAACGCAATGAATAATAATGTAAACAATAAAAAAATTATATTTTTTTTTTTTAATTTAGTACTATTGTGTATGACAAAATATTATACGTCTATGTAATCAAAACATTATATTTTAAAGGTAAATTATGTTAGGTCCTTTTAAGTGAATACAAAAAACGTAATTAGAGCATATGTTCGCAGCGTGAAATTAAACAATACTATACAAGTGATGCTACCTTCAATATAACTCTATGAGGTGAAAAATAGGTACACTTCCTTATACAAAAAAATCATGGACAAGAATAAAATATGTTGTTAATAGATATTTATAAAACGATAAATACTTTTAATAGCGTTTAGTGAAAATAAAATTTTATTGCAATGCTTGTAAATTATACAAATAAGAATTGTTTTTATGATACTTTAAGCACACGTTTTATTTATGACAAATATTTTTTTTAATATAATGTGTAAACTCGTCAAACCCTCAGAAAGCTATTCTCCGTTTTTCTAATGGTAATATAAATGGATGAGTTACTTCAATACACAGCTGGAGAGTTCCAGAACAGCTATCGGTCCAGTGAACTGTTGGAGTTATCAGTTGTATTCTAGTAAACGTTGTTTGTCTTTGACAGCTTGACGAGTGGAAAATATGTAAGGTGTTTTTCTTACAATTTAAACTAGAGAATAGGGATTTATTTACTTTTATAATAGGGATTATCCACTCCACTATATGTAACATAAACAGTTCCTAAACTCAATAACAAACATACAATTTATTGTAATGGCCGTATTTTGAGTTCATAGCAATTATTATTTTAATATAAAAGTACGTTTTCACTGTAAAATAAACTATTATCAGATGTAATAAGTGAACATCGTTTTTATTATTAATATTTCATTGAAGTTAATATGTACATTATATTTATTAATTGTTGTACATTTTATAGAATTACAATCTTGTCTACTTTACTGGCCAGTTGTCATATTGTATATTTGCTGTTATTATTTATGATTGTGAAAGTCTATTAGATGTACAAATGTCAGCATTTATTATTACTGTACTCTAAATCCTATGAATATTTGTTATTGTGAAAATAGTAAAAAGTATGTACGTCAATTATTTGATTGTTGATCATAAACATTTCTTTTAAAAAATTGAATTTAGTTTTGTGTAATATTTTTACAAAAGTATAAATAATAACTTTTATTTAAGCAAATTAAATAGAGACAATACTAATTAATATACTATCACCAAGAATAAAAAAGTGAAACTTTATTTTTCACAGTCTACACATCAAATAAACTGTTAAAAAAAAATTCTTAGTTACATAACTGATCACATTTGATTTCCCTTGGTTGAATTGTGAGTCTTTAGTACTATACTAAGTTAAATGTGTAATGTACCTATTACATGAGGCTAATTATATAACAAGGAGCTTATCACATGTGACTTTACAGCTAACTCGCTCTTCATTACATTACTACCACTGTAATGTGTTTCAGCTACCGTAATAGATGGAGACTATCACATGTAACTTTATAGCTAACTAACTCGCTCTTCATTACATTACTACAACTGTAATGTGTTTCAGCTACCGTAATAGATGGAGACTATCACATGTAACTTTATAACTAACTAACTCACTCTTCATTACATTACTACTACTGTAATGTGTTTCAGCTACCGTAATAGATGGAGACTATCACATGTAACCTCATAGCTAACTAACTCGCTCTTCATTACATTACTACCACTGTAATGTGTTTCAGCTACCGTAATAGATGGAGACTATCACATGTAACTTTATAACTAACTAACTCACTCTTTATTACATTACTACCACTGTAATGTGTTTCAGCTACCATAAAAGATGGAGACTATCACATGTATCTTTATAGCTAACTAACTCGCTCTTCATTACATTACTACCACTGTAATGTGTTTCAGCTACCGTAATAGATGGAGACTATCAGATGTAACCTCATAGCTAACTAACTCGCTCTTCATTACATTACTACCACTGTAATGTGTTTCAGCTACCGTAATAGATGGAGACTATCACATGTAACCTCATAGCTAACTAACTCGCTCTTCATTACATTACTACCACTGTAATGTGTTTCAGCTACCGTAATAGATGGAGACTATCACATATAACTTTATAATTAACTAACTCACTCTTTATTACATTACTACCACTGTAATGTGTTTCAGCTACCATAAAAGATGGAGACTAACACATGTATCTTTATAGCTAACTAACTCGCTCTTCATTACATTACTACCACTGTAATGTGTTTCAGCTACCGTAATAGATGGAGACTATCACATGTATCTTTATAGCTAACTAACTCGCTCTTCATTACATTACTACCACTGTAATGTGTTTCAGCTACCATAAAAGATGGAGACTATCACATGTATCTTTATAGCTAACTAACTCGCTCTTCATTACATTACTACCACTGTAATGTGTTTCAGCTACCGTAATAGATGGAGACTATCACATGTAACCTCATAGCTAACTAACTCACTCTTCATTACACCACTGCCACTGTAATGTGTTTCAGCTACCGTAATAGATGGAGACTATCACATGTAACCTCATAGCTAACTAACTCGCTCATCATTACACCACTGCCACTGTAATGTGTTTCAGCTACCGTAATAGATGGAGACTATCACATGTAACCGCATAGCTAACTAACTCGCTCTTCATTACATTACTACCACTGTAATGTGTTTCAGCTACCGTAATAGATGGCGACTATCACAAGTTACTTTATAACTAACTAACTCACTCTTCATTATACCACTGCCACTGTAATGTGTTTCAGCTACCGTAATAGATGGAGACTATCACATGTAACCTCATAGCTAACTCATTCACTCTTCATTACATCACTGCCACTATAATGAGTTTCAGCTACCGTAATAGATGGAGACTATCACATGGAACTTCATAGCTAACTAACTTGCTCTTCATTACATTGCTGCCACTGTAATGTGTTACAGCTACCGTAATAGATGGAGACTATCACATGTAACCTCATAGCTAACTAATTCGCTCTTCATTACACCACTGCAACTGTAATTAGTTTCAGCTACCGTAATAGATGATGCCTATCACATGTAACCTCATAGCTAACTAACTCGCTCTTCATTACACCACTGCCACTGTAATGTGTTTCAGCTACCGTAATAGATGGAGACTATCACATGTAACCTCATAGCTAACTAATTCGCTCTTCTTTACACCACTGCAACTGTAATTAGTTTCAGCTACCGTAATAGATGATGCCTATCACATGTAACCTCATAGCTAACTAACTCGCTCTTCATTACACCACTGCCACTGTAATGTGTTTCAGCTAACGTAATTGATGGAGACTATCACATGTAACTTTATAGCTAACTAACTCGCTCTTCAATACACCACTGCCACTGTAATGTGTTTCAGCTACCGTAATAGATGGAGACTATCACATGTAACCTCATAGCTAACTAACTCGCTCTTCAATACACCACTGCCACTGTAATGTGTTTCAGCTACCGTAATAGATGGAGACTATCACATGTAACCTCATAGCTATCTAACTCGCCCTTCATTACACCACTGCCACTGTAATGTGTTTCAGCTACCGTAATAGATGGAGACTATCACATGTAACCTCATAGCTAACTAACTCGCTCTTCATTACATTACTACCACTGTAATGTGTTTCAGCTACCGTAATAGATGGAGACTATCACATGTAACCTCATAGCTAACTAACTCGCTCTTCATTACACCACTGCCACTGTAATGTGTTTCAGCTACCGTAATAGATGGAGACTATCACATGTAACTTTATAGCTAACTAACTCGCTCTTCATTACATTACTATCACTGTAATATGTTTCACTTACCGTAATAGATGGAGACTATCACATGTAACCTCATAGCTAACTAATTCGCTCTTAATAACATTTCTACCACTGTAATGTGTTTCAGCTACCGTAATAGATGGAGACAATCACATGTAAATTTATAACTAAATAACTCACTCTTCATTACATTACTACCACTGTAATATGTTTCAGCTACCGTAATAGATGGAGACTATCACATGTAACTTAATAGCTAACTAACTCGCTCTTCATTACATTACTACCACTGTAATGTGTTTCAGCTACCGTAATAGATGGAGACTATCACATGTAACCTCATAGCTAACTAACTCGCTCTTCATTACACCACTGCCACTGTAATGTGTTTCAGCTACCGTAATAGATGGAGACTATCACATGTAACTATATAGATAACTAACTCGCTCTTCATTACATTACTGCCACTGTAATGTGTTTCAGCTACCATAATAGATGGAGACTATCACATGTAACCGCATAGCTAACTAACTCGCTCTTCATTATATTACTACCACTGTAATGTGTTTCAGCTACCGTAATAGATGGAGACTATCACATGCAACTTTATAATTAACTAACTCACCCTTTATTACATTACTACCACTGTAATATGTTTCAGCTACCGTAATAGATGGAGACTATCACATGTAACTTTATAGCTAACTAAATCGCTCTTCATTACAATACTGCCACTGTAATGTGTTTCAGCTACCATAATAGATGGAGACTATCACATGTAACCTCATAGCTAATTCATTCGCTCTTCATTACATCACTGCCACTGTAATGATTTTTAGCTACCGTAATAGATGGAGATTATCACATGTAACTTTATAGCTAACTAACTCGCTCTTCATTACATTACTACCACTGTAATGTGTTTCAGCTACCGTAATAGATGGAGACTATCACATGTAACCTCATAGCTAACTAACTCGCTCTTCATTACACCACTGCCACTGTAATGTGTTTTAGCTACCGTAATGTATGGAGAATATCACATGTAACCTCATAGCTAACTAACTCGCTCTTTATTACACCACTGCCACTGTAATGTGTTTCAGCTACCGTAATAGATGGAGACTATCACATGTAACCTCATAGCTAACTCATTCGCTCTTCATTACATCACTGCCACTATAATATGTTTCAGCTACCGTAATAGATGGAGACTATCACATGGAACTTTATAGCTAACTAACTTGCTCTTCATTACATTGCTGCCACTGTAATGTGTTACAGCTACCGTAATACATGGAGACTATCATATGTAACTTTATAGCTAACTAACTCGCTCTTCATTACATTACTGCCACTGTAATGAGTTTCAGCTACCGTAATAAATGGAGACTATCACATGTAACCTCATAGCTAACTCATTCGCTCTTCATTACATCACTGCCACTATAATGAGTTTCAGCTACCGTAATAGATGGAGACTATCAGATGTAACCTCATAGCTAACTAACTCGCTCTTCATTACACCACTGCCACTGTAATGTGTTTCAGCTACCGTAATACATGGAGACTATCACATGTAACCGCATAGCTAACTAACTCGCTCTTCATTACATTACTACCACTGTAATGTGTTTCAGCTACCGTAATAGATGGAGACTATCACATGTAACTTTATAACTAACTAACTCACTCTTCATTACATTACTACCACTGTAATATGTTTCAGCTACCGTAATAGATGGAGACTATCATATGTAACTTTATAGCTAACTAACTCGCTCTTCATTACATTACTGCCACTGTAATGTGTTTCAGCTACCGTAATAGATGGAGACTATCACATGTAACCTCATAGCTAACTCATTCGCTCTTCATTACATCACTGCCACTATAATGAGTTTCAGCTACCGTAATAGATGGAGACTATCACATGGAACTTTATAGCTAACTAACTTGCTCTTCATTACATTGCTGCCACTGTAATGTGTTACAGCTACCGTAATAGATGGAGACTATCACATGTAACCTCATAGCTAACTAATTCGCTCTTCATTACACCACTGCAACTGTAATTAGTTTCAGCTACCGTAATAGATAATGCCTATCACATGTAACCTCATAGCTAACTAATTCGCTCTTCATTACACCACTGCAACTGTTATTAGTTTTAGCTAACGTAATAGATGATGCCTATCACATGTAACCTCATAGCTAACTAACTCGCTCTTCATTACACCACTGCCACTGTAATGTGTTTCAGCTAACGTAATAGATGGAGACTATCACATGTAACTTTATAGCTAACTAACTCGCTCTTCATTACATTACTGCCACTGTAATGTGTTTCAGCTACCGTAATAGATGGAGACTATCACATGTAACTTCATAGCTAACTAACTCGCTCTTCAATACACCACTGCCACTGTAATGTGTTTCAGCTACCGTAATAGATGGAGACTATCACATGTAACCTCATAGCTAACTAACTCGCTCTTCAATACACCACTGCCACTGTAATGTGTTTCAGCTACCGTAATAGATGGAGACTATCACATGTAACCTCATAGCTATCTAACTCGCTCTTCATTACACCACTGCCACTGTAATTAGTTTCAGCTACCGTAATAGATGGAGTCTATCACATGTAACCGCATAGTTAACTAACTAACTCGCTCTTTATTACATTACTACCACTGTAATTTGTTTCAGCTACCGTAATAGATGGAGACTATCACATGTAACCTCATAGCTAACTAACTCGCTCTTCATTACACCACTGCCACTGTAATGTGTTTCAGCTACCGTAATAGATGGAGACTATCACATGTAACCTCATAGCTAACTAACTCGCTCTTCATTACACCACTGCCACTGTAATGTGTTTCAGCTACCGTAATAGATGGAGACTATCACATGTAACTTTATAGCTAACTAACTCGCTCTTCATTACATTACTACCACTGTAATATGTTTCAGCTACTGTAATAGATGGAGACTATCACATGTAACCTCATAGCTAACTAATTCGCTCTTCATTACACCACTGCCACTGTAATGTGTTTCAGCTACCGTAATAGATGGAGACTATCACATGTATCTTTATAGCTAATTAACTCGCTCTTCATTACATTACTGCCACTGTAATGTGTTTCAGCTACCGTAATAGATGGAGACTATCACATGTAACCTCATAGCTAACTAACTCGCTCTTCATTACATTACTACCACTGTAATGTGTTTCAGCTACCGTAATAGATGGAGACTATCACATGTAACCTCATAGCTAACTAACTCGCTCTTCATTACACCACTGCCACTGTAATGTGTTTCAGCTACCGTAATAGATGGGGACTATCACATGTAACTTTATAGATAACTAACTCGCTCTTCATTACATTACTGCCACTGTAATGTGTTTCAGCTACCATAATAGATGGAGACTATCACATGTAACCGCATAGCTAACTAACTCGCTCTTCATTATATTACTACCACTGTAATGTGTTTCAGCTACCGTAATAGATGGAGACTATCACATGCAACTTTATAATTAACTAACTCACCCTTTATTACATTACTACCACTGTAATATGTTTTAGCCACCGTAATATATGGAGACTATCACATGTAACTTTATAGCTAACTAAATCGCTCTTCATTACAATACTGCCACTGTAATGTGTTTCAGCTACCATAATAGATGGAGACTATCACATGTAACCTCATAGCTAATTCATTCGCTCTTCATTACATCACTGCCACTGTAATGATTTTTAGCTACCGTAATAGATGGAGATTATCACATGTAACTTTATAGCTAACTAACTCGCTCTTCATTACATTACTGCCACTGTAATGTGTTTCAGCTACCGTAATAGATGGAGACTATCACATGTAACCTCATAGCTAACTAACTCGCTCTTCATTAGACCACTGCCACTGTAATGTGTTTCAGCTACCGAAATAGATGGAGACTATCACATTTAACCTCATAGCTAACTAACTCGCTCTTCATTACACCACTGCCACTGTAATGTGTTTTAGCTACCGTAATGTATGGAGAATATCACATGTAACCTCATAGCTAACTAACTCGCTCTTTATTACACCACTGCCACTGTAATGTGTTTCAGCTACCGTAAAAGATGGAGACTATCACATGTAACTTTATAGCTAACTAACTCGCTCTTCATTACATTACTACTACTGTAATGTGTTTGAGCTACCGTAATAGATGGAGACTATCACATGTAATTTTATAATTAACTAACTCATTCTTTATTACATTACTACCACTGTAATATGTTTCAGCTACCGTAATAGATGGAGACTATCACATGTACCTTTATAGCTAACTAAATCGCTCTTCATTACAATACTGCCACTGTAATGTGTTTCAGCTACCATAATCGATGGAGACTATCACATGCAACCTCATAGCAAATTCATTCGCTCTTCATTACATCACTGCCACTGTAATGATTTTTAGTTACCGTAATAGATGGAGATTATCACATGTAACTTTATAGCTAACTTACTCGCTCTTCATTACATAACTGCCACTGTAATGTGTTTCAGCTACCGTAATAGATGGCGACTATCACATGTAACCTCATAGCTAACTAACTCGCTCTTCATTACACCACTGCCACTGTAATGTGTTTCAGCTACCGTAATAGATTGAGACTATCACATGTAACCTCATAGCTAACTAACTCGCTCTTCATTACACCACCGCCACTGTAATGTGTTTCAGCTACCGTAATAGATGGAGACTATCACATGTAACCTCATAGCTAACTAATTCGCTCTTCATTACACCCCTGCCACTGTAATGTGTTTCAACTACCGTAATAGATGGAGACTATTACATGTAAACTCATAGCTATCTAACTCGCTCTTCATTACACCACTGCCACTGTAATGTGTTTCAGCTACCGTAATAGATGGAGACTATCACATGTAACCGCATAGTTAACTAACTAACTCGCTCTTTATTACATTACTACCACTGTAATTTGTTTCAGCTACCGTAATAGATGGAGACTATCACATGTAACTTTATAAATTACTAACTCACTCTTCATTACACCACTGCCACTGTAATGTGTTTTAGCTACCGTAATAGATGGAGATTATCACATGTAACTTTATAGCTAACTAACTCGCTCTTCATTATATTACTTCCACTGTAATGTGTTTCAGCTACCGTAATAGATGGAGACTATCACATGTAACCTCATAGCTAACTAACTCGCTCTTCATTACATTACTACCACTGTAATGTGATTCAGCTACCGTAATAGATGGAGACTATCACATGTAACCTCATAGCTAACTAACTCGCTCTTCATTACACCACTGCCACTGTAATGTGTTTCAGCTACCGTAATAGATGGAGACTATCACATGTAACTTTATAGATAACTAACTCGCTCTTCATTACATTACTGCCACTGTAATGTGTTTCAGCTACCATAATAGATGGAGACTATCACATGTAACCTCATAGCTAATTCATTCGCTCTTCATTACATCACTGCCACTGTAATGAGTTTCAGCTACCGTAATAGATGGAGATTATCACATGTAACTTTATAGCTAACTAACTCGCTCTTCGTTACATTACTGCCACTGTAAAGTGTTTCACCTACCGTAATAGATGGAGACTATCACATGTAACCTCATAGCTAACTAATTCGCTCTTCATTACACCACTGCCACTGTAATTATTTTTAGTTACCGTAATAGATGGAGATTATCACATGTAACTTTATAGCTAACTAACTCGCTCTTCATTACATTACTGCCACTGTAATGTGTTTCAGCTACCGTAATAGATGGAGACTATCACATGTAACCTCATAGCTAACTAATTCGCTCTTCATTACACCACTGCCACTGTAATGTGTTTAAGCTACCGTAATAGATGGAGACTATCACATGTACCCTCATAGCTAACTAACTCGCTCTTCATTACACCACCACCACTGTAATGTGTTTCAGCTACCGTAATAGATGGAGACTATCACATGTAACCTCATAGCTAACTAATTCGCTCTTAATTACACCCCTGCCACTGTAATGTGTTTCAGCTACCGTAATAGATGGAGACTATCACATGTAACCTCATAGCTAACTAACTCGCTCTTCATTACACCACTGCCACTGTAATGTGTTTCAGCTACCGTAATAGATGGAGACTATACATGTAACCTCATAGCTAACTAACTCACTCTTAATAACATTTCTACCACTGTAATGTGTTTCAGCTACCGTAATAGATGGAGACAATCACATGTAAATTTATAACTAACTAACTCACTCTTCATTACATTACTACCACTGTAATATGTTTCAGCTACCGTAATAGATGGAGACTATCACATGTAACTTTATAGCTAACTAACTCGCTCTTCATTACATTACTGCCACTGTAATGTGTTTCAGCTACCGTAATAGATGGAGACTATCACATGTAACTTTATAGCTAACTAACTCGCTCTTCATTACATTACTGCCACCGTAATGTGTTTCAGCTACCGTAATAGATGGAGACTATCACATGTAACCTCATAGATAACTAACTCGCTCTTCATTACACCACTGCCACTGTAATGTGTTTCAGCTACCGTAATAGATGGAGACTATCACATGTAACTTTATAGCTAACTAACTCGCTCTTCATTACATTACTGTCACTGTAATGTGTTTTAGCTACCGTAATAGATGGAGACTATCACGTAACCTCATAGATAACTAACTCGCTCTTCATTACATTACTGCCACTGTAATGTGTTTCAGCTACTGTAATAGATGGAGACTATTACATGTAACCTCATAGCTAACTCATTCGCTCTTCATTACATCACTGTCACTGTATTGGGTTTCATATACCGTAATAGATGGAGACTATCACATGTAACTTTATAGCTAACTAACTCGCTCTTCATTACATTACTGCCACTGTAATTTGTTTCAGCTACCGTAATAGATGGAGACTATCACATGTAACCTCATAGCTAACTAACTCGCTCTTCATTACACCACTGCCACTGTAATGTGTTTCAGCTACCGTAATAGATGGGGACTATCACATGTAACCTCATAGCTAACTAACTCGCTCTTCATTACACCACTACCACTGTAACGTGTTTCATCTACCCTAATAGATGGGGACAATCACATGTAACCTCATAGCTAACTAACTCGCTCTTCATTACACCACTACCACTATAATGTGTTTCATCTAACGTAATAGAAGCTAGTGTGTATGATCAACAATATATTCTATGATCTGAACCGTACCAAACATTTGATATATGACTCATTAATGGAACTGAGAGCTGTAAAGTTTATTTATAACATATGAAGATTGCTTCATTCAGCATTTACTTTAATTTAATTACAGTTTTAGATCAATAAAATACAATTGTAATCAGATACGTTCAATGAACCAAGCTACAACTGAGTATGACATTAAAAAAATTAACTAAATACATATTCTATTAATTTTTAAGTACTTTATTAACTATATTTATAACTTGAACAACAAATAAATATCATTCCTAGTCTTTTTATGAAAATAACTAAACGGACATGAATAAACCAACTAAAAACCATATTGAAAGTTTCAATTTTTGCCTGTGATATTTCATCGACAGGTAAACATATATTTCAGTATATGTTGTGACTTGGTGTACAATACTCAGATGAAGGTGAGAGAAAGAAGGGAGAATAAAATCATTAATGCTGTAGATTGATATGACAAGATTATAAAATTAAATAAATAGAATAAAAATGTAATATTATTACATATAATGGTTGCTTATATGAAAACATTAACAAGTTTCATATATATTTTTACACCAAAAATAAGTTTCACTTATACACATGTAACCTTCATTCAAAATTACCTTATAACTTATTAAGTAATTGCATACTATATCAATTTCTATGACACTATTACTTGCTACTAGTCTCCCGTCACTTGTGTAATACCCAGTTAAAGGAATTATATAAGCACTTTCAAATGGCCGTATTTGCTGTGGGATGTTGAGTTTCTGGACACGAATGCCTCATTTCCATGCAGAAGGGGAAGACCTACTTTTTCATCTGCACATTCGTCATCTTATAAACTTTATAAATATTATCAAGTCAGCTGTTTGAAGCTTAATGCATTTTTAAATAAAAAAAAAAATGCAATGACTTATTGAATAAAAACAGAAAAGTAACTAATTTTTCCACTTATATATGTGCTGCATGTATGTTATATATATATGTATTTAAATAGCAATATTAATTATTGATAAATCAATATTATATTATGTTTTTCTACACATACTTTGAATCTTTCCAATAATTTTCCCACCCACCTACCTATACACGTACAGTGGTATTGACCCACCCGCCTACCCCTACACGTACTGTGGTATTGACCCAACCACCTACCCCCACACATACAGTGGTATTAACCCACCCGCCCACCCCTATACGTACAGTGGTATTAATGGTACCTACGCTTAATGTACAGTAGTAGTGACCCACCCAAATAGTACCACTGTACGTGTAAGGTGGTTGGGTGGATGGGTCAATACCACTGTACGTGTATACCATTGAGGGTGTACATATAAGTCTTACACAACATATATGTACGATGCCATGTACGATTAATTTCTATTAGGTTTAATTAAAATCAATATATTACAAAATGGGAATTCAATTACATCAAAAAATAAAATTTTAAATTTGATGGCTTTTACGTACGATACGTACCTGGAGACTGTACATTGTCAACTCCAGGTTGTATCTACATTATATTTGACAAGTTGTATGCTATACATTTTCAAAGGTTTTCCCAATAGTGGGCCAGCATCATTGAATGTATGGGCGGGTGGTTGGTCCAGTATCACTGGGCGTATAAGGGTGGGTGGTTGGGCCAGTATTACTGGACGTGTATGAGTGGATGGGTGGTCCAGTATCACTGTACATGTATCTCCCCATACATGTTTCGATAAGCCTTAACTTGTTGTGACGTGGATCTGAAGTATTGGTGAATGTATCAATTGGAATGGAAATGAAACGAGCCTCAACTTTTCATAACTCGTCAAGAGCCTGTCTCCGCTGTCAATAAACCGATATCCTCTGTACTGTCCAACGTCCCAACCATTTGTTACCTGATCATATAGAGGGAGAACAAAATTTAATCGGGTTAATCAAAGCAAACAGCTTTAATTCATATTTTAAATAAATTAAGTTTTATATTGAACATTAAAAATACATATTTTTAATACCGTATTAGTCATACGATACTTTTACAAACATAAATACTAAACAAACATTGTTGTAAGGAAAGCGGTGTTGAAAACAGTTAAGATAACAGAAGCCCTTAATGTTTAAATTAGTTATTAGGGGCTTATAAATGTAACGGAAAACTGTAATTTAGTAATAGGGAATTATGTCCGCTTTTGATATTAACATATCATAAAATATATACTGTAAATATATTTAATTAGTATTAAAATATGACTTCATATTATGTCTGTAATTTTTTATTTGTTCTTCTCTGTGTTTTTAAAATTAAAAATGTGTTTAAGATATGTTCTACATATAAAAAAACATGTAGCTGTACAGTGAAATGGCATATCCTTACATTTACATTCCTTAGAATTGAACATTAAAAAAAACGAACATTAATATGATCAGATAATAAACATTAGTATGAAAATTTAATATGAAATAATAAAATATGTAAATACATTTAATTAAAAACTGTTTTAAATAAACTAACATGTATTTGTACAGGTGTTTTTAAGGAAAAGTTATTATTAATAGTATAATATTAGTACTTACCAATATTATATTCGAATATTTACAGTTCAACTACATGAACGAAGTATGCTCCAGCTGCTTGTAAACCTGCACAAGGGAACAGTGATGATGGATATTGGTAATTTTCACAGCCGGGTTGAAGTACCTAGCCACTTATAAGCGGTATTTACATCCACTGTAGGCTGATATTCACACTTGTATCTTTATCTTATTCAAATAATAAAAAGCAATTTTAACCAGTATAGTTTTATTCATACAATACGCTTACATATACCGTAATGAAACCAATCATTAGCCCTATGATAAACACGTATATATCATACAATACACGTACGTATACCACAATGAAACCAATCATTAGCCCTATGATAAACACGTATATATCATACAATACACGTACGTATACCACAATGAAACCAATCATTAGCCCTATGATAAACACGTATATATCATACAATACACTTACATAAACCGCAATGAAATCAATCATTAGCCCTATGATAAACACATATACAATACACTTACATAAACCGCAATGAAATCAATCATTATCCTTATGATAAACACGTATATATCATACAATACACGTACATATACCACAATGAAACCAATCATTAGCCCTATGATAAACACGTATATATCATACAATACACGTACATATACCACAATGAAACCAATCATTAGCCCTATGATAAACACGTATATATCATACAATACACGTACATATACCACAATGAAACCAATCATTAGCCCTATGATAAACACTTATATATCATACAATACACGTACATATACCGAAATGAAACCAATCATTAGCCCTATGATAAACACGTATATATCATACAATACACGTACATATACCGCAATTAAACCAATCATTAGCCCTATGATAAACACGTACATATCATAGAATACACTTACATATACCGCAATGAAACCAATCATTAGCCCTATGATAAACACGTATATATCATACAATACACTTACATATACCGCAATTAAACCAATAATTAGCCCTATGATAAACACGTATATATCATACAATACACTTACATATACCGCAATGAAACCAATCATTAGCCCTATGATAAACACGTATATATCATACAATACACTTACATATACCGCAATGAAACCAATCATTAGCCCCATGACAAACACGTACATATCATAGAATACACGGTGAATAACTAAAAAAAATATTATTTCTGATATAAGTGATAATGGAATATTTGAATATCCCAGGAGCCTACGTTGGTACAGGTCTAATACCCATACATATAGCGTTGAGTATAAATATCAAAATTCGATTTATAACATTATTTTTGCTCCCAGTATCTTGATAACAAATAACCAAATGGCCTTAATACTTTTATATTTGTCCTAATGGAAAGATACTCCACGGTAGTACGTTTAAGTAACATTAAGGCAATACTCTTGATTCAGCTAGTGGATTGAGTACAAGTCAGGTCAGTGGTGACAACCTGGTTATAAAGGGCAACCCCTCCATCATCAACATTCTTTGCTTTAGGAGTGCTTCCAATTTAATATCCACTCAGATGCGGATGTCACATTAGATTTGAATAACAAAGCGAGTTGGTCATGCAGGACTTTAGGGCCTTTCTGACGTACTTTATAGCGTAGCTCGGATCGGGGTCGCCTTTACAGTTTATACTGTTGATGAAACAAGATAGGTTATTTAATAACAATAAGAACAGTAGTAAATTATAAATAACATAAGGTGTTCTAAATTATTTGAATAACAAAGCGAGTTAGACTAGGGCCTTTCTGACGTACTTTATAGCGTAGCTCGGATTGGGGTCGCATTTACAGTTTATATTGTTGATGAAACAAGATAGGTTATTTAATAATAATAAGAACAGAAGTACACTATAAATAACATAAGGTGCTCTAAATTATTTGAATAACAAAGCGAGTTAGACTAGGGCCTTTCTTACGTACTTTGTAGCGTAGCTCGGATTGGCGTCGCCTTTACAGTTTATACTGTTGATGAAACAAGATAGGTTATTTAATAATAATAAGAACAGAAGTAAACTATAAATAACATAAGGTGCTCTAAATTATTTGAATAACAAAGCGAGTTAGACTAGGGCCTTTCTGACATACTTTATAGCGTAGCTCGGATTGGGGTCGCCTTTACAGTTTATATTGTTGATGAAACAAGATAGGTTATTTAATAATAATAAGAACAGAAGTAAACTATAAATAACATAAGGTGCTCTAAATTATTTGAATAACAAAGCGAGTTAGACTAGGGCCTTTCTTACGTACTTTGTAGCGTAGCTCGGATTGGGGTCGCCTTTACAGTTTATATTGTTGATGAAACAAGATAGGTTATTTAATATTAATAAGAACAGAAGTAAACTATAAATAACATAAGGTGCTCTAAATTATTTGAATAACAAAGCGAGTTAGACTAGGGCCTTTCTTACGTACTTTGTAGCGTAGCTCGGATTGGCGTCACCTTTACAGTTTATACTGTTGATGAAACAAGATTGGTTATTTAATAATAATAAGAACATAAGTAAATTATAAATAACATAAGGTGCTCTAAATTATTTGAATAACAAAGCGAGTTGGACTAGGGCCTTTCTTACGTACTTTGTAGCGTAGCTCGGATTGGGGTCGCCTTTTCAGTTTATACTGTTGATGAAACAAGATTGGTTATTTAATAATAATAAGAACATAAGTAAATTATAAATAACATAAGGTGCTCTAAATTATTTGAATAACAAAGCGAGTTGGACTAGGGCCTTTCTTACGTACTTTGTAGCGTAGCTCGGATTGGGGTCGCCTTTACAGTTTATATTGTTGATGAAACAAGATAGGTTATTTAATAATAATAAGAACATAAGTAAATTATAAATAACATAAGGTGCTCTAAATTATTTGAATAACAAAGCGAGTTAGACTAGGGCCTTTCTTACGTACTTTGTAGCGTAGCTCGGATTGGGGTCGCCTTTACAGTTTATATTGTTGATGAAACAAGATAGGTTATTTAATAATAATAAGAACAGAAGTAAACTATAAATAACATAAGGTGCTCTAAATTATTTGAATAACAAAGCGAGTTGGACTAGGGCCTTTCTTACGTACTTTGTAGCGTAGCTCGGATTGGGTTCGCCTTAACAGTTTATACTGTTGATGAAACAAGATAGGTTATTTAATAATAATAAGAACATAAGTAAATTATAAATAACATAAGGTGCTCTAAATTATTTGAATAACAAAGCGAGTTGGACTAGGGCCTTTCTTACGTACTTTGTAGCGTAGCTCGGATTGGGGTCACCTTAACAGTTTATACTGTTGATGAAACAAGATAGGTTATTTAATAATAATAAGAACAGAAGTAAACTATAAATAACATAAGGTGCTCTAAATTATTTGAATAACAAAGCGAGTTGGACTAGGGCCTTTCTTACGTACTTTGTAGCGTAGCTCGGATTGGCGTCACCTTTACAGTTTATACTGTTGATGAAACAAGATTGGTTATTTAATAATAATAAGAACATAAGTAAATTATAAATAACATAAGGTGCTCTAAATTATTTGAATAACAAGGCGAGTTGGACAAGGGCCTTTCTTACGTACTTTGTAGCGTAGCTCGGATTGGGGTCGCCTTTACAGTTTATATTGTTGATGAAACAAGATTGGTTATTTAATAATAATAAGAACAGAAGTAAACTATAAATAACATAAGGTGCTCTAAATTATTTGAATAACAAAGCGAGTTAGACTAGGGCCTTTCTTACGTACTTTGTAGCGTAGCTCGGATTGGGGTCGCCCTTACAGTTTATATTGTTGATGAAACAAGATTGGTTATTTAATAATAATAAGAACAGAAGTAAACTATAAATAACATAAGGTGCTCTAAATTATTTGAATAACAAAGCGAGTTAGACTAGGGCGTATCTTACGTACTTTGTAGCGTAGCTCGGATTGGGGTCGCCTTTACAGTTTATACTGTTGATGAAACAAGATTGGTTATTTAATAATAATAAGAACAGAAGTAAACTATAAATAACATAAGGCGTTCTAAATTATTTGAATAACAAAGCGAGTTAGACTAGGGCCTTTCTTACGTACTTTGTAGCGTAGCTCGGATTGGGGTCGCCTTTACAGTTTATATTGTTGATGAAACAAGATTGGTTATTTAATAATAATAAGAACAGAAGTAAACTATAAATAACATAAGGTGCTCTAAATTATTTGAATAACAAAGCGAGTTGGACTAGGGCCTTTCTTACGTACTTTGTAGCGTAGCTCGGATTGGGGTCGCCTTAACAGTTTATACTGTTGATGAAACATGATAGGTTATTTAATAATAATAAGAACAGAAGTAAATTATAAATAACATAAGGTGCTCTAAATTATTTGAATAACAAAGCGAGTTGGACTAGGGCCTTTCTTACGTACTTTGTAGCGTAGCTCGGATTGGGGTCGCCTTTACAGTTTATATTGTTGATGAAACAAGATTGGTTATTTAATAATAATAAGAACAGAAGTAAACTATAAATAACATAAGGCGTTCTAAATTATTTGAATAACAAAGTGAGTTAGACTAGGGCCTTTCTTACGTACTTTGTAGCGTAGCTCGGATTGGGGTCGCCTTTACAGTTTATATTGTTGATGAAACAAGATTGGTTATTTAATAATAATAAGAACATAAGTAAATTATAAATAACATAAGGTGCTCTAAATTATTTGAATAACAAAGCGAGTTAGACTAGGGCCTTTCTTACGTACTTTGTAGCGTAGCTCGGATTGGGGTCGCCTTTACAGTTTATACTGTTGATGAAACAAGATTGGTTATTTAATAATAATAAGAACAGAAGTAAACTATAAATAACATAAGGCGTTCTAAATTAATTGAATAACAAAGCGAGTTAGACTTGAGACCCATCCCCCCACCAAAGCTGGAAAGCGTGCCAACTGGGGGAATGGCCCCAAAACAAGTCGAGCGATGGGATCACGGGTGGCTGGCAGTTGGAGGGTCAAAATAACACTCGGCAGCTGAGCAAAACTAATTTTATTTCCAGGCAAGCAAGAATAAAATAATCATTTAATAAATCAAAAACGGCAGAAGGCCACAATATAAAATAGGCACTTAAATCAATAACCATAAACACTAAATTAACAAGATACAACACATAAACTACAGAAACAACAAACTCCACAAATACCAAAATTTAACAATCAATTTTTGTATGGCCTATCTGCGGTTGGGCCTGAGACACCCAAAACGTAAGGCAAATTATTAACCATTTAAAAATGACCATAAAGAAACAAATTTAGATAACCCCAAAATAAAAGTGAAAATTTAGAAAACTTCTGGAAACAAAAATTTTGGTATCATCAATTAAGCCGGCAATTTGGCCCACATCCCTTGATTCCACCGAGGCCCGGGAGTAAGCCGGAATCCCGGGGCAGCTCCGAATTAAGTTAACTAAAAGCACAATAATCCCCTTTTGGTGAGTTTAAAAATTAAACAATTTAAAAGAAAATATAACACGGTACCGTTCGAGTAAAAATTCACTTCAAAATCCCCCCCCCCCTAATACACTTAACAAAAAATAAATAACAATAACTAGGCCTAAGCATATCAATAAATAATAACAGGATTGAATAATGGGGACCTAACAAATATAAAAATCTAAACAAATGTAACAAGAAATAAACTAATTAAACTAAATAACAATAAATCTTAACACTAAAAGTTCTTGGTATATTTCAACAGTTTTTATTCCTTTAATAATAAAAAAACATATAAGTCCCCCCATGGCTGTTTCATAAATCCACTGTAAAGTTTAAGTTTTAGGCCTAGGCCACATAAAAAGTTCTACAAACTTTTTTTTTTCTTTTTAATTGCACTTGTTTTTTTTCTTGTTCCTTTTTTTCTTTTAAACGATGCACCATCAAAAACCCCCAGCTCAGCCGCCGGGAAACTAAAATGGAAAGAACTGACCTGAGGACTGAAGACTTCTACCACCAAAGATGTAGGGCGGGTAGCGGGCAACTCCAGGCTCCAACATGGTCCTCAGGCCAGGCTAGCAGTGAAGATGATAGAACATTGCCCGGACGACCGGCTGAGGGTTGAAAGTCCCACTCAAGGACCCTGGACTGTAGGGCAACACCACAGCACAATTAAAACCAGTCCAGCCATCCCAACACAAAATATTACACATAACCCCTAATACATGAAATGGCAAAACAAAACCAGAACAGACGAAATTATACATGATTAGCCCACTAGAAAAACTAAAAGATCTATTTTTTTTTTTAGGTTATGAATAATTATGTTGGCAAACTCAGATTTAAGAAAAATTACAATTTAACAAAATATCAAAGAATTAATTACGTATATGAACTTTAAAGGACAAACTGAAAACTAGTCTATGGAAACATGAGCAATAGGAATTAACATGAAAAGCTAAAGATAGGCTAGGTTATTGTCAATGAACAAAAATATGGTAAATCGGTAACTACAACTGTAAAAAGGCTCAATAAACATCATACAGAATTACAATTGAAAATAAAACAAGATAAAATAAAGCAATTACTGGTAAACCTGTAACCTGGAGCACATGGCTCACACATAGGTTAACTAAACTAGACAAAGAATATAAATTTAACAAAACTCTGAAAACACAAGTAAGAACGATTAAATATTATTGAAACAAAATATTTTCACCAAAAGGGTGCTTAGATATTGAAACTTACGAAATGAACACTTACGTTTTAGTGTGTCTAGCCACTCATAACGAGATTCTGCAGGCAGCACAAGACAACTGACCAGACAGGCCAACCGGACAGAAGCTGCTGGAACACGGAACGAAACGGAACTGGGCCAACGGCCACCAAAGTACGCGGAACGCAGAGCGTGAGCGATCTCAGGCAGCCTGGCAGACAACGAAAAAAAAACCGAAATGTACCGGTCAAAGACCCGGTACAGACTAGGGCCTTTCTTACGTACTTTGTAGCGTAGCTCGGATTGGGGTCGCCTTTACAGTTTATACTGTTGATGAAACAAGATTGGTTATTTAATAATAATAAGAACAGAAGTAAACTATAAATAACATAAGGTGCTCTAAATTATTTGAATAACAAAGCGAGTTGGACTAGGGCCTTTCCTACGTACTTTGTAGCGTAGCTCGGATTGGGGTCGCCTTTACAGTTTATACTGTTGATGAAACAAGATAGGTTATTTAATAATAATAAGAACAGAAGTAAACTATAAATAACATAAGGTGCTCTAAATTATTTGAATAACAAAGCGAGTTGGACTAGGGCCTTTCTTACGTACTTTGTAGCGTAGCTCGGATTGGGGTCGCCTTAACAGTTTATACTGTTGATGAAACAAGATAGGTTATTTAATAATAATAAGAACAGAAGTAAACTATAAATAACATAAGGTGCTCTAAATTATTTAAATAACAAAGCGAGTTGGACTAGGGCCTTTCTTACGTACTTTGTAGCGTAGCTCGAATTGGGGTCGCCTTAACAGTTTATACTGTTGATGAAACAAGATAGGTTATTTAATAATAATAAGAACAGAAGTAAACTATAAATAACATAAGGTGCTCTAAATTATTTGAATAACAAAGCGAGTTAGACTAGGGCCTTTATTACGTACTTTGTAGCGTAGCTCGGATTGGGGTCGCCTTTACAGTTTATACTGTTGATGAAACAAGATTGGTTATTTAATAATAATAAGAACATAAGTAAACTATAAATAACATAAGGTGCTCTAAATTATTTGAATAACAAAGCGAGTTGGACTAGGGCTTTTCTTACGTACTTTGTAGCGTAGCTCGGATTGGGGTCGCCTTTACAGTTTATACTGTTGATGAAACAAGATTGGTTATTTAATAATAATAAGAACATAAGTAAATTATAAATAACATAAGGTGCTCTAAATTATTTGAATAACAAAGCGAGTTGGACTAGGGCCTTTCTTACGTACTTTGTAGCGTAGCTCGGATTGGGGTCGCCTTTACAGTTTATACTGTTGATGAAACAAGATAGGTTATTTAATAATAATAAGAACATAAGTAAATTATAAATAACATAAGGTGTTCTAAATTATTTGAATAACAAAGCGAGTTAGACTAGGGCCTTTCTTACGTACTTTGTAGCGTAGCTAGGATTGGGGTCGCCTTTACAGTTTATACTGTTGATGAAACAAGATAGGTTATTTAATAATAATAAGAACATAAGTAAATTATAAATAACATAAGGTGCTCTAAATTATTTGAATAACAAAGCGAGTTGGACTAGGGCCTTTCTTACGTACTTTGTAGCGTAGCTCGGATTGGGGTCGCCTTTACAGTTTATACTGGTGATGAAACAAGATTGGTTATTTAATAATAATAAGAACATAAGTAAATTATAAATAACATAAGGTGCTCTAAATTATTTGAATAACAAAGCGAGTTGGACTAGGGCCTTTCTGACGTACTTTGTAGCGTAGCTCGGATTGGGGTCGCCTTTACAGTTTATACTGTTGATGAAACAAGATTGGTTATTTAATAATAATAAGAACATAAGTAAACTATAAATAACATAAGGCGTTCTAAATTATTTGAATAGTAGTGAAAAAATACAAAGTAAATTGAAAACTTGCTGCATAGCAAACTCAGAATTATTACTGGTGTAGCGGGCGGGTACAGCTTGTAGTTCTTAATATCTCAAAGCATGCCTTGAGAATTGATTTAATTCTTTTCTGTCAAATTTACAATATACAAAAAACTGCAGAGAATACTGTACTACTGTATCCGTAGATACATAGCTATACAGAATACACTTTTCTTTTTAAATATATCTTTCTTTGCCTTCACTAAGTGTGGCAATACTTGACAGCAGGGACATGTATGGAGAACATATGGCAACATATCTAATCTTATTACTAATCTTTTATATTAAGAGGGCTAGTGGTGATCCATACACTACCTTACATGTAACAGTGGCAATAGTACAAATATCTACAATGTTAACAACTCACTATTGAATTTATGGTCTTTTCATCCTCTTAGTTAGACAGTGGCTTCTCAGTCAAAACCTGTGTTCAACTAACCAAATCCTTTCCTATCAACTTTAACCGTAACACAGTCTTGTAAAATGTTTTTCAGCTTATAGCAGTTGAATATAACATGAACCCATCAAATGATGTAAACATTTTTATAATTTAATGGTAAATGATAACCATCCAGATTCAAGTTCATTTACCATTCAACATGTATATTTCAAATTTAAAAAATCAGTTTTATGTTAGTTCCAGTGTTTAATTCCGTGCTGTAATCCAAGAGTGTTGTGTTATATTATGATACATTGTCCTAGTTTAGGTTTAATACTAATAATACCCATCGCCATAATGTGATAAATAACTATTACAGCCACAAAAAAAGTGACGTGCTTATCATTAATTCTCAATAACCTATTGACAAATTTACTAGCACAAGATATTTTTATAGAGTAGTAAATATCACACCAATATTAAGTAAGCGTCAAATTATAATTAATACAGACGTATACCAATGAGAAGCCAGAAATATATTAATATTGCATTTTAAAAACTATTTTAAATTGAAATTAAACTATTTTACAGTTTATTACATTTTAAGTTTATGTACAGAAATCATTGCTAGAAGTACATTTTTTATGCCAGTTTATTTTAGCACTGTGCATATGCAACATTAACTGTAGTCTACGTGGCATAAGCACTGTTTAACTATAGTCGGCTGTAGGATAAGGATAGTAAAACTTACTAAGGATTAAGACTAAAATATGTTTCTGTACATTCAATCCTATATAATTTATTTATGGAGTGATCATAATAATGTATTAAATGTTAATGGTTAAAAATTCCATGCATTTCAATTGTATGTTTATCATTCATAATTACTGCGGTTATTTATAAATAGTGAGTGTTTAGATAATATTTTTAATTTACTCATCTCCCATTTTAAAATCAGGCTATAACTTTCCTTGGACGTAGTAATAGTTGTTATTTAATGATTATATAATAGAAAACTCATAATATTTTAGAAAGAAATATTATAATAGTAGGCCTATATTTAAACTTGGTTCAGTTTTATTTTGTAAATGGAGACAATACTTTATTAGATTTGAACATTCTTCTTATAAGTTAAAATCATTTTACTAAGATACATTCATTCTTATCTAATATTAACTTATCAAAGCTAGTACTTTGTATGAATGTTTCGCAGTAAGTTTTACTTAACATATATTCACGTTTAGGCTTTGACCCAACATACCAAATGTAAGGGCTTCAACGTTAGTTTTATGTTCATTCCCATTTTATGTATTTCGACGATATATAAATGATCTCATATTTTCACTTTGTAAATTACTGTAAGCAAAATGCTTAGTAAACATTTAGTCACTGTTACTTAACTCTCTAATTTGAAATAACACTCTTCATTCACAGTGTTCCGAAATTCATGATACGAACTTCAGGATACAACAACTCCTTGGGTAAAAATAAAGGAAACTATTACATCAACGTTGGTAAATTTCTTTTTAGGTTATTTTTGGAATTTATATTTTTCCAAAAGTGCGTATATATTTTAAACTAACAGACCAAATCAACAAAGTTTTAGGGTCATTTTACCTCATATTTTTAACAGGCTAAACGATACTTCGTAATATTTTGTTAATCTTTAAAAATAACAAATTTAATAGTATATATCACTGAATCAACATTTGAGTTCAGAATTAGTTTTAATAAAAATAACAAAATTAAACCTTTTTTTACCATGAATTTAATGTCTTTAACCGATCTTAATATTACAGCTAAAACACTTATTTTCTCAATATAACCAACATTTAATTTTTTTTACATTGACCAAAGTTATATTTGGTCAATATTGGATGACTCTGAGCTAAAACATTTCTCCCACAAGCTACTGAGTGACTTCAACTCCATGCATGCCTTCAGCCAGCTATTGTGTAACTTTTAGCGGTAAGCATGTCTCCGACTAGTTACTGGTTGGCTTTTAGATGCAAGCACACTTCCTACCCAGCTCCTGGGTGACTTTCAGCTGCAATCACTATTTCTACTAGCTATTATGTTGCAAACTAACCTAACCTAAAATACACGTACAGTGGAATTGTATACGAGTTTATATTGACCAAAGCAGCATCTCGATGTTTTTTACACTAAACTGGAGATACATTATACAACAACTGTTTTATAAATCAGAGGCTCCATTAACACCAAACCTTGTGGACAAGTTCAATACTTCGTCTCATATCCAAATGTGTTACTTTATATTCTGGAGCTTATAGCTCACATGTCAAGCGTGATTTAATATTATTTATAATTTTATAGAGGGAATAAAGATAATTGTTAAGGTCCTTCATTTAGTAAATATTTATTCATTTACAAATGTATGTTATGTAATTTACATATAAAAAACAAAATCCATACAATAACAATAAAATATATTCATGATAAGTGCTTCAGGGAGTATACAAGCAATAGATGCATTGTTCAAAATGTAACGTTAGACTCCATCCTAAGTGCTTCGTGGTGTACACAAGCAATAGTTTCACATTTGTTAAAAATGTAACGTTGGACTCCATCCTAAATGCTTCATGGGGTACCACAAGCAATAGATGCACATTTGTTCAAAATGTAACGTTGGACTCCATCCTAAGTGCTTCATTGAGTACACTAGCAATAAATGCACATTTGTTCAAAATGTAACGTTGGACTCCATTCTAAGTGCTTCATTGAGTACACTAGCAATAAATGCACATTTTTTCAAAATGTAACGTTGGACTCCATTCCAACGAAAGTGTTTCGTGTAGTACAAAAGCAATAAATGCACATTTTTTCAAAATGTAACGTTGGACTCCATTCCAACGAAAGTGTTTCGTGTAGTACAAAACCAATAGATGCACATTTGTTCAAAATGTAACGTTGGACTCCATTCTAAGTCTTCATTGAGTACACTAGCAATAAATGCACATTTGTTCAAAATGTAACGTTGGACTCCATCCTAAGTTCTTCATTGAGTACACTAGCAATAAATGCACATTTGTTCAAAATGTAACGTTGGACTCCATTCTAAGTGCTTCATTGAGTACACTAGCAATAAATGCACATTTTTTCAAAATGTAACGTTGGACTCCATTCCAACGAAAGTGTTTCGTGTAGTACAAAAGCAATAAATGCACATTTTTTCAAAATGTAACGTTGGACTCCATTCCAACGAAAGTGTTTCGTGTAGTACAAAAGCAATAGATGCACATTTGTTCAAAATGTAACGTTGGACTCCATTCTAAGTCTTCATTGAGTAAACTAGCAATAAATGCACATTTGTTCAAAATGTAACGTTGGACTCCATCCTAAGTGCTTCATTGAGTACACTAGCAATAAATGCACATTTGTTCAAAATGTAACGTTGGACTCCATCCTAAGTGCTTCATTGAGTACACTAGCAATAAATGCACATTTGTTCAAAATGTAACGTTGGACTCCATTCTAAGTGCTTCATTGAGTACACTAGCAATAAATGCACATTTTTTCAAAATGTAACGTTGGACTCCATTCTAAGTGCTTCATTGAGTACACTAGCAATAAATGCACATTTTTTCAAAATGTAACGTTGGACTCCATTCCAACGAAAGTGTTTCGTGTAGTACAAAAGCAATAGATGCACATTTGTTCAAAATGTAACACTGGACTCCATCCTAAGTGCTTCATGGAGTACCACAAAATATAGATGCACATTTGTTCAAAAAGTGTAACGTTGGACTCTCTCCTAAATGCTTCATGGGGTACCACAAGCAATAGATGCACATTTGTTCAAAATGTAACGTTGAAATCCATCCTAATTGCTTCATGGGGCACCACAAGCAATAGTGCACATTTTTACTTTACCATCTAAGCTTTAAGAATAAGAATGTGCAATAATAATTATATATAACATTATATATAATTATTTTTCATTTAATGTTTTATTTTGTGCATTAAATTTCAAAATTACGAGAAAATGTTTAATTTTTTTATATTTATGGAAGAAGTATTCATCATGCATAGCGTCCAATAATTGGACACCCAATTATGTATAAGGTAAAAATTTACATTTCATTGCTATTTTTCTGTTGATTAGCATACATTCCTAATACAACTCATTTTAAACAAAGAAAACAATTAAATAAATATATACAAATATATGTATTTATATAATATATAATGTATGTATATATGTGTGTGTGTGTAAATATATATGTACTAATGGGTTAATTTTTGTGCATGTTGACTTACTTATTGTTTTATTGATGCTTAACGTATTGCAATTAGATTAGTGTATGTATATTAAATCTGACTTTAGCACTTTTCATTGTAAACTGACCGACATAAAACATCAACAGGGAATCTTGTTTAACAATGAGCAACACTCTAAATCCTGTAACGAGGCACTTTGTTATTCAGCAGACTACTCACCAAATCATTCATTTAAACGCTTCTGCAATACATTTCAGGATTTTTATTCCTTTAGGTATATATGTCGGTTATGCGTATATATTTATATAAATTTAAATTATCCTTACTCTAAGTATATCTATTTTCAATGCCTTTTCTGTAATTATTAAGTAATATTCAACAAAATAAAGATATTATTTTGTAAATGATTCTAACAGTTTTATAAAAATTAGGATTTTTAAAGTTAGTCGGACAGGAATATATAGTTTTATATTGCACATTTATTAAACTTTAATTTCATTACAGTTTTTTTGTTATGTACTATAAGGAAGAAAATTAATACAAATAAATATTATAAAATTACTAACACATTTACATAATAATACATGCTATGATTACTGCGTATAATCATATGATCATTAATATAACAAATATCATATTGGAGTGACATACGATAGTTTCCAAGATTTTATCATGAATGTGTAGATACGCTTTACAGGGTATATACATTTTTAAATGTTGTTAATTAAATTTTGCCATCCGAATAATTATTGCAATTTACTCAATCAGATTTAAACTAGTAAATATTGTACACCTAATATACTTCTATGATAATTAATTAGTATCCTGTTACAGAAAAAAATCATTTAAGTTGTATTTCATATGCATTAAATTTCCCTCGGATTGAAGGAGATTACCTGAAATGTCCAAGGATTCCACTGAAGCAAAATTCTGACATATTTTTGGTAACGTCAGAAAGCCTCTTACATATCTTGATGTAAGCCGATCGTAGTCCCCTAGAAATATCGATCTTATTAAGCAAGGAACGAGAAAGAAAGATTCCGTCTTAGTTCAGTTCACAATTGTTATGATATTACATAGTTACTATGAAATAAGGGCCGTGTTTATTACAAAAACGTATCAAAATTACATAAGGAATAGATAAATATTTGGTCAACTATACATTTTTTGTGATAGAGGTATAACAAGTTCCTCTAGCCAGAAGGTTAAGAGAAGTTTTATATTTTAAATAACTTTCAAAAGTATGGCTAATTTTAAAGTTTATTCCAAAAATTGTCAATTAGGGTTTGTAATTGCCATACCTATGTTATTGATTCATTAATAAGTTATATCAGTATAAAATATATTATTTGTTATTACGTATGTTAAATTATTCAAAACCTGCGAATGAAATGTCTCTTAGAACTTAGGCTTAAGCGGCCGACGTTATAACAAAAATCTACATTTTCCGATGACAACTGCGTCAAGGTACTATCTACACTATTTACAAAATAACCAGATGTTTCGCTCATAATATGAAGTGACATCCTTAGTGGTTTCTCTGAGACTGTACCGGGTCTTTTGACCGGTACATTTCGTTTTTTTTTGTTGGCTGCCGGGCTGCCTGAGATCGCTCATGCCCTGCGTTTCGCGTACTTTGGTGGCCGTTGGCCCAGTTCCGTTCGTTCCGTGTTCCGGCCTTTGGCTGTCAGGTTGGCCATCTTCTAGATTGTTCTAGTAGTTTGAGTTGGTCGCAGCAGCCGTTTGTCACGAGAACATGATAGGCTAGAAGCTCTAAAACGTAAGTGTTCATTTTGTAAGTTTTAATATCTAATCACCCTTTTGGTGAAAATACTTTTGTTTCATTGAAAATATTAATCGGGCTTAGTTGTGTTTTCAGGGTTTTGTTAAATTTGTATTTTCTTTGTCTAGTTTTGTTAACCTAGGTTTGAGCCATGTGCTCCATGTTACTTTTTACCGTTAATTACCGTTAATGCTTTTTATATCTGCCTTTATTTTCAATTGTAATTCTGTATAATGTTTATTGAGCCTTTTTTCAGTTGGAGTTACCGATATATCATATTTTTGTTACTTGACAATAACCTAGCCTATCTTTAGTTTGATTTTCATGTTATAACATATTGCTCCTGTATCCATAGCCTAGTATTCAGTTTGTCATTTTTTTTGTTCCATATACGTAATTTATTCTTTGGTAATTTGTTAACTTGTAATTGGTTTTAAATCTGAGTTTGCCAACATAATTATTCATAGCCTAAAGTTAATCTTTCACTGTCTTGTTTGCTCTTCCTGTCCAGTTTTGTTAAATCATGCATCCTTATATTTAGGTGTTATGTGTAGTATTTTGTTGTTGTGCCTGGACTATTTTTAATTGATGTGTTTGGCCTTCCAGTCCAGGGTCCTTGAGTGGAACTTTCTCCCTCGGCCTGCCGTCCGGGGATGTCAACCATCCACACTGCCAGCCTGGCCTGAGGACCATGTATAGAGGCCATTGGTGACCCTGCTGCCCCACCTACATCTTTGGGTATGAGTCTTCTGTCCTCAGGTCAGTGCTTTCCATCTTGTTTTCCCGGCGGCTGAGCTGGGGGTTGATGATACAGAAAAAAAAGAAGAAAAAAAAAGTTTGTGGAACTTTATGTGGCCTAGGCCTAAAACTTTAAAGTGATTTTATACCACAGCCATTGGGGACTTATGTATTTTTTTTTCTCTAAAGAAAAAATAAACTTTTAAAATACAAAAAGAACTTAGTGTTAATATGTATTGTTATTTATTTTTAATTAGTTTATTTTCTTGTTACATTTGTTTAGATTTTTATATTTGTTAGGTCCCCATTGTTAAATCATGTTATTATTTATTTATATGTTTAGGCCTAGTTATTGTTATTTATTTTTTTGTTAAGTGCATAAGGGGTGTTTGGAAGTGAGTTTTTACTCGACCGGTACCGTGTTATATTTTCTTATAAATTGTTTAATTTTTAAACTCACCAAAAGGGGATTATTGTGCTTTTGCTTAACTTCTGATTCGGAGCTGCCCAGGGATTCCGGCTTACTCCCTGGCCCGGTGGAATTATGGGATTTGGGCTAAATTGCCGGTTTAATTGTTGTTTGCCAGAAGTTTTCTAAATTTTCACCTTTATTTGGGGCTTAAAATTTATCTTACGTTTTGGGGGTCTCCGGCTAAACTGCAGATAGGCCATGTAGTTGTTAATTGGTAATTTTGGTATTTGTTGCGTTTGTTGTTTTTGTAGCTTTTGTGTCTTATCTTGTTAATTTTAGTGTTTATTGTTATTTATTGAAGTGCGAATTGATTTTGTGGCCTTCTGCCGTTTTTGATTATTTAATATTTGCTCTTTGGTAATAAATTTAGTTTTGCTCAGCTGCCGAGTGTTATTTTGACCCTCCAACTGCCACCCGTGATCCCATCGCTTTACTCGTTTTGAGCCATCCCCCGGTTGGCACGCTTACCAGCTTTAGAGGGGGGGGGGATGGGTCTCAAGACTGATATTGGCGAATTACCTCCCAGCTTTTATAACAGGTGGTGGGGTGGGGACTGGTTTGGCAGGCAACTCACGTGACTTACAGTCATTGGCCGAAGAAAATCAATATTCCAGACTATTCCATTTTATTTAAATTTACTTAAAATGGGTTACCTTGTTTTTGGAAGTCTATACTATCATCCTTTTTAAAATGATTCCTTCTTTTATTATTTCATATAGCTTCTCTTACGATTCTTGGATAATAATGTGGGATGTTGGCAAGGACTTTAGTTTTGTCTAATAAAATTCCATTATTACTTTTTGTGCTATTTTCAGCAACTGCAGAATTTTCCATATCTTCATTCTTAGTATGCCTTATACGTCCCTTAATTATTGTGGAAATTAACATTTTGGTTTCCCCTATGTAGACTGACCCACAATTACCAGGTATTTCATATACTCCAGACATGCTAATAGAATTTTATCTTTAAATGGCCTTAGAAAATTCTTCAATTTATTCGGTGGCTTGTAAATTGTTTTATATTTTCTTTATTTAATTTCCTGAAAATCTTTTCCATTGTTCCCTTTTGTAAGGTAGATACGCCTTTTTTTTAAAGGTATTCTTATTTTGTAATTATATATTCTATTTTCTTGTTTTTTCCTCTTCAGCTGTTTTCCAATACTATTATTGATTTCTCGAACTAAATATCTATTATGTTTTAATGTTGAATGTAATATTTGCCTTTCCTTCTTCTAACTATTTGGGTCCGAAATAATAAAGACTCGATTAACTAAAGTGTTTAAAACTGCATTCTTCTGTGCCGGATAATGATAGGAAGCAGTATTTAAATATCTATTCGTATGTGTAGGTTTCCGGTATACAGAGTGGCCTATTCGTCCATCTCTTCTTCTCACACAAGTAAAGGCAGACTTTCGTTACTCTCAATTTCCATTGTGAACTTGATACTAGAGTGATATATTATGGTTGAGAAAATCATCCAATCTCTCTCTACTATGTGGCCACACAGCCCAAACATCATCTACATATCGATACAATGCCTTTGGTTTCAAATCACACGTTTTTAGTGTCTTCTTTTCAAACATTTCCATATAGAGATTAGCTGAAACTGGTGATAGAGGTGATCTCATAGCTGCCTCCTCAATTTGTTCATAGAACTTCCCATCACAGAAGAAATAAGTGGATGTGAGGCATAGTTCAACTAGCTCCGCTAAATCGTTAAGAATTTACTTGATTATTTTAATGATTTCAGGTGCTGGAATCTTAGTGAACAATGATTATACATTAAAACTTATTAGTATGTCAGTATCTTGCAATTTCTTTTGGCTGATAAGGCTGATAAAATGTCTAGAATCTCTAACAAATGACTCCGTTTTTCCTACAGCTTCACTTAGTTGTTTGGATATAAACTTGTCTAAATTATAAGTAGGTAATCCTATGGAACTTATTATAGGTCTCATCTATCAATATAGCTATATTTGCTTTGTGTATCTTAGGTAGTCCGTACAATAGTGGTGGCCTTGGATCAGAGTTTTTAAATGTCCTCTTATCTTATTGTTAAAATTAGGATTTGACTTGGCCAATGTTGATACAATTGAAGCAATTCTTTTGGTCGTATTACTTACTTATTTATATGGACCGTTATTAATCCTACCTTTCATTTTGACTTTAAAGTCTTCCGTCTTCATAATTACTGTGGCATTTCCTTTATCTGATGGTATAACTATTCTTGAGTCATCTTGTTTTTCATCCCTAGAGATATTAGATTTTAGTGGCTGAGCTTTTCTGAGCATTACTGATACATCTTTCCTTATCTCTTCAGCTTTTCCAGATGGTATATCGTTTATCGCTTCTTTCATAGAGAAAATAATTTCTTCAGCTGCAATTTTATTAGGCTCTACTCCGTAGTTGAATCCTTTCATAAGTAAAGAAGTTGTGGGTTGAACTAAGGTATCTTCCGTTAGATTAACTATAATTTTGCTAGCTTCCAATTGACTATCTGAAAACTTATTTTTACAGTATTCATCTTGTAGCTTGTTATATTTCTTCTTGTGATTCTCTGTAGTTGGATGGAGAACTTTCAATGATTTTTCTTTTTTAATGTTTTTAATAATCTCCAATCGGCTGAATTAAGGTCACTTGATAATTTTTCTTGAAACCTTACCATTTCATTATTAATTTTGAATAATTCGTGTCTTGTTTTACCGATTTACCTTCTTAGAATTGAATATAACAACATCTCACCCAACTGTGTAAAACTTAAACACCACAAAATAAACGATTCTATCAAAAGTATCCTGAAAATAGGAGAAATGTCAATTCTAATGTCAGTTGCGTTATTTTTGACAAAACATACTTTTTCTCAGGATCCTCTAAAGATATTTTCATTGTTAGTTTTTTGTTTTCAGTAAACAAATCTGTATAATTTAAGCTAAGGAATATTCAATAGTAGGCGTAATACCTTTGTTAACCGATTATAACCTAAAATATTTTAGTAACATACTACATAATGTTAAAATGTTAATAATTCATGTGTTAGAATGTTATTATTTATATTATTTTGTAGAATTAAGCGGCCGGTGTCATTACTAATAACTAAAGCTTCCGGTAACGACCGAGTCAGTGTGTTAATCTGGTATCTCTGAGATATCACTGAGAAGGCCAAAACACAGCACGAAACGATTGGTGATGTCAATACTGACGCGGCCGTTACAGAAAGCCTTATTTATTAGTAATGTTATTATTTCCTTAGCTGAAACTGTAATTTCATCTCTCACTATAAAGTATAATAAAAGTTATGGTGCAATCTCATGTAGGATTTTTTTTATAAAACGTATCTTAAAGTCAAACAAATTAACATGGTTACAATACGGACACCCGTATATTATTAAACATTATTTTGTATTCTATTGAAACCTTAATGGCATATCTGTTTACATAATAAATAAATAAAAAACAAACAGGTCTAATACCATTGGAAATATTTCGATCACGCATCTTGGTTTCGATATTGTTATTCTACACAATGGCGTATGAAGTGTTGATCATGCAGTAGGTGGAACGGATGAAACACAACCCTGCAGTATGAGAAGAGCTTAGAGTATAAATTATGAGGGGATGAGAAAGTTTACTCGCACGTTATTTATGAGAGATGAGAGTAGGAATACGACCCGTATATACTGTTGAAGCAGAGTTACATTTCCTCTCTAACTAGCCTAATGTGGGGCTTATATACAGTATTTTGTGTAACTACCAGCCCAGCATCTTTATTAAATTAAATTATAAAATACATTATCAACCGTTCAAATTTAGGAGTAAAAAGCACATTTCATACTTTATTAAATTAACCACCCGACATGAGCACTTGGTTGCGTTTCAGTACTGCAATAACGCGCGGAGTTGCCAAGAGTACTACTATGACGCTCGGAGTTCCTAAGAGTACTGCTCTGACACGTGGAGTTGCCAAGAGTTATAATTATACATAATGTGTAAGAAGTATGCTTGTGTCATTCATAAGCAGAGCCTGGTGCATAATAAATTACAACATAAGAATATATTAGTAAAACACTTGTAACTTGTACTTTTCTGTTGCATACAAGTTTTATTAGTCTAAATTTACAAGTACTAATATATTAGTAAATTTTAAATTATTATATTAGTGAAAAATACTAGTATTTTGTTGTATAATAACTGGAGTATAAATGACTCAAACTAATATTTTTTTAATTTTATACACACAGTGAAAGCAATAACATTATAAAAAAATGTTAGTTCTATAGTATCAAATCAAATCAAATCAAAAAATAATTTATTTTACCATTTCTTTGTACATATACAAATTGTTCAAATACAACTGGAAAGTATAATTTGATTGTTTATACAATTTCTTATCTATCAACAAATAAACAAACATCTACATGGAAATTACATCTTTTGGTAAAATAAATAAGCACCCCAGAGTAAAAACTGTTTTGGGGTTGCTATTACTTAAATAAACTAAAACTAAAGGTAGCGAGCTGACTGAAATTCAGATTCAATATTAATAAGACAAAAATTACATACAAAATTTGTTCTACATTTTTCAAGCAATATTAGAATTTTAGTAAATTTAGTAAATGAAATATTTGTTACCACTATGAATTAGGAAAGTAGATTTAATAAACAAATTAATTATAAGCAAACTAAGCCAATATGTTTTCAATATTGTGGCAAGACACAAGCCATTTCTTAACAATTTTTTTAAATTTTGTCCTAGAAGTAGAGTTTTTTATTTCCACGGGTAGTACATTAAAAATTCTAGGAGCATTGAAAGAAAAGCATTTCTGGAACAATGTCAGGTTAGGCTGTGGCACTGTAACTACTCTAGGATTCCTAAGGCCCATACGATTATATTCTGTATTAACTGTATTTTCTGCATTTTTCTGTTGTACATTAAACTGATTTCTTAGAAGCTTATAAACATAAAGCATTCTTACTGGTAGAATGTTTAGTTGTTTAAAAAGTGGTTCAGTATGTTCAAATCTATTTCTATGTATCATTACTCTGACAATTCTTTTCTGTAAATTTAAAGCTGGTCTCAAGTTAGTTATATATGTGCCTCCCCAGCAACTGAGTCCATATGCTATTTGAGATTCTACCGTTGCAAAATAAACCATTCTCATTATTTCCAGGTGACAAAGATTTCTTAAAAGATACATTTTCCTTGTAGCATTCAGCAATTTTTTTCTTAGGTCATCTATATGAAATTTCCAATTCAATTTACTATCTATTACAATGCCTAAATATTTATAATATTTAATTTCCTTTACTTCTAGACAAGGACAGTTTGAATTTAAATTGCAGTTAATGTCATGGTACTTTAATATCTTTTCATTTTTGCTATCTCCTCTTAAATTAAAAATCATGTATTTACTTTTTTCACTCAATGTTAGGTAATGTTTATTCATCCAATATCGTATTACCTTAATATCAGATTGCATTTTAATAAATAATGATTCGTTTGTGTCAGCAAAGTATGTCAGAGCTGTATCATCCGCAAAAGCCGTCAATCTACCTTGGAAAATTCCCTTGCATAGATCATTTGTGTATATTAAGAACAAAATTGGGCCCAACACTGAGCCTTGTGGTACTCCATATTTTATTTCACCAGGACCACATTCTTCATTATAAATTTTTACATATTGTTCTCTTTTATTTAAGTAACTCCTAAACCATGTATGTGCGGTTCCCCTAATTCCAGCATCCCATAGTTTCCTTAATAATATGCAATGATCCACAGTGTCAATAGTATGTTATACTATCTAGTATTCAATAAATAAGCGTTTTTGTTTTGAACTAAGTGTGAATATTTTTATTCGTGAAAAACCAACACTTTTTAATCGTAAAAACTAATGTGTGTAAACTAACAAACAACTCATATCTAAATTTTGTATTTTATTACTTGGAATTGTATAATCTGAAAGTACATTTTATTGTGTATACAGAAATAACGTTTCAAATAGCTAAAATAATGAAAATTACAATTTTTTAATATAATGCAACATTTATTTATTTAAAAAAAAGTACTAGATAATTTCAAACGTATATATAAAATATAAAAACATTTTTTGAGATTTTTCATTAAAAGGCCTATGTAGTCTATTATTGTACAACACATTCTTCCAAATAATGTAGCTCTGACGCTCGGAGCTCTCGAGAGTAGTGCTCTGACGCGAGGAGTTGTCAAGAGTAGTGCTATGACGCGCGGAGTTGTCAAGAGTAGAGCTCTGACGCGTGGAGTTGCCAAGATTACTGCTCTGACGCGCGGAGTTGCCAAGAGTACTGCTCTGACGCTCGGAGTTGTCAAGAGTAGTGCTCTGACGCGTGGAGTTGCCAAGAGTACTGCTCTGACGCTCGGAGTTGTCAAGAGTAGTGCTCTGACGCGCGGAGTTGTCAAGAGTAGAGCTCTGACGCGTGGAGTTGCCAAGAGTACTGCTCTGACGCTCGGAGTTGTCAAGAGTAGTGCTCTGACGCGCGGAGTTGACAAGTGTACTACTCTGACACTCGGAGTTGTCAAGAGTAGTGCTCTGACGCGTGGAGTTGCCAAGAGTACTGCTCTGACGCTCGGAGTTGTCAAGAGTAGTGCTCTGACGCGTGGAGTTGCCAAGGGTACTGCTCTGACGCTCGGAGTTGTCAAGAGTAGTGCTCTGACGCGCGGAGTTGACAAGAGTACTGCTCTGACGCTCGGAGTTGTCAAGAGTAGTGCTCTGACGCGTGGAGTTGACAAGAGTACTACTCTGACACTCGGAGTTGTCAAGAGTAGTGCTCTGACGCGTGGAGTTGCCAAGAGTACTGCTCTCACGCTCGGAGTTGTCAAGAGTAGTGCTCTGAGGCGCGGAGTTGACAAGAATACTGCTCTGACACTCGGAGTTGTCAAGAGTAGTGCTCTGACGCGTGGAGTTGCCAAGAGTACTGCTCTGACGCTCGGAGTTGTCAAGAGTAGTGCTCTGGCGCGCGGAGTTGACAAGAGTACTGCTCTGACACTCGGAGTTGCCAAGAGTAGTGCTCGGACGCGTGGAGTTGCCAAGAGTACTGCTCTGACTCGTGGAGTTGCCAAGCGTACTGCTCTAAGGGTACGGCCAGAATGCAGGCTGGTAGTCAGATTCAGATTAAGTCGGCACCGACAAACTCGGATCAGATGGCCGGAACGAGAGCTGGTTGTCGGTGGCTGGCGCGCAGTCTACAGATGCCAGTTTTCGTCATGTCTTTGTCCAAGGAGGATGCGTTTGTTTTATTATTATCTAGTGACAGCATTAATGCCAGACTTCAACCTGTACGAACCCATGTTCATCATATTAATGAGTTAAGAGAGGTGTGTGGTAAGTTTACACCTTTTCCCTCAGTTATTGAATGACGAAGATAAGTTTTTTGAATACCTGAGGATGAGAAAAAAACACGTTTTATTACATACTTGAAAAAAAAAGCATAAGCTTGGTAAGCAGTGGCAAAATTTTCATTTGCACAGAATCACACCAGAAGAAAAGCTTGTTGTGACCTTAAGGTATGTTCTGTATTTGTTAGGATTTTATTATGACGATAAAAATGAATTTTAAGAAACTAACTCTCTTTAATTATTTGCATAAAATACTAATGTCATCATATATTTATTTTTCATGAAATTCAATAAAATGTATTTTACCAAGGCTATATAATGACACTATTTTCAAGAGAGAAATATTTATATTATCAAGTTTGGTAACATTTTAATACAAAATTGTTCTTAGTTATAGCGGTTATCATAATTAAATTGGATATTGTCATATACATTTGTTCCTGTTTGATGTGTTGAATGGTTTGAAGAAGAGTTTGAGTTTACAGGTGATACAAGTGAGTGGTAAGTACTTGCAGATGTTCCTAAGCCAAAAGCAAAATCCTCAACAACCTCTTGAATACGACTTCGGAGGCCACTACCTTAGGGTACGGAAAGTACGCACGCTGGTTTTCTGAGTCAAACAGTCGGCGCCATTCTGAGTTGATATGAGTCCCGTGTTATCCAATGGGACCTTAACGCACCTGAAAGCAAGTCCCTGCGTGCAGACTGTCTGACTCAGACAGTTTACCGGAATGTTTTGTTCATTTTGGTTTCAGATTGTCGGAGACTCAGAGTGTAGTTGTTGTCAGGAGAGGGTAGTGTTCAAGTGTATTATTGTGTATTCATTGTACATTAACCATGGACGTGGAAGTAATAATTTCTAAAGTTTTGGAGAGGCCTCCAATTTGGGACAAAAGGTTAAAAGAATATTCCAATAGGAATATAGTAGACAACTGTTAGAGTGATATTTCGAAAGAAATGAATGTTGAAGGTAAGAAAATACTGTTTATTGAGCGTGAAATTAACCCTAACAAATTATATATATGCTACATTATTTGGAAGAATGTGTTGTACAATAATAGACTACATAGGCCTTTTAATGAAATATCTCAAAAAATGTTTTTATATTTTATATGTACGTTTGAAATTAACTAGTACTTTTTTCAAATAAATAAATGTTGCATTATATTCAAAAAAATGTAATTTTCGTTATTTTAGCTATTTGAAACGTTATTTCTGTATACACAATAAAATGTACTTTCAGATTATACAATTCCAAGTAATAAAATACAAAATTTAGATATGAGTTGTTTGTTAGTTTACACACATTAGTTTTTACGATTAAAAAATGTTGGTTTTTCACGAATAAAAATATTCACACTTAGTTCAAAACAAAAACGCTTATTTATTGAATACTAGATAGTATAAAATACTATAGAACTAACATTTTTTTATAATTTTATTGCTTTCACTGTGTGTATAAAATTAAAAAAATATTAGTTTGAGTCATTTATACTCCAGTTATTATACAACAAAATACTAGTATTTTTCACTAATATAATAATTTAAAATTTACTAATATATTAGTACTTGTAAATTTAGACTAATAAAACTTGTATGCAACAGAAAAGTACAAGTTACAAGTGTTTTACTAATATATTCTTATGTTGTAATTTATTATGCACCAGGCTCTGCTTATGAATGAAACAAGCATACTTCTTACACATTATGTATAATTATGATTTAACAATTATTCAAAGTACAATAATAATGATTTTAAACATCTGGATGGATTAGAAAATCAAATTTATTGCCATATGTTATTGGATTATTTTACATGTATTCAGCGAAAATGTCTCTTATATTTTTAGCTGTGCCTGATTGTCTTCCTGCTCTATTCCACTGTACAGCTCTCTTTAAAAAACGTATGTAAAATTTCTATCAATCCCCTCTTTATCAATAATGATATTATGCAAGAGACAAACACATTTTACAATTTAATCTGCAATTTTAACTTTAGTTTCAATGGATTTAGATAGTATGCGCCACTTTGAATATAGTATGCCGAATGCACATTCTACACATTTTCTTGCTGTAGATAATCGTTTATTGAAGATTCATTTGGTTTCTGTTAAACTTTGCCTCTTGTATGGTATCATTACATGTGGAAGTAGTGGATATCCTTCATCAGCTAACATTACAAAAGGAACTTTTATATCAGTTATGGGCAAAAGATCGGGTTCAGGTAAGTTAATATCTTCATGCTCAATGAACCTATATAGGTCAGACGCAATAAAGGTTCCACTGTCGCTTTGTTTACTGTAACCTCCAACATCAATAGTGGTAAACCTATAATTAGTATCAGCTAGCCCTTGCAAAACAATAGAAAAATATTGTTTATAATTAAAATACATTGAGTCTGAACTGTCTGGACACTTAATTCTTATGTGTTTACCATCAAGACAGCCAACTATGTTAGGAAAGTTCCAATTATTTATGAAATCTGCAGAAATCTTCAAAAATAACTCTTGAGTTGGGATTGGCATATGTAAAAGTTGCAATTCTTCCCAAATAGCAGTTACAGTTTCAATTACTATTTCTGATATGGTTGTTTTTCCTATTCGAAAACTAAATGCCAACCCCCAGAATGATAATCCAGTAGACAAATATCTGAAATAAAATTATATGTTAAACCAAAATTACCATATTACACATAAACATTGGGAAAACATTATTTGTTTTCTTTGTAAGTGCTGTACTACGAAATAAGTTGAAATATCTGCGTGATCAGTTCAGCGTGGAAACAAGCAGAAAGAAGCAACCACGTTCAGGAGATACCGGCAATACTTCTTTTGAACTTAAACGGCCTTTCTACAAATCTTTACTATTTTTAAAAGATATTGTAAGGCCTCGAGTTTCTTCCAGCAATTTAGCTGTAAAAAGGCAAGATAGAGCAGAAATGGTTGACGAGGAAGCTGTGGATGACCCTGCTATTGCAACTGAGCTGTCTGATGCGAGCACAGAATTTACCGCAGATTATACTTCTCAGCCTACAGTTGATGGTGGTGCCAATCCTGAACCAAACAATGGACTCAAGAGAAAACGCATCCAATCAAATGCAAAATACAACGAAGAGGTTCTCCAGTTAGAAAAAGAAAAGCTGGAAGCAATGAAAACTGTCCTACAATTTGAACCTGAAAGTGATGACATTTTATTTTTTAAAAGTCTTTTGCCATTCGTCAGCCAAATACCAAATGAACGCAAGCTACGCTTCCGAAGTCGTATTCAAGAGGTTGTTGAGGATTTTGCTTTTGGCTTAGGAACATCTGCAAGTACTTACCACTCATTTGTATCACCTGTAAACTCAAACTCTTCTTCAAACCGTCCAACACATCAAACAGGAACAAATGTAATGAAAATAAAATTTACAAAGTTTTCAATGAGACAGAGTAAAAATCATTGCAATTAAGTTTCCTCCAACTATCTCCAACTATTTGTTATGTTAAATGGATAAGCATAACAACAGCAAGTAACAAATATGATAAGAACGTTATTTACTAGTACACCGTATCGTTTATTTGAATAAGGTACAGTACCTACACTCTTTATAGAATTATTATATTTACTTGGTTAAAGGAATGTTCTTGTTTATATTCTGCACAAAAATGTTCTAAATATATACCTAATCACTCATAATTTTTTAATGATTGAACATAGAATCCTTTGATTGAGTGGAGCAGGACAATTATTCATAAAGGATAGCTGATCTTTTTGAACTGTTTGGCTGTGATAGATGCCACGCCCTGCTCTTCCACTTAGTATCTCAATAGATTTATTAATTTTAAAAACAAAAGAATACAAATACATGATCCATATTTCAATGGCACATCAGGACTGTAAGGGCACTCTTCTGTCTTGTTTTATTTCATATCCAGCACGAAAGATAGAAGCACTGTTGTTATTCAAGGCAAATATATTTACTACTCAAGGTTTCCACAGTACGGGAGGAGTGGTCTTCATGGATCTCTTACGTCAAGAACTCAGTGACGTAAGTAGTTAGGCTGCAAGAAACAATTCATAACTATGAAAATTCATTTTTCCATCCAGTCAAATCCATCATAATTTTGTAATAATACCTAGTTTGAACATTTTAAAAAGTAATGGTTTGTTTAGATATATATTATTATAATGAGCATCAACATAATTTATTCATATACATTTTTATTGCCATGTATTTATATGCATGTAAATTTGTGTGCACTATGGTTATCAGTGTTTCGCAATTTGAATAACTGTGATGATATTTGACGCATTATTTTGCCTACCTGATGCCATTTCAGTAGAAAAAAGAACACATTATATCGCGCAATAACATCATTCTGTAGATCAACTTTAGAACAACAGAATCAAAATAAAAACGTAAGCCTACAGGATCGATACTTCACCTGAGGTAATAACTGTGCCCACAGGAACTAGCCAGTGCAGTCAAACATTATATATAACTACTAGAACCTAAATATAGAGTTTGGCTATAATAAATGTCTTATATCTAGTGTTTTTTTTATATATACTAATTCGCGAAATGTGAAGATTATCATTTGAAATATGATTATTATATTAAATTGATTCAATAAAAACTTGTGAACAACTATTATCTTGATATGTTATAACCATATTTAATAGCTTAAGCATCATTCCAATTTTAGCACTTGAAGTCGTGAAAGTCATATTAAATTATTTATTTATGAATCCATATTAAATAATTGTATATTGCATATCATATTGCGCTAACATACTCAAAACTCCTAGAAGAGATCTATATGTATATATTGTATATACATTCAATATATATATATTGAAAGCAGATATTTGTTATTTGCATGATACTTTATTGGATACATTTATTGCCAGGTGTTGTAGTCGAGCAAGATTATCAAATAACAAATGTCAGTATTCTAAGGGCTATATTTTGGTCAGAATTAATAATTATGTTTGTCACAAGGTACGTATATAACAAGAGGATTATAGATAACAAGTTAGCGAGGACATTAGTAACACGAGAGCTGGAGGCTTACTGCTATCTAACATATTGGATATATAACAGTTTACTAGTGTAGCTTGGTGACATCATAAATACTTAAGGTACTTGCAGTAGGTTGTGACAGTAGCATTAAGCTCCTAAATTGTGGTTTAGTGGTTGTTATAATCATAATTGAAAACTTAATTTTTTTGGAGATTAGGTAAGTGATTTCAATTTTTGAACAATAATTTGAATTGAAATATATTACAAAAAAAAAAACACAAAAATACTGATAATTATTTATAGCAAAAATGATTATGTTTGCTAAGGGCATAGCAATTAAAAATGTTTTAAACGAATATTTCCTTTATAAAAATAAATTACAATATTGGGTGTGCTTAACTAAGTTTTGAACGTATACATTCATTTTGAAAATAATTGTACAATGAATAATGTTTAAGCCACCTAAAATATCCGCTGCAACTTTTCGATTAACTATTCGATTGTGTTTTTACCTTTTGTACTGAAGTTGTTGTGCGATTTTTTACTATCGATATATACATTACTTATAATAATTACAAATAAAGAAATAAATAATGACTGTATATAACATTACCTGATAAAGTTGGCCTTAATTTGTAACACAAACTATATTCACTCTTCCAAACTCATTACACTTATTTGAAATCCATGTTCATCCATATCCTAACAATAATAATAATTAAACAACAAGGTTATAAACATCTTATCCACATTTTTAATAATTTTTTTAGAAACCATACATTCATTTCTAAAACCTGTAATCTGTAATTAATCTCAATATCTGTAAGGTAATTCTTTAAGCACACAGGTTATGCTCATTAGGTGCTATTATCACTTTCCTTGCTACATTGAAACTGAATTACGTTGATTGGCTGTTTCTGATACATTGTTAAACCATCAACCTAAGTACGTTTTGATAGTTAATTTACAAACCATTTCCGGTTTTAATTTTCATTCCTGTTTATCAAACCACTGGATTGGCAATTGTAATATTTTAAGTATAACATTTTAGTCAATTAAACATATTCATTAAGGTGGTGCAGTCGGTATTTGGTGAGTTAAATATTTCCTAATTGTATACTCAAAATTAAGTAATGTACCATCGTTGTGATAAGAAAAATAATAAAGATTTAACTACTAAATTAGAACTTATGTTAATAAAGAATCAAATGTGAATAGTGTGTATGTTATCATCATTTGTTAAATAAAATTAAAACAATTGAAATAAGCTTAGTAATAGTATTGGTTGTTAATAATAATTATTATACTTTAAATAGTGTGCAGATAAAATGCAGTAAGTGAGCTACTGTAAATGAATTTAAATAATATAATTTTATTTAATACAGTTTAATTAATAATATTTAAAGTCAAAAGTTACATGCCGATGCCAAAGCCCAAGGTTTCACGAGCGCAGCCAGTGACGGGGTTGGCAGGTATGTCATTTATGTCCTAGTATTTATAATTTTAAAGGAGAAAATATATCTTGTTTACTTATCTTTAAAATTATAATTTTTATTATTAAGATAAACACCCTAATCCCTCCAGTTATGCGTAAAAACCCTAGTTTTAAAAATTAAATTTGTACATTGAATATTTTGGTCTTAATAGTGCTTAGAAATATGCTAGGTTAACCAGTTAATAAGGCAACAAGATCAAATGTAATGGTTAAAAAAAACATTTTAAAATAATTTCCCTGTCTCAAGGGGCACTTTAACTAATTTGTACTATACAATTGGGATTATTTCCCACTGAAAACCGATTGAACCACCATAAGGAAATAAATAATAAGGATACAACTTATAAAGTACGAGAATACTTTATTATGTAATTTTTTATTATGTACTTTATTATGTATTATTATGTAATTTTTTAGCTAAGCTTTTATTGTTGCTTTTTTAATTTCGATTGTTTTTATACTAAAAATTCTTCTCTAATAATACTTTTATTGTGTATGAATTATTCATATTATTACATGAATTACAAGAAATTGTTGTTGGAACAATGCGTCTTCTTCATGGTTTTATTGTACGGGAAAATTCTTCTAGTGAACTTTTAAATTTTTCTAAGATTTTATATAATATGATATTGGAATATATGATCCTTTGAGAAAGCTGTCAGCGTTTGAAAGATTCATCAACTTTATCCAAATTTATCTTCTGTTTAAAGCAAAGGTAAAATGTACAACTTTTATTTTTAGATATTTGCATAAATTAATACTAAACGTTCAAAGAATTACAATATATAGCTCCTAAATTGCTATATTTACTTCGAGTAATGCATATTATATTTTAGCTAAAAATTAAATTATCTGGTTTCTATAACTTATATTAAAATTAAAATAAATTTATTTTCTTAATCCTTAGGCCTATACATAATACGTTAATGTGTTTATTGCTGACGAAACTTCTCCCTTATTTCTAACACAATTTAACGATTAAGGCTTCAAACAATTGTCGACTTTCATAGCTGTAAAATAAGGTCGTCTTTGTTCAATATTTTATCCCAGAGGGGCACGGGGAGTTCTTGGCAGGTCCCCCAATTAGGGTAACATGGGGAAGGTATTTAAATTTATTCATCCAAAATTAACAGCAGTTCAAATGTAAATAATGATGTTTAGAAACTGTAATAGCTGTTGGAATGTAAATAAATAGTGATACTTATAAAACCAGGTAGTAATATATAATTCTCAATGTCAGATATAAATGTTTGAATGTTTAAGTGGACATTTTATTTCATCTATAAATATAACAAGGTGAATCATCATCAGTATGCCTACGTGCCTGATATTATATGTTATCTAAAGCTAAAACTTTTTAAATAGGCAAAGTAATAAGATTGGATGATTATAATTGGACTATACAAACTGTAAGTGAAGTGAATAAATTACGTCAATTAAACTACACTAACATGCTTTTATTTAATACAGTTAAACCACTATTAGTGGAAGTCAAAAGTCACATGCCGAGGCCGAAGGCCGTAGTATCTCAGTAGCACAGCGAGTGGTGGTGTTATCATACAAATATTGTTTCGTGTCTCCTAGTGATATTTTTAATGTACTCAAAATTGCTGACACATTTCTACCTAAATATAATAAACATTTTGTATGCCTAGTCCACATTATCACTTCGAAATGAACTCTCATATTTTATTTAGAAACGATTGGTTAATTTTAAAATAGTCCCTCTTAAAACCTATCATCTATTGCTAATTTACAGAAGTACTTATCAATTAGGAATATATATTTTTAATAAAATGTTTTAAATTTATATTTTCAAATGAATATTATAATTACATCTGTAATAAGATTTAGTTTGGTTTGATAGTAATTATCAAACCAAATATATTTATATAATTTAGTGGGATAGCAGGAAAGGTTGTATAGCTTTCAATAATGTAAATAGGTCGCTGTTGACCAAGATGTTGTCTCATGAAGGTTTGTTTTTCTACGAAGGGTAATATTTATTTTACTCTTTCGGGAAGAAACCCAATGTTTACAGACAAAACATGTTTCTCTTCAGCAGAGAATAACAAATACAGTAGTTTACACTGAGACTACCACTATACGTGTACAGGTGGAAGGGTGGGTCACTACCACTGTACTGTACAGGTGGAAGAGTGGGTCACTACCACTGTACGTGCACAGGTGGAAGGGTGGGTCACTACCACTGTACGTGTACAGATGGAAGGGTGGGTCACAACCACTGTACGTACACAGGGGGAAAGTTGGGTCACTATCACTGTACCTGCACAGGTGGAAGGGTGGGTCTACCACTGTACGTGCACAGGTGGAAGGGTGGGTCACTACCACTATACGTGTACAGGTGGAAGGGTGGGTCACTACCACTGTACGTGCACAGGTGGAAAGGTGGGTCACTACCACTGTACGTGCACAGGTGGAAGGGTGGGTCACTACCACTGTACGTGTAAAAGTGGAAGGGTGGGTCACAACCACTGTACGTGCACAGGTGGAAAGGTGGGGGACTATCACTGTACCTGCACAGGTAGAAGGGTGGGTCACTATCACTGTACGTGCACATATGGAAGGGTGGGTCACTACCACTGTACGTGCATAGGTGGAAGGGTGGGTCACTACCACTGTACGTGTACATGTGGAAGGGTGGGTCACTACCACTGCATGTGTATCAACCTGTTAGCTACAACCTGTAGCTAAATAATATAAATAAATAGCTTATAAGAACCAGGGGATTTTAAATTGTTCAACTAAACTAAACCAATATCCTAATGGAATATTCATTATTTATTTAATAGGCACTGATCGTCAATATTGGGCGAATTGGAGTGAATAAGTGTGGTGAGTGTAGGTAAACGAGTGTAGCCATTGTTACTAGCTAAGGTTGACTGTTATTCAGAAAGAACTATTTATTAGTAGGCCAATAGCCAGGGCAAGTAAGGAAACTACAGCTTTACATGGAATCTGAACCACGTGGTATTGGTCTGATTTTGAGCTAACTGACAAGCTTGACACTCAGTTATCTTCCCTATACAATATCTAAACCTTGAATACTATGTGATATGGACACCCAAGACTCCTATAGTCGAGCCCTCGACCATACAAACCAGTAAGCGGACGCTGAATCGATATTAAGAAGACCTAGAAAATATAACCTATCGGCTACAATGTCCTCAATAATTTGTCTCCAAGTAGCTGGGTTACAGCACTGCGTCACCAGTGCCGATTGTATTTAATTAAACCAATTTAAAATAAAACGATAACTTGTTTTGTTAAAATTTTCAATTCTTTAAAACAAATACTCTAACTGATTAATCTACAGAAAAAGTGCAGTAGTAATTACATATTGCTTCACATATTATCTGATATGTTAAAACAGTTATGTTGATCAGAGAAGGATGTAGGTAGCCCTTTAACATTCATCAACACCCACGCAACGTGCTCTACATTATTCCACTACGAGATTGGGCTAGTAATAACACAAGCGATGGAGGTAGTAGTTCAGTCTTTACCCAACATCAACCCTTTACCATTCATTAACACCCCTACATTTAAGAGGTAGTGACCTACACTCATACCCAACTAGAGGCAGGGAGGACTACCGAACTGGAAGACACAGAATGGTGGTCCATGAACGACTGCCTTCCCACCCACCCACCCCTACACGTACAGTGGTATTGGCCCACCCGCCCGCCCCTACATGTTAAACAATAGTTAACACCCTTAAAACGTGATCTGCATTATTCCAGTATAAGATTTGTCTACTAATAACACATGCAATAAAGGCAGTGTTGATCCCTTTACCATTCATCAACACCCCTTAAACGTAATCTGCATTATTCCAGTATAAGACTTGTCTACTAATAACACAAGCAATGAAGGCAGTGTTGATCCCTTTACCATTCATCAACACCCCTTAAACGTAATCTGCATTATTCCAGTATAAGACTTGTCTACTAATAACACAAGCAATGAAGGCAGTGTTGATCCCTTTACCATTCATCAACACCCCTAAAACGTAATCTGCATTATTCCAGTATAAGACTTGTCTACTAATAACACAAGCAATGCAGACAGTGTTGATCCCTTTACCATTTAATAACACCCCTAAAACGTGATCTGCATTATTCCAGTATAAGGTTTGTCTTTTAATAACACAAGCAATGAAGGCAGTGTTGATCCCTTTACAATTTATTAACACCCCTAAAACGTAATCTGCATTATTCCAGTATAAGGTTTGTCTTTTAATAACACAAGCAATGAAGGCAGTGTTGATCCCTTTACAATTTATTAACACCCCTAAAACGTAATCTGCATTATTCCAGTATAAGACATGTCTACTAATAACACAAGCAATGAAGGCAGTGTTGATCCCTTTACAATTTATTAACACCCATAAAACGTGATCTGCATTATTCCAGTATTAGAATTTTCTACTAATAACACAAGCTATGAAGACAGTGTTGATCCCTTTACCATTTAATAACACCCCTAAAACGTGATCTGCATTATTCCAGTATAAGACTTGTCTACTAATAACACAAGCAATGAAGGTAGTGTTGATCCCTTTACCATTTAATAACACCCCTAAAACGTGATCTGCATTATTCCAGTATAAGACTTGTCTACTAATAACACAAGCAATGAAGGCAGTTTTGATCCCTTTACAATTTATTAACACCCATAAAACGTGATCTGCATTATTCCAGTATAAGACTTGTCTACTAATAACACAAGCAATGAAGGCAGTGTTGATCCCTTTACAATTTATTAACACCCATAAAACGTGATCTGCATTATTCCAGTATAAGACTTGTCTACTAATAACACAAGCAATGAAGACAGTGTTGATCCCTTTACAATTTATTAACACCCATAAAACGTGATCTGCATTATTCCAGTATAAGAATTTTCTACTAATAACACAAGCTATGAAGACAGTGTTGATCCCTTTACCATTTAATAACACCCCTAAAACGTGATCTGCATTATTCCAGTATAAGACTTGTCTACTAATAACACAAGCAATGAAGACAGTGTTGATCCCTTTACAATTTATTAACACCCCTAAAACGTAATCTGCATTATTCCAGTATAAGGTTTGTCTTTTAATAACACAAGCAATGAAGGCCGTGTTGATCCCTTTACAATTTATTAACACCCCTAAAACGTAATCTGCAATATTCCAGTATAAGACATGTCTACTAATAACACAAGCAATGAAGACAGTGTTGATCCCTTTACAATTTATTAACACCCATAAAACGTGATCTGCATTATTCCAGTATAAGATTTGTCTACTAATAACACAAGCAATGAAGACAGTGTTGATCCCTTTACCATTTAATAACACCCATAAAACGTGATCTGCATTATTCCAGTATAAGATTTGTCTACTAATAACACAAGCAATGAAGGCAGTGTTGATCCCTTTACAATGTATTAACACCCCTAAAACGTAATCTGCATTATTCCAGTATAAGACATGTCTACTAATAACACAAGCAATGAAGGCAGTGTTGATCCCTTTACAATTTATTAACACCCATAAAACGTGATCTGCATTATTCCAGTATAAGACTTGTCTACTAATAACAATAGCAATGAAGGCAGTGTTGATCCCTTTACCATTTAATAACACCCCTAAAACGTGATCTGCATTATTTCAGTATAAGACATGTCTACTAATAACACAAGCAATGAAGGCAGTGTTGATCCCTTTACAATTTATTAACACCCCTAAAACGTAATCTGCATTATTCCAGTATAAGACTTGTCTACTAATAACACAAGCAATGAAGGCAGTGTTGATCCCTTTACCATTCATCAACACCCCTAAAACGTAATCTGCACTATTCCAGTATAAGACTTGTCTACTAATAACACAAGCAATGAAGGCAGTGTTGATCCCTTTACCATTAATCAACACCCATAAAACGTGCTCTGCATTATTCCACTACGACATAGGGGTACTAATAACACAAGTGATGAAGTCAGTGTTGACTATTTACCCTTCGTCTACACCTTCATAAAGTGCTCCCCACTACGAGACTAGGGTACTAATAACACAAATGATGAAGTCAGTGTTGACTATTTACCCTTCATCTACACCTTCATAAAGTGCTCTCCACTACAAGACTAGGGTACCAATAACACAAGTGATGAAGTCAGTGTTGACTATTTACCCTTCATCTACACCTTCATAAAGTGCTCTTCACTACGAGACTGGGGTACTAATAACACAAATGATGAAGTCAGTGTTGACTATTAACCCTTCTTCTACACCTTCATAAAGTGCTCTCCACTACGAGACTTGTCTACTAATAACACAAGCAATGAAGGCAGTGTTGATCCCTTTACCATTCATCAACACCCCTAAAACGTAATCTGCATTATTCCAGTATAAGACTTGTCTACTAATAACACAAGCAATGAAGGTAGTGTTGATCCCTTTACCATTCATCAACACCCCTAAAACGTAATCTGCATTATTCCAGTATAAGACTTGTCTACTAATAACACAAGCAATGAAGGCAGTGTTGATCCCTTTACCATTCATCAACACCCTTAATACATGATCTGCATTATTCCAGTATAAGACTTGTCTACTAATAACACAAGCAATGAAGGTAGTGTTGATCCCTTTACCATTCATCAACACCCTTAATACGTGATCTGCATTATTCCAGTATAAGATTTGTCTACTAATAACACAAGCAATGAAGGCAGTGTTGATCCCTTTACCATTCATCAACACCCTTAATATGTGATCTGCATTATTCCAGTATAAGACTTGTCTACTAATAACACAAGCAATGAAGGCAGTGTTGATCCCTTTACCATTCATCAACACCCTTAATACGTGATCTGCATTATTCCAGTATAAGACTTGTCTACTAATAACACAAGCAATGAAGGCAGTGTTGATCCCTTTACCATTCATCAACACCCTTAATATGTGATCTGCATTATCCAGTATAAGACTTGTCTACTAATAACACAAGCAATGAAGGCAGTGTTGATCCCTTTACCATTCATCAACACCCCTAAAACGTAATCTGCATTATTCCAGTATAAGACTTGTCTACTAATAACACAAGCAATGAAGGCAGTTTTGATCTCTTTAACATTCATCAACACACTCGTAAAGTGCTCTCCAATATTTGACAATGAGACTGGGGTACTGATAACACAAGCAATGAGGGCAGTGTTGACTTCTTTATTATTTATCAACACCCATAAAACGTGCTCTGCATAATTCCCATACAAGACTATTCTACCAATAACACTTGTGATGAAGGCAGTGTTGACTCCTTTACCATTCATCAACAACCCTAAAAAGTACTCTGCATTATTCCACTACGACATAGGGGTACTAATAACACAAATGATGAAGTCAGTGTTGACTACTTACCCTTCGTCTACACCTTCATAAAGTGCTCTCCACTACGAGACTAGGGTACTAATAACACAAATGATGAAGTCAGTGTTGACTATTTACCCCTCATCTACACCTTCATATAGTGCTCTCCACTACGAGACTGGGGTACTAATATCACAAGTGATGAAGTCAGTGTTCACTGTTTACCCTTCACCTACACCTTCATAAAGTGCTCTCCAATATTCCACTACGAGACTGGGGTACCAATATCACAGATGAAGAAGTCGGTGTGGAATATTTACCCTTCATACACACCTTCATAAAGTGCTCTTCAATATTCCACTACGAGACTGGGGTACTAATAACACAAATGATGAAGTCAGTGTGGACTATTTACCCTTCATCTAAACCTTCATAAAGTGCTCTCCAGTATTCCACTACGGGACTATGGTACTAATAACACAAATGATAAAGGCATTCTTGACCATTGTGTTGACTATTGTGTGAGAGGGTATTTATCAACACACTCACAACGGGCTCTCCATTATTACACTACAAGAAATGAATACCATTCATCAACACCCTGAAAGTGTGTTCTTCGTTATCCCACTAAAAAACTACACTACTTATAACACATCAAATATAAGAACTAGTCAGCATTTTAGCCTTCATCAACACCCTCACAGAACGCTCTCCATTATCCATCCCATTACAAGTCTAGGCTGCTATAACACAAAGCAGTGTTATCAGTAGTTAGACCTTTATTGTTAATTAAAGCTTTAGCCAACTACTCTTTTATGTTGCGGTAAAACACTATGCAACCATTAAAAGAAGCAGTACAGAAATTACTTGCAATGTGCCTCCAACAATCACAACTAGACTACGCTACTAATATAACAATTCCTTGCAGGCAGGAGTGATACTTTTACCCTTCATCATCACCCTCTCTTAGTGCTCTCCACTATCCCGTTACAACACTATACTACTATTAAAATAAGCAGTGAAGAAATTAGTTAGTAATTTACACTTCATCAACATACTTACAACGTGCTCTCCGTTACCCCACTACAAGACTAGGTTACTAATAATACAAGGTAGTGCAGGAAGTAGTAAAATCTTTATCATTCATCAAAACGTACTACACGTACTCTCCAATACCCCACTACATGACTAGGTAGTAATAATACCAGGTAGTGCAGGAAGTAGTAAAACCTTTATCATTTATCAACACACTCAAGACATACTCTCCAATACCCCACTACAAGACTAGGTTACTAATAATACAAGGTAGTGCAGGAAGTAGTAAAATCTTTATCATTCATCAAAACGTACTACACGTACTCTCCAATACCCCACTACATGACTAGGTAGTAATAATACCAGGTAGTGCAGGAAGTAGTAAAACCTTTATCATTTATCAACACACTCAAGACATACTCTCCAATACCCCACTACAAGACTAGGTTACTAATAACATAAGGCAATGGAGGCGGTAGTGAGACCTTTATCATTCATTAACACCCTCAGCACGTTCTCTCCATTATTTACATACAACACTAGACTACTAATAACACAAGCAGTGCAGGCAGTAGTGAGCCCTTATCATTCATTAACACCCTCAGCACGTGCTCTCCATTATTTACATACAACACTGGACTACTAATAACACAAGCAGTGTAGGCAGTGATGAGACCTTTATCATTCAGTAACATCCTCAGCACGTGCTCTCCATTATTTACAGACAACGTGTGAGGCAGTGATAAGACCTTTATCATTCAATAACATCCTCAATACATGCTCTCCATTATTTACAAACAACACTGGACTTCTAATGTCACAAGTAGTGAAGACAGTGATGAGACCTTTATCATTCATTAACATCCTCAGCACGTGCTCTCCATTATTTACATACAACACTGGACTACTAATAACACAAGCAGTGAAGGCAGTGATGAGACCTTTATCATTCATTAACATCCTCAGCACGTGCTCTCCATTATTTACATACAACACTGGACTACTAATAACACAAGCAGTGTAGGCAGTAGTGAGCCTTTATCATTCATTAACACTCTCAGCACGTGCTCTCCATTATTTACATACAACACTTGACTACTAATAACACAAGCAGTGCAGGCAGTAGTGAGCCTTTATCATTCATTAACACCCTCAGCACGTGCTCTCCATTATTTACATACAACACTGGACTACTAATAACACAAGCAGGGCATGCAGTAGTAAACCCTTATCATTCATTAACACCCTCAACACGTGCTCTCCATTATTTACATATAACACTGGACTACTAATAACACAAGCAGTGCAGGCAGTAATGAGACCTTTATTATTCATTAACATCCTCAGCACGTGCTCTCCAATATATACATACAACACTGGACTTCTAATAACACAAGCAGTGTAGGCAGTGATGAGACTTTTATCATTCATTAACATTCTCAGTACGTGCTCTCCATTATTTACATACAACAATGGACTACAAATAACACAAGCAGTGCAGGAAGTGTTGAGATTTTTATCGTTCATTAACATCCTCAGCACGTGCTCTCCATTATTTACAGACAACACTGGACTACTAATAACACAAGCAATGCACGTAGTGATGAGAACTTTATCATTCATTAACATCCTCAGCACGTGCTCTCCATTATTTACATACAACACTGGACTACTAATGACACAAGCAGTGAAGGCAGTGATGAGACCTTTATCATTCATTAACATTCTCAGCACGTGCTCTCCATTATTTACATACAACACTGGACTAGTAATAACACAAGCAGTGTAGGCAGTAGTGATCCTTTATCATTCATTAACACCCTCAGCACGTACTCTCCATTATTTTCATATAACACTGGACTACTAATATCACAAGCAGTGCAGGCAGTAATGAGACCTTTATCATTCATTAACATCCTCAGCACGTGCTCTCCAATATTTACATACAACACTGGACTAATAATATCACAAGCAGTGCAGGAAGTAGTGAGCCTTTATCATTCATTAACATCCTCAGCACGTGCTCACCAATATTTACATACAACACTGGACTACTAATATCACAAGCAGTGCAAGAAGTAGTGAGCCTTTATCATTCATTAAAATCCTTAGCACGTGCTCACCAATATTTACATACAACACTGGACTATTAATATCATAAGCAGTGCAGGAAGTAGTGAGCCTTTATCATTCTTTAACATCCTCAGCACCTGCTCACCAATATTTACATACAACACTGGACTATTAATATCACAAGCAGTGCAGGAAGTAGTGAGCCTCTATCATTCATTAACAACCTCAGCACGTGCTCTTTATTATTTACATACAACACTGGACTTCTAATATCACAAGCAGTGCAGGCAGTAGTGAGCCTTTATCATTCATTAACACCCTCATCACGTGCTCTCCAATATTTACATACAACAATGGACTATTAATATCACAAGCAGTGCAGGAAGTAGTGAGCCTTTATCATTCATTAACATCTTCAGCACGTGCTCACCAATATTTACATACAACACTGGACTACTAATATCACAAGCAGTGCAGGAAGTAGTGAGCCTTTATCATTCATTAACAACCTCAGCACGTGCTCTCCATTATTTTCATACAACACTGGACTACTAATATCACAAGCAATGCAGGCAGTAGTGAGCCTTTATCATTCATTAACACCCTCATCACGTGCTCTCCATTATTTACATACAACACTGGACTACTAATAACACAAGCAGTGCAGGCAGTGATGAGACCTTTATCATTCATTAACATCCTCAGTACGTGCTCTCCATTATTTACATACAACACTGGACTACAAATAACACAAGCAGTGCAGGCAGTGTTGAGACATTTATCGTTCATTAACAACCTCAGCACGTTCCGTACCGTGTCCAGGGTAGGCTTTCAAGCCAACAAAGACTTGCCTGCATGTGCATGACAGGGGTTTTTAGGCGACCCCTTTAGTTGCACTGGAGGTTCTTCTTAACCTGGAGGCTCGGGCGTCGGCTTACAGGCTTCAACTGACTGACCACTGGAGGGGGTCCTGTATAGGTAACTTCTCAGTGGTCAATTTAGTAAACGATGAGGTACTCTCAATGAAGTTTGACTTCATTGGGACTAAGTATCTTTTCACCAGACCCTATACTGTGGATTTCAGGTCGAGGGAGTTCTGGGATGCTGTTGGTAGCCCGCTTTCTCCTCACGACCGAATTGTATGGTTCACAGACGGATCAAGAATGGGCAACAGAGCTGGATTTGGTGTCTATACTGGCGACCCCAGGACCAACGCTAGCGTGAGCCTGGGAGCGTATGGCACCGTTTTCCAAGCTGAAGTCACTATACGTTCAGCGCAAACTATGATAGGGAATTGCGGGAAACATATCCACATCCTCTCAGACAGTCAGGCGGCCTTAGGGGCTCTTGACTCGTGGAAGGTTTCGTCTGGTCTAGTCTGGGAATGTGTGGAGTCCCTTAGCATCCTGGGCTCAAGAAATCAGGTCTTGCTGGAATGGATCCCTAGGACATAGGAGATTAGAAGGCAACGAGCAGGCCGATGCCTTGGCTAGGGAAGGTGATATCAAGCCCTTCATTGGTCTTGAGCCGGCCTGCGGCGTTTCGGCTGCAGCTGTCAAAACAGCAATCAAAAAATGGGTCAGCACCAGACATCTTGAAAGATGGCGGCGGTTCCAAGGGCAAAGACTCGGCAAGGGTCTTGTCAGAAATCCTTCCCAGAAGTTATCAAAGCCACTTCTTGGGTTGAGTAAATTGCACGTCAAGCTGGGGGTGGGACTCATCACCGGTCACGGCAAATTCCGGAGGCATCTAAGAACAGTGGGACTCTTTACGGAGGATCCCATCTGTCGCCTCTGTGGGGAGGACGACTCGTCGGCAGAATACATTGTCCTGGAGTGTGAGGCTCTTGGTGCCAGGGGAAGAGTACTTTTTGAAGGCTCACCTCTGGGACAGTCATAAATTACTAATTTAGTGAAGAAGCTCCTTGACCTGGTCAAGGACTGCCAGATTTACGACGATTAGGAACCGGATTGGCACAAAAAGCCCCAGGCTTCGTTGCAAGGGTTGGCTGGACCAACTGTACATCCCCTTTCAATCTAAATCTAAATCTAAAAATCTACAGACAACACTGGACTACTAATAACACAAGCAGTGAAGGCAGTGATGAGACCTTTATCATTCATTAACATCCTCAACACGTGCTCTCCATTATTTACATACAACACTGGACTACTAATAACACAAGCAGTGAAGGCAGTGATTAGACCTTTATCATTCATTAACATCCTCAGCACGTGCTCTCCATTATTTACATACAACACTGGACTACTAATAACACAAGAAGTGAAGGTAGTGATGAGACCTTTATCATTCATTAACATCCTCAGCACGTGCTCTCCATTATTTACATACAACCATGGACTACTAATAACACAAGCAGTGAAGGCAGTGATGAGACCTTTACTATTCATTAACATCTTCAGCACGTGCCCTCCATTTTTTACATACAACACTGGACTTCTAATAACACAAGCAGTGCAGGCAGTAGTGAGCTTTTATCATTCAATAACACCCTCAGTACGTGCTTTCCATTATTTACATACAACACTGGACTACTAATAACACAAAACGTGCAGGCAGTGGTGAGCCTTTATCATTCATTAACACCCTCATCACGTGCTCTCCATTATTTACATACAACACTGGACTACTAATAACACAAGCAGTGCAGGCAGTAGTGAGCCTTTATCATTCAATAACACCCTCAGCACGTGCTTTCCATTATTTACATACAACACTGGACTACTAATAACACAAGCAGTGCAGGCAGTAGTGAGCCTTTATCATTCATTAACACCCTCAGCACGTGCTCTCCATTATTTACATACAACACTGGACTACTAATAACACAAGCAGTGCAGGCAGTAGTGAGCCTTTATCATTCATTAACACCCTCAGCACGGGCTCTCCATTATTTACATACAACACAGGACTACTAATAACACAAGCAGTGTAGGCAGTAGTGAGCCTTTATCATTTATTAACATCCTCAGCACGTGCTTTCCATTATCTACATACAACACTGGACTACTAATAACACAAGCAGTGCAGGCAGTAGTGAGCCTTTATCATTCATTAACACCCTCAGCACGTGCTCTCCATTATTTACATACAACACTGGACTACTAATAACACAAGCAGTGCAGGCAGTAGTGAGCTTTTATCATTCAATAACACCCTCAGTACGTGCTTTCCATTATTTACATACAACACTGGACTACTAATAACACAAGACGTGCAGGCAGTGGTGAGCCTTTATCATTCATTAACACCCTCAGCACGTGCTCTCCATTATTTACATACAACACTGGACTACTAATAACACAAGCAGTGCAGGCAGTAGTGAGCCTTTATCATTCCTTAACACCCTCAGCACGTGCTTTCCATTATTTATATACAACAATGGACTACTAATAACACAAGCAGTGCAGGCAGTAGTGAGCCTTTATCATTCATTAACACCCTCAGCACGTGCTCTCCATTATTTACATACAACACTGGACTACTAATAACACAAGCAGTGCAGGCAGTAGTGAGCCTTTATCATTCATTAACATCCTCAACACGTGCTCTCCATTATTTACATACAACACTGGACTACTAATAACACAAGCAGTGAAGGCAGTGATTAGACCTTTATCATTCATTAACATCCTCAGCACGTGCTCTCCATTATTTACATACAACACTGGACTACTAATAACACAAGCAGTGAAGGCAGTGATGAGACCTTTATTATTCATTAACATCTTCAGCACGTGCCCTCCATTATTTACATACAACACTGGACTTCTAATAACACAAGCAGTGCAGGCAGTAGTGAGCTTTTATCATTCAATAACACCCTCAGTACATGCTTTCCATTATTTACATACAACACTGGACTACTAATAACACAAGACGTGCAGGCAGTGGTGAGCCTTTATCATTCATTAACACCCTCAGCACGTGCTCTGCATTATTTACATACAACACTGGACTACTAATAACACAAGCAGTGCAGGCAGTAGTGAGCCTTTATCATTCAATAACACCCTTAGCACGTGCTTTCCATTATTTATATACAACACTGGACTACTAATAACACAAGCAGTGCAGGCAGTAGTGAGCCTTTATCATTCATTAACACCCTCAGCACGTGCTCTCCATTATTTACATACAACACTGGACTACTAATAACACAAGCAGTGCAGGCAGTAGTGAGCCTTTATCATTCATTAACACCCTCAGCACGTGCTCTCCATTATTTACATACAACACAGGACTACTAATAACACAAGCAGTGTAGGCAGTAGTGAGCCTTTATCATTTATTAACATCCTCAGCACGTGCTCTCCATTATCTACATACAACACTGGACTACTAATAACACAAGCAGTGCAGGCAGTAGTGAGCCTTTATCATTCATTAACACCCTCAGCACGTGCTCTCCATTATTTACATACAACACTGGACTACTAATAACACAAACAGTGTAGGCAGTAGTGAACCTTTATCATTCATTAACACCCTCAACACGTGCTATAGTTTATTCTGTTTCATCAGTGGGCTATTAAAACACAATAAGTGATGGAGATTATTAGTTGCTTGTGTTTACTACCTTTAAGTGTACGTGTTAAAGATTGTCAGTAACACCGTACGTTTGAAAAAGGTTACATCACATTCTTTAATTGATAATAGTTATGTATACATTGCGTTATCTTACATACTACTGTATTGGTATTTAATGTTTATTTAAATACTTAAATAATAACTATAAAATAGTATAGCTTGTTATTAAAATTAAATCATAAATTATAATTATATGATATATTTGTTTTAGTAATATATTTGTTTTAGCACAATTTATTATTTTTATTTTACAAGCAGTTATTTTGACTGATCGCACTGAACTTAATCACAAGTTTTTTATTTAATATTACGTATTAAAAATTGTAAAGGTATTTGGAACATAGTTAGTATACGATCTCTCAAGCAATATTTACTCCACACATAAATACATAGATGAATTATCTCCTAAATTAATTAGTTTAAACCTTGGTATAGTGTGTAAAAGGATATAATAAAAGAGATATTTAATAATTCATTTTGATAATATTCCACAGACAGACATTAATTTAGAGCTGATGAATATTGCACTTTGATGTGCTTTTTCTGTCAAACCTAACATAGCAAAAAGTGCCATAGGTGAATATAAATAGTGAATTTATAGATGTTATATCTTATTTGTTATATGCTTTTATTGTTAGCTTATGAAAAAATTAATTTTGCAAAATTAATTAAAACTACAATTCCTAATAACTTATAAACCAATTTTAGCTGTTTATTTAGATATATTGTTTTAGTTTGGTGTCTTTGGATAACATTTTTAGAATTATAAGTTTTTTATTTAAATAATCGATTTCCATCTTTCTACTTGTTATTAATCAAAATAAAATATAAATTTAACGACAGAATTATCTATTTTTATTTTAGTTTCTATGTAGTTTATTTGTATAATTAGTTTAACTTTAAATTTCAGAGTTTTAACTATAATTGATGAAATTATACCAAAATATAGAAACATTAATTGTGTTTTAAAAGTAAAACTTTCGTCTACAACTAATTGTTACTTTCGAGTAGTTTTAAAAAATGGGGAAAATTATTGTCATAAACTATTTTCATAAATATCAATTTCAAACATGACCAGAAGTAGGATTGTAAATATTTTTTATCATCCAGAGAAGCTTTTAAAACTAAAATTATTGTTAATTTTGATATTTATGTCAAGGGCCATATATACACGTTCAATTATCACTATAAAAGCTCTTAGGAAACTTTATTAAAACCAAAAACAATTTATTAAAATTAATCGTTTATCGATTTAAAAAAATCGATTAGATAACTAATATGAGTTATATTTGTTAATCACTTCTAAACATCTTATAATACATTAGTTTCAATAATTGTATTAGAACAATTACAATCTACTAAATGTCTAAACCTGTCATGTTAGAGCATTTTATTTCAGTCTATAGTAAGGTAATAAAACATCATAATGTATTTGTAATACATAATACGTAATAAATGTAATAATCATCGATTATTATATCGATAAAATACTGTATCTCCTAATCAGTGGTTTTACCCGAATCATTACTAATAACACTTCTGTATTTTGATTATTTTACCGTTGAGCAGAGCTCACTTTAACAATCCTAGCAGTTCTATAGAGAAAATTTAACCTTTTTATAATTATTTATTTAATAAACGTTTCCTATTGAAGTTTACTTATTTATAAACGAACCCAAATAATTTCATATAATGACCTTCCATATAACCTTTGTACAACCGCTGTTACAGACAAGGATATAACACCAGGCAACATAAATTATTCAAGCAATCACTCCCATGTAATGCATTTGTAATGTAATGCAAGGTACCGATGTTTGAGAATACCTAACAGCAAACCATCAACATGTATTTTATAAATAGAAAAAAAATTTACATTTGTGTAAGCTGAAGACACATTTTGCTTTTTCAGATTTCTGGGGATTTAAGTGTGTGCTGATTGTAAATAAATTCATATTTTAGAAATATATAAAGGAAAAGTAATATGCATCTATAGCATAGTTGTGTAATTATTTATTACATAATATTTTTTACTAGGTAATGTTACACTGTCTCTCTATATGGCTTAAAAATGAAAGGGTACAATTAGTTGGTTTTATAAGTATTAATATAATTTTAATTTAGTTGTGTTTATAGTTCTTGTATGTTTGCTTAGATCACTATTATTATATGTTAACTAAATATATGAAACTGGTTTACTTTCTTCAAGTCATCCTCTCTTGAAGTTATAACCTAACATATCTATGACTTCTAACAATTATGTAAAAACCTAATATATAAAAATATACTTCTTTAATTTTAAGTAAAAGCAATTATGCAATAAGAATTTTAATCACTCAAGCAAAATGAGTTTTTTTTTGTTAAATGAATATATTCCCCAAGTTCCTATGGTGATAAAATAAAGGTACTGTTCCATAAGAATACACTATAATCATTATCTAAGGCTGGTTAACAAGTATACAATAATTAAGTGATTTTTATGATTTGTTATTAGATAAAAAGATATAAGAAGTTTAGACTCAAAATAAACTTCTGTTAAAATATTTTACATATTTTAACTCTGTTATAATTGTGTATATAATAAATCAAATAGAAAAATTATTTATTAGAACCTCCATCAATTATTAAAGCTTTGTCTTAGGATAAATAAATAATCGTTATGATAAATCGTTTTATCTATTTTTGTAAATGGTGAATTGAATTCTACATATTAAATAAGATATCTCAAAATACATGTTTAACTCTTTCTTAGATATATGATTGGAATCACTGAACAAACAGCTTTTACATTGGTAAGAGGTAATATTTACTATGACGTGCTGTATTAATATGAATTACATGTTTATAAATAATCATATTTATTTATTAAAAAATAAACTAACCTACCTGTTTATAAGATTTTACTAACAAAATAAATATTATATTTGTAATATTTTACTAAAAGGGTAATATATGAATTCTTTACAATTATTTTAAGTGATAGTTAGAATTTAGGGAAAATATATTTATTTAATACTACTAATTAAAATATGTACTTATATCAAATATAAATTTACTAACAATACATTACACGAGTATTCAGTAAGACTGAGTGGGCTTATTGTTGGTATGCTTTGTAGATAATATAAACGCAAATGTTATTACTACAATAAAGCCTTCCAATAAATAATAACTTCTTTATGTTTTCGTTACCTTCTATTATATTTTATGTATACACTAAGTAACTGTAGAATTTTATCAAATTAATTTTATTCCAATTAATTACATTGATTTCATTTTTGTTGTGGCACCCATACAAAATGTGGTCAATGAAGAGGCAGAAACACTAAGTGCTCTCGGCAATAGCGGTGATTCAGGTCAACCCAACCTTCAAAAAGCACTTTCGGTCTATCACCTACAACAAAGTTCCAATTCTTTAGTGGTAAATCATTCAACCAAACAGTGCTATCTAAATGTTACGAGGTTCGGTAAATGACATGCGTGTGTTTGTTTATTTGTCAATAGTAGTTGGGTTTCTTTATTCGATCACATGCATTCAAATAAATCTAGAATCAAAAGTATATTTAAGTTTTGTGATGAATGTATATTATGATTTTTGCTTTATTCTTTTTATTTCGTTTTAAGATACGTCAAGTGTAATGTTTATGGATATAGTACAAATAATATTATCTGTTAAAAAAATATTATTTTTAGCAGAATCCCTTTAATGAATCGTCTTTATACTTTAACAACTCGTTGATTGGAATGTTTTTTAAACATTTTATAATTTTTTAAATGTTTCCTATTTGAGAAAAAATGTCTTTAAAAATTCCCTGAATCATTGTTTCCTTGGCTTCTAGAAGTCGTAAAATTAATTGTTTAATCTTGTTGTAATCCTTTTGACATGTATAGTTCCGATACATTTCTTTCATATGTTTAAGAGAACTAAACATGCCATAAGGATTACAAAAAGATATATGAGCCTAGAAAACAAAGTTTCAGAGAATTGACAAGAATTTTTTTTTTCTTGAAAAATAAAAATCATGAAAGTCATAGGAAACATTGATCAACCAAATATTAAGATATAAAGGCGATGAATTATCGGATTTTTTAGTAATAACGGTAAAGATTTGATGTAGATTAGAAACTAGTTTTGGTACTTATTTTGTTCCAACGTTTTCTGAATCTGTAAAATAATGTACACTTAATTGTAATAAATGTTAAAAAAATATACATCTTCTTTTATACAACAACTTTGATGTAATGTAGCCCAAATATCAATCACAAAATATAAACAATACAACTGTCATAGTAATTAATTATTAAAAATATGTGCTGTATTTTAACATGTGCTATAAATTAATTCTATTATATTTGGATATAGCAACTACATGAATGATTGTATGTACCACCCACATTAAAAGGATTCCTTTAAATAAAGTATAAATAATTAACTTGACAAGTGAACGAAAATCATTATTTTAATACATGCAATACTTTTAAAATATTACAAAATGAACTATCTGCAATATAAGTAAAAAGAAAAAGAAAATGTGAACCTTATACTAAATAATAATTATTATGAACTTTTTTTAAATATGACTATATAATAATTAAATGTTACTTAAAGTTAAAGAAAATGTATACCATGATCCAACATTGAAAAAAAATTATAATGTGACAGTTAGAAAATCAAAATCAAAAATGAACAAGTAGAAACAAAAACCAAACAAGAACACAAAATATAAATAACTACAATAGTCTGTGTTAGTTTAGTCAATCGGCAACACACAGAGGTGGTTGACTGCCCTTTTTAGTATTCCAGGAGTTGTTTTAATTGTAGCCACTCTGATACGTCCATCGGATCTGGGATGAACCTCCTTCACCACAGCAGTGATCCATCTCATGGTTGGCAAGTTGTCTTCTCTAATTATGGTGACCTGTCCGGGATGGATATTGACGTCTCCAGAAATGTTTCATTAGTTGCTGAGTCCTCTGCCAACGGTTGACAGGGATCGACGTAATATCTGGCTCTGGCAAAGACATTAGAGCACCCCCTATGATGAAGTGACCTGGTGTTAAGGCAGTAGGTTCATTTGGGTCTGTGGATAATGGAGTCAAGGGTCAAGAACTCAATTATGAGTTAATGTAGTTGAGATACATTCAAAAGATAATTTGGCTGTGGATACAACTATTTTAAGATGATATTTCATAGATTTCACTCCCGCTTTCCATAAACAACCAAAATGTGGAGATTTTGGGGGTATAAAGTGACAATTGATGTTTTAATGAGATGTTGAATCCACAATCTTCTGTTTGTGAACTTCATTCCGTAGAAATTTGTAAAACTCCTTTAATTCGTTGTTTGCACCTAGAAAGTTTGTGCCATTCTCTGAGTAAATATTCAGACACAGTCCTTGTCTGGAGGTGAAACGTCTAAAAGCTACTACGAAGGCTTCTGTGGTTAGATCAGAGACTAATTCTAAATGTACTGCCTTAGTAGTAAAGCATACAAAGACAGCGATTACGAGTTTACTTTTCCTGTTTTCTCCAGTTTCAATACCTACAGTAGTCTACTCCAGTGTTTGTAAATGGTCGAAATGGAGTGGTCATTGTAGCTGGTAGTTTTCCCATTTCAGGCTGTGTGCACCAGAGCTTAGCCTTGAAACAGGGTACACAGCGATGAAAAATGTGTTTTACAAGATTCATTCTTCTCAAAGACCAACAGTTTTTTTCTAATAGCATTTACTATTGTTTGAGATCCAGCGTGTAAATAGCAAATTTCTTGCTATCAAGTTCGTTAAATGTGAACTCTTTGGAAGAACAATAGGATGTTTATGGTTATACTTTATTGCAGAATGATCAAGGTGACCTCCAACACGAAGTATTCAATCAGAATTCATAAAAGTTTCCAGTGTGAATAATTTGCTTTTTTTGTTCATTTCTTGAGATATTGACAAACTTGATTACACTTCAGCGAAGAAATATTCATGTTAAATTCAAATAAACATTTTTAATGAGGCCGAGCGCTCTTGGGGTGTTAAGGCATCTTTAGTTTTAGAAGTTGGGTTTTTACAATTATAAGCGAATCTGACACAGTATGCCATTACTCTCTGCAAGCGTTTAAGGCTAGAGCATTTTTTACAGTGGAAAACATGTAGTTGTTATCTCCCCTTACCATAATTGAAGCAGTCATCTTTTCTTTCTTTTCTTCTAGAAGTTTGTTGTCTAAAATATTTTTGATTTGTGTAGGTGGCTATAGTGGTTTGTCCATATTGAGCCAAAAAGGTCCATTCCACCGTAGTTGAGAGTGCATAAGGTCTTCGGTTCTCACTTCTCTTGATACTAAATAAGCAGGATTTTCTTCACTTCTTACATGTCTATAGTCTTATGGCCTTGTAATGTCATGAATATTTGAAACTCTATTGGCAATAAATGTTTTCCATCGGGCCGTATCTAATGATAACCAAGCTTAAATAACGCTTAAGTTTGTCCAGTTAAAATAATTTTTTTTTTTTTTTTTTTGACAAGATAATTCTTTACTTTACATTAGTTCATATAGTAATAATGCACCACACAATTCCAGTCTAGGAAGAGAGATTATTTTTAAATGTGCAACTCCTGACTTTGAGCAAAGAAGTCTGACTTGTGATTCGTTGTTTGTTTTGTATTTTATGTAAATTGCACAACCATATGCTTTCTCAGATGCATCTGAAAACCCATGTGCTTCAAAAGTTGAATAAATGAATAAATGAATTTATTCCATCATAATCAGTACAAAGTTATAATAATAAAACAACCCGGAATTGACTGACCACTTTTACGATTAGTGTGGTCAGTATAGGCAACAAAATACAACAGGTTTCTTGTCAGAGTCCAGATTATAGTAGCAAGTTGTTATCAGCCGGGCTGCTCTCCGTGGCGTCTACACCTAACACTGATAAGGCACATAACAGGACCTGCTATGCAAAACCGTACCTTCACTGCAATTCACAACTGATGCACTTCACTACAATACTAATAAACACTAATAAACACAAACAATTCACTTCAGCCTAGTATAAAAATATTTACAATTTCTTATTTCAATGATTACAATATTTTACCAAAAATAAAACCAAAATACATAATACCATTACAATACAACTATAAAACACAAATAAACAGAGAACACATCTTCATTTTTAACTGTAGAATAAGTTACAATTTTCATTTAGTAATAGAAAAGCTTTTAAATTACTACAAAATTTTCTAACGTTAACTGAAATTTTAATTTCAAAAGGCAACTTGTTGAAACATTTTGGACCATTATACAGAAATGAATGCTTCAATACGGACTTGTTAATCTTAGGAGTTCTAAACATTCTCCGGACTATGCTTCTGGTACCGTAATTTAGGTCCGTTGTAGATAACAGCTGTGACATAACTGGTTGAAAAGCTATAATTTCAACTCTGTGTTTTTAAGTGATTTTAGTTAAAAATTATATCAATATTTTATATTGAAGATCAAAACAAGATAGTTCAAGACTTCAACTTCATTTATATAAAGGTTTCCATATTATTAACGTTTCAATATACTTATAAGCTCAAATTAAACTACTACAGTAATAAAAGTTAGGTTAGGTAAATATAATAACATCAAATTACTTTTAGTTAGATAAATCTTAAATAATTACCAGCTGTTAAAATATAAAATCATTTATTTACAAACACACTATAAACTAGAACTATTAGAAATCAAAATTAAATACTTGAAATTATAAGAAGAAAATGATAGAAAATATAATACAAACACGTTCACAAAAAAAGAATTTAATTAATTACCATGCAGAAAACCCAACCTTTTCCCAGAATGAAATGTGGCTAAATGACTTGCATATAAATACATATTTTCAAAGTTTAACAGAAGAAATCTCAAAATACAGAAATGATGTTTTGATAGTTGGGCCTTCAATAACTCAAATTCTAAAACATGGATCCAACTGTGATATTCTAAATACTCTAACACATTTATGCTTTAATAAATTTACATATGTGTTTTTTTTGTGTAAACAATTACATTGACAACTCGAAAGATCTTAAATCAAATATTAGTAAAGGTTCACACTGGAGTTTGCTTGTCTATGATAAGAAACAAAACACATTCTTTCATTTTGATAGTATAACGGGATTAAACAGTACACATGCAAAAAAATAGCAACAAATATTAATCCAGACTTCTTATTTCATGAAGTTCAAACATTACAGCAACAAAACACCTATGATTGTGGATTACATGTCATTGTCAATGCAAGATCTATAATAAACATTATCCTAAAAAATCAGAATGGTATTTCTCAAACAGATTTTGAATGTTGCATATCAAATATTGATCAGGATGATTACCATATTTTGACAAATGAAAATACAAATTATGCTAAATTTAAATCAAACACAACAAAAAGAAATAAGAAAATTCAAACAAGTAAAACATATACTTCAAAACAAACAAATATACAAAATCTTTCATCAAAAGAACAAACTATCATTCCATGCAAAAACAGATTCTCACCACTTTCACATGAAAATATAAACAACTTCTTAGAAAATGAACCTACAACTGAAAAAAATGACAGTAAGCGTAAACATTTCAAAAACACCAATAAAATGGATGTAATAGGTAATAATTTAAATAATATAAAATATAAAAAGAAGATAAAATTATCTAATAAAAATCATAATCGTCCTCATACTACTATTAAAGAAAACATAAAATTGAATGAAGTAACTCCAGATAAAAAAGAGAATATAGTCCATAACAAGATAAATAGTAGCCTCAATCAGAAAACACATGAAATCATTCTAGAATCAGTTAATCATTCACATGGAAACTATAATGGCATTAAAATAAAAATATTTGCAGACAGTCATGGTCGTCAAGTAAGAAAATTAATTGAAGACAAAACAAAAATGGACAATGTTACATGTATTTTTAAACCTAATGGGAAGATTAAACATATTTTGACTGGAATCGATAAAGAAGCAGAGAATATGACAATGAATGATTATATAATAATTCTTGGTGGTACTAATGATATAAACGAAACAAAAGAAGAAGAAATATTAAATGAGTTTGAGAAAAATTTACAGAATCTGAAGCACACTAAGGTAATTATGATTGGGATACCACTCAGATATGATAATACCAACTTGAACAAAAAAATTATTCATATCAATGAAAAGCTGCATTACTTAGCCAATACTTACCAACATTTAACTTTTATATCACTAAATAACATATTCCGTTCCTCTTACACTACACACGGTATACATCTAAATTTTAAAGGTAAGAAATATATTGTTGGAAAGATTAGTAAAATAATTATTGATAAAGATTCAAAAATAATCCAAACAATTCCAACTATTATATCTGGATATCATAGTTTTTTAGGGAATACTACCAGACAACGTCAAACCTACTAGCAGTTATTGATAATAGTGAATTAAATAGACCCAATTATCAAGAAAATAATATAAATATACAATCGAAAGATATAAATGTGATTAAATATATTGAAACTGAACATTTGAAAGACAATAATTTTTAACTGGAACATAGAAGGCCTTATTAAAAAAGTAGATCTACTAAATTTATATATTTTAAAATACAACATAGATGTACTATGTATATGTGAGCATTGGATAGATAATAAAAGTATAGAATATTTAAAAATACCTAATTACAATATAGTTTCTCCATTCTGTAGAACTGGTAAAAGAGGTGGAACTATAATAATTCTGAAAAACAATATTGATTATATTGAAATTGATAAAGTAAATTTGATGTCTCAAGAAATGATATGTGAAGCTTCAGCTGTCTTAATTAAACCATACAATGCTATTATTATTTCTATATATAGACCTTACAATAAAGAAAAATACATTTACAAAGAATTTATTAAAATATTAAACAACATATTACTGTTTGTATTCCAATACAAATGTCATATTTTCATTGGAGGTGACTTTAATGTTGAATTAAGGGGAACAAGTAAAGAAGCTTTTCAACTTCAAAGTTTAATGAATAGTTTTGGTTTGCAACAAACAAATCATGAAATCACAAGGCCTGGTGTTATTAATCCTGGAACATGTATAGACAACATCTTTACTACAGTCCATCCAAAATTATTCCAAAATAAAATAATATTCACGCCTGAATCAGACCATAATGCTATCTACTTATCAGCAAAGATTAAAAGTAAATCTGAAAATATTGAAATATCACATCATGCATTCAGAAGGACAATTACAGACGAAAATATAACAAAATTTATTTATGAATTAAAACAGATTAATTGGTTATCTATATACTCTAAACAACTTATAGATGATAATGTACATGAATTTCAAAAAGTCTTTATGAATGCAATTAACTATTCTTTTCCTTGGAAAAAGATTTATACAAATACGAGTAACATTAAAATAAATAATAGATGGTATTCTACCAGATTAAGAAATATGAAAAATGAATGTAAAAAGCTATATTTACTAAATAAAAATTCAACAAATGAAGCTAATAAAAATCTCTATAAATTTTTGAAAAAGGAATATAAAAAAAACATTAAGATCGCAAAAATAAATTATAATAACAATCGTATACAAAATAGTAAAAACAAATGTAAAACTATTTGGAGTATAGTGAAAGATTTGTCTGGAACTTATAAAAAGAACACAATTCCTAATCATCTTTCGGCAGATGGATTCAATAATCATTTCATAGAAATTGTTGAAACGCTCATTCTATCGATAACAATAGACAATTCACTAAATTCTACTCAACTCTTAAAACATTTTACTCATTCAAGAAAAATCTTTAAATTTGATCATTTTACAGTTGAAAAGGTATATGAGAACATAAACAAGATTAAAACTAGTTCAACTTATGATATTTACAATATAAATACTAAAATCTTAAAATTAGCTTCTGTTGATATATGTGAAGTACTTACATGCTTATATAACAAATGTATTGATTCAGGAATATATCCAAGTACATTTAAACAAGTAAAAGTTATTCCTATCTATAAAAATGGAGAAGTCACATACAAAAATTACAGGCCTATCTCTATTGTTCCAGCTATTTCAAAAATATTTGAATCACTACTGTTTGAACAAATTTACATTTATTTTGAAGATAATAATCTATTTACTGAAAAACAATACGGTTTTAGAAAAAAACACTGTACAATTGATGCTGTTCAAAATATAACTTCTAACTGCATTCAAATTATAGAAAGTGGAAAAGTTGTTTGCTTAAGAATTTTTGATTACTCAAAAGCATTTGATAGTATAAACCATGAAATTCTTCTCCAAAAGTTAAAATACTATGGATTTGATAGTAATTCACTAAAATTAATGAAATCATACTTGGAACATAGATTTCAATTTGTAGAAATTAATGGTCAAATTTCAGAAGGTAAAGAAATTAAATATGGTGTACCACAAGGATCTCCTTTGGGTCCATTACTTTTCAATTTTTACATAAACGATATTCCGAAAAATATGAACTCCATAAATATTAAATGTTTCTTATATGCTGACGACGTTGGATTGGTATTTACATCAAATTGTTATGAGAAATTAGAAGAAGTGATTTCTTTTACTACAAAGAAATTTATCAATTGGTGCAATGCTAATAAATTAATTCTTAATCTAAACAAAACACATGACATAAATTTTACCTACTCAAATAATTTGGGACTGGACCTTAAAATTAATCCAATTAAATTTTTAGGAATTATCCTTGATCATAAGATATCTTGGAATGATCATGTGGATTATACCATAAAAAAATTGAACAAAGGTATCTACTGTTTAAGAAGACTAAAGTACAATGTGAGTGAAGATATACTAATACAAATTTATTATGCGCATATTCATTCCATATTGAGTTATGGAATAATATTATGGGGACAGTCTTCAAATTCTGTTAAATTATTTAAAATTCAAAAAAGAGCAATTCGACTAATTTGTGGAGCACCTTTTAAAACTTCATGCAGACCTCTATTCAAAAAACTAAAAATAATGACTCTTCCTTCACTATTCATTTACAAAAGCTTATTATACACCAAAAACAACTTACATAAATTTCCTCAAAACAAAAATATACACAATTACGACACAAGAAATTCAAATCAACTGAAAATTCAACAATGTAAATATTCAACAACACAAAAAATCATGAGTTTATAGCTATTAAATTGTATAATAAATTGCCATATAAATTAAGAAATATGGAAATGAAACAATTTAAAAAAATTATATGCAACTATTTATTAGAAGAATGTTTGTACAACATTGAAGATTTTTTTTTAAATTCAACTGTAATTTATATGTAGATGTAACTCAATTTTTATTTTATTTATTATATTATATATTGTAATACCTCATTTGAGGTTTGATGCAATAATTTGTTAACTTTCAATTTGTTAACTTACCCAAATTACCACTTTTAGTGTAAAAAAGTCTGAGGTCTTTAAAAACAAACAAATGTTGTAATGGTAATATTTTCAATTGAATGAAAATTGGAAATGAGGTGTCTCGTATTCTCTTGTGTGTAATTATTCTCATAAAATGATTATGCACCACTCTTTATCTCTCTATTAAATATTTAAAAGTCCCACCCCAGCACACAACTCCATACTGAAGTCTTGAATTTACTAGAGCAAAGTAAAGAGTTCTTAACAAACTTTCATCACAGAAATTTCGCAAAAAATAAAATTGTCTCGTAATCGCTTTAAGTTTGTTTTGCAGTACAGTTATGTGCTTCTCCTATGACAATTTTGAATCAAAAATTACTCCAAGATATTAGAAATGTTCTTCTTTTGTTATATATTTACAATTACATAGATCTTCCATATTTTTCGCATAGTTAATCTCATGAAATTTAAAGTCGCGGTTAAAGCCAAAATCTTTAAAATCAAAATTCACATACTTCGTTTTATCAACATTAACTGACATTTTGTTCAATTCACACCATCGTTTCAAAATAAAAAGATCTTGATCAATTTGGTTCCAAATGGTTTGTGCATGTGTTTGGGAATAGAAAAAAGCTATGTCATCAGCGAAAGCACTTGCCTTCCCATTAAAATTCTGCTCTAATAAATCATTAATAAAAATCAGAAACAGAGTAGCAGAGATGACACTGCCCTGCGGCACACCTGTTGTGACTGGCAGCGGTGCGCTGACAGATTGTCCAACTCGCACTCGCTGTTCCCGCCCAGTGAGGAAGCTGCGGAACCAGCTCAAGGCTACGCCCCGCACACCCACTGTCTCCAGTTTTAGTAATAGAATTTTGTGATCTACCAAATCAAACGCCTTTTTAAAGTCTATAAATAGACCTGTAGATTTTTTACCGTCATTTAAGCTGGAATATATCATATATGTAACATTAATAAGGGCATCCTCAGTTGATCTACCCTCCCTGAAGCCATACTGATTCATACTAAAAAACTGTATACTATTTAAATAACCGTGTAATCTTATTTTCATTATTTTCTCGAATATTTTGGAAAATACTGAGAGCAAACTAATAGGGCGGAGCTTGTCCAATTTTATAGATGTATTCTTTTTGTAAATTGGCACAACTACACTTGATTTTAATTGTTTTGGAAATTCACCTGTAGAGAAGCTTAAATTTATAAGCTTAGCAAGAACAGGAGATATTACGTGAGCAATGTGTTTGATCAATGCTACACTAACGTTATCAAAACCTGATGACTTTTTATTTTTTAAATTTTTAATGATTGTTAATACTTCATTTTCGTTCGTTGGAAGGATAAAAAAGGAAGACAGCCTTGGTGTTAAATTGAGTTCATTGACTGCATTTGACGATTGGCTAGACTGTACTTCGATAAGGTAATTGTTAATTGTGTCGGCTACTGCATACGAATCAGATAAGATCACTCCGTTATCTAATTCTATTTTGTCAACAGATTTCTTAGAATTTGACCCACTCAGATTATTTAAAATTTTCCATTGAAGAGATGAATCTCCTTTTGCTTCATTAATTTTTTTAGAATAATAATTATTTTTCGTCTCGTTAATTTCTATTTTTAATCTACTACAGTATATATTGTAAAATTCAGAAAAGCTTCTATCATACGGTATTTTTTTATAAATTTTATACAATTTGTGTTTTCTTTTTATTTTATCTAGTAACTTGGTGTTAATCCAAGGACTGATTAACCTAGCTTTCTGAAGTTTACAAAACCTCAAATTTTGACATTTTTTGCAATTATCAATTATATTACTTAATATACTCAAAAAATAACTGAAATTTGTACTAACATTATCTGATGCATAACATACACTCCAATTTATAGAACTTATTTTTAACATCACCTTTTCAAAATCAACAATGGCAGCAACACTAGTTTTGTTCTGGATATTGCAATTATTACTAGACTGATTTTGTAATTGGTTAAAATCTATTCTTAAGCCTAACATACGATGATCTGTCAATCCTATGTCGAAAACTGCACTCTTAAATATGGAAGTATTACGGTGCCTAATAAAAATGTGATCTATACAAGTTTGGGAATTAGTAGTTATTCTAGTTGGGGAGTCTATAAACTGAACAAAACCATTACTGTTTAACATACTTAAATAACTATGTGAACTTGGCGTATTGTCAATTATATTAATGTTAACATCTCCAATAAGGATAGTACTGTTAGGAATGGATTCTAACTTATTACCTAATTCCACAACAAAATCATTTTCAGAATAACTGTGCAATCTATAAATACAAAATATATTAAAAAACAATTCCTGATATTTGATTTTTAAAAGTAAAGTATCAGCTGTGGTACAATTTAAATTTAAATTTAACACAGTAATATCGGCTAAAACATAACATAAAATTCCTCCTGATCTAAAGTTATTATTACAGCAGTGGAAAACATTGTACCCCGGAATGTTATAAAGTTCAACTTCGTCACTGCCAATCCATATTTCGCTCATGATTATAAAACTTATCCGATGTTTGATTTGATTTAAAACCAGCAAAAAAACTATCAAAATTTTTTCGCATACTTCTTATGTTCGCATAGATTAAATTTTGGCTTAAATTATTCTGTGAAATAAAAAAAACTATTGAAATCTATCTGATCTGAGTTTGTTGTTGTTTGCATATAATTATAGTAGGTAATTTAATATAACGAACATGCCTAGGCATTTTAAGATGTGACTTACAGGTCTAACTGAGAACTTACAGGTCTAACTGAGTTTTTCCATGTCCTCATAAGTGTTGATCTTTTTCACTGGCTGACCCTCGGCTTTCCTGGCGAAGAATTTTCCGTCCCGGCACCAGACGAATTTGTAGTCGAGTTCTCTTCCCTTCTGTTTGAGCTTGGACAGGAACTGCTTATTTTTCGGCGAGAGATGGTCGTTGACTAACACACGTTGAGCTGGGAAGTGCTGGTTGATATCTCGAGCTGTCAGATTCTTCTTCTGCCGGAACTTTGCTATCCACTGCTCCTTGATCCACCTGGCCGTGAACTGGACGATAACAGATGGTTCCCGGACGTTTCTGTATGACGGTACATGGTGTACAGCGGCGATGTCCGTCTTCTTCACCTCCACTCCAAGGGCCGCTGGAGGTGATACAGATACAGATATTGGAATTCTTGTATCTGTGGAATGTTAAAAGCAGCCTTGACATGATTTTGAGCCAAATGTTTTTTTGTTATGAAACTGGTATTTTAGAAGAGAAATTGCTGTCATGTAGTTTGCAGATGGTAACTCAATATTGTCCAGTATTTTGCTGGCATCACCTGTCAAGGAGGCTTTCAAATAGGGTAATTTCTGCACATCTGTTAAGTTTCATTTTTGTCAATTATGGCAGAAAATGTATTAAAGAATGACATCCATTCATCATATCGTCCAGTGAAAGTTGGCACATTAATTGTATGAAGGTTTACAGGAACAGTGTTTTAAAGTCAAACGTGAGCTGGTCATGTGACTACTGCTTTTTGTGTGATTGTCTGAGGAAATGAGCATCTGAACCTGTGAAAATATTCTGAAATACTGTGTTTAAAAATTTTCCCGTTCTTTTGCATGATCTGCTTCGTCATCGAGATTTTGTATTCTGTCTTGAAAATTTTCAAAATCAACCCAGCATTGTTCTAATTTGCTCAGCTTAAGTTAAGTTCTGTTATGTTTTCCTGATTCAAAGGATTTTCAAACAAATGTTTTAAATCTTGTGATTTTAGCCTTGATTTGATCTCTTTTATTTATAACAGCTTTAAGTTCATTGGTTCAGTCGTATTTAATGTTTAAAAGAATTAAAATTGACGCAGTATACAATAGGTCATTAGATGGAACAAAATGTTATTCACTTGTGCACTTACAAAACTTGATGTACAAGCGTAGATAATCCATCAAAGTAGGTAATGGAACGATCCGGCCAGGAGGACCAATAAATGTTTCTGAATTTGTAAAATAATGTATAACTAACATTTCTGTAATAAATGTTTTAAAATGAAAATATACCTTTTCTTTGACACAACAACTTTAATGTAATGTAACCCAAATATCAATCACAAAGTGTAAACAAATTTAATTAATTATTAAATTTTAAATTAATTAATTATACATGTGCTATAAATTAATATTTTTATAGTAGGGTATAGCAATGTAAATGAATGTAACACCAATTAAGTTAAAAATTATTAAAACTTGTAATAGTATTTAAAAACGTAAATGTAATAAATTATAACTGAACAAGATTAACAATGGTACATTTAGATTTTTCGTAGGACTCTTAGCTCCTTACAAAACAAACATTACAATTGGGTGCACATAATTTCTGCGCCGACAGGTCGAATTTCGTACATGGACATCACAAACGCGTAACCTTATGAGTAAATTTATTCTTTTGTGTATTATAGATTACATGTTGAGAATAAAGACCATTTTAGTTCAATAAAATTACATACACTAATATTATAAACGTAATTTGCACTCATACTTTTAGTGAACTTTATTTTCTGAATTACTATGATTTAAGTCATATTATATATTTAAATACACAATGTTTACATACATATTTTTTTAAAAGCTGACCAATATTAAAGCTGACAAAAACACTCTTCAAATTCTATTATTAGTTATTTTTCAATTGATAACTATTCTTTTTTTTAATGGGAGGTTATGTGTAGTTGAAAAGTGTTATAATGAATTATATGAGTAAAATCTAAAATTTTGAACTGAAATTAACGAGACATTAAAAGAATATTATTTTGAAATTGTATTCATTTTGTATTTTATATAAAACTAAGTTGAAACATTTACATCGGAAGGGTGCTTAAAAATATACCAATTAACATAAGATCGTTTTAATTATTTGTATTTGATTGGTTGGTTAATAGCATTTTATTCTCATTTTAACTGATGGAGAAAGACCGTGTTTAGCATTTTTTTATGAGTTTTAAATTAGTTTCTCAATCCACTATCAGTACAGAGAGAACTTCGGATATCGATTTATTGACACCAGAGACTAGCTATCAACGGGCTATGAGAAGCTCTCGTTGTTTTCATTTTTGTTCCAAATAAAAGTGATTCAACATCTCAGAATCCAAGTCACACCGTCTAAATCCGTATCTTGATTAATATTTACCTTAACTGTAATAAATAAATTATGACACATATCACTTGTATTGACAATTGAACTCACGAATTGGCTAAATAAACACCAAGGTCTAAGATTTTAATCAAATATAGTTGTAACTTAAGTATAAAAAAGAGTAGGGTAAGTATATTGGAAAAATATAACGTTAGTGCACAGTTAAGGAAATTCAGTTAAAATTTAGTTTTAGTGAAAAGTATTAAGTGAACTCCTTAAAAATTGTAAACTATTCTAATATCATACGCCTTATTAACAGATAAGTCATAAGTAGCTCTGGTAAATATAATTATGTTATAAACACTTTGTGTAAAGTTTTAAATTAACTACACAAGTTTGCACACAATAAAATTTCATTCCCAAACTATTCAATTTAGATAAAGTAGGTTTTCCTAATCGTGCAAAATTACAATAATTATAAATGCGCTATTACACTGTTTCAAAGCTTCAGAGGACGTAAAATTGGGTTCAGCCCAGACTTAATTGGGTTCAGTTTATCTGAATACATGCTCATAGACGTCCGGTTGATCACAATAAGTTGTTTAATTTTACTGTGTAATTTTGATGATATAATTCATCATCAAAAGAACTATCATATTTTTGAAACAATTTACATCAAGTTTGATTATGGTAGGATAATGGCTCTCTTATCTATTCACTTACGCATGACTTCGGCATATTCATTATTGATCATTAAGACGCCGAGTGTAGAGATATGGGTTAGTATGAAGGTGAATGAGTGTGGTGAGTGTAGATGGACGAGTATAGTCATTGTTTCTAACTAGGTCAACTGTTCCTTTAAGTGGAGTCCAAATTGCATAGTCTTGGTTTGATTTGCACCTTATCTCCTATCCAATCTGGATTGGTGTGAACTAACGTACAAATGTATTTACTTATATCGTAACAAGTACATCTCAAACAACCTCGGATGTATTTAGATGTCACCTAATAAACATAAAATCTTCAGTTTTAAATTCTATACTCATTCTTTAATCAACTAAATATTGAAAAATTGTATTTGTTTCTCCATATCCAACTTCTTTTATATATGACACTGATAGATAGAAATATTTCGTTGTTGTAATTGATTGAAAATGTAATAATACATAGTGATTCTCACCAACGAAAAATCAACATTTATTGTGCTTCAGTTAATATTTTAAACATATCTTACTGTAATGTACTTTAATATACAGTAAAACATCCGTAATAACTATTTAAGTTAACAAGGATGGTGTTCGTAACTGTAAAATTTATATATATGCTAACTGAGAACATTATGGCTATAATGTTTTTTAACATTTGATATTTTAAAATTTTAGGAATTATATATATTATATAATTAATAAGTGGTGTAATCCATGGTCTAGTATAACATACATTTTTCTCAGTGTAATAAATGATAGTGAAGAATACAGGCAATGTGACATTAATAAATGTAACTTTCATCATTATTGCATATACCTATGAGACCAACATTTGTAAGTAGAAGATAAAGTAAGTTACTATATACTTTTAATTATAAATGAACAATTGAAACATAATTTCAAGAAAGTATGGTTAGTCAAGAAACTTAAGTCATTAGTTAAACAGTTAATTTTAGAAGCACATGAAGTGATTGTAGGCCTACTACACAGGCTCTATATAAAGGGTGGCTTTACAACTCTCAGCTCCCATTTATAACATGTGGTAACTTCCTCCCCTCTAAATTATTTACCCTTCAGAAATGTATTTTCTTCAGCTCAGCTGCTACTTATGACACGAATGCTAATATTGTGAATAGAGACCTTGTGAAAACAATAAAATTACATATTTTACTCCTTTCATTTATTGGTCAACATTTTACGATGTTTTATTCTATATAATAAATTTAATGATAAAAATTTAAAGAGAAAGAATCTCTGCTAAGTGTTTCAACGTAAAAAAATATCGGTGTTTTTTACCTTTATAAAGACTATAGGACCGATCATATCACTGCGTAATTGTTTATGGAAAGTGCAATACTCTTGCCTATCTCGTACTGCTAAGAATATTATGAAATTAAATGCATAATGCCTTAATATTCATTAGTAAAGTAAACAATAAAAACCCTCCGCATAAATAAAACTCAAGTATACAAGTATTTTATAGAAATATGGCAGATGATGTGATGTCAAATTATCTTTAATAGTAGTATTACAAATAAATAATAATGTTAAGTCAGTCAATACATCCCAAGATACATTTTTTTACACTATTATATGGTTTGTGGATTTAAGAACGTAATGTTTTGGTGAAATAAATTAATTGGCCATCATATTCTAATCTTATATCAAACGGGCAAGGTCAATAACAAGTAAGATTATAAACACATTTTAAAGTCACTTAAACATATACGAATGAATGCTGTAAGAGTAACATAGATATATTTAATTACTCGTAAACTCATTAGATAAATTTTAAAATGTCATGAGGACATTTTCTATTAACATATTAATACATTGTTACTTTATAATACAAATTATTTAGTTAGATTATCCTGCAGTCATATTTGTGATAAATTAGACTAAAATAAATATTTTTATATCTTTAGTTTCCTTTATCTTTTTTTTTATAATATTAATCACCCTTAACAAATGTTTATACTAAATTTGTAAAATTAATGAGTATGATTCAATATTTATTTATGATTGACCAGTTTTTATCATAATTGTAAATACGTTATTACTATTTCCCTTGTACAGGGTGTTTTTTTACTGTTTGGTATAAATGTGATTCGTACACAAATATAAGATTTAAACTATTTTAAAAATACCATTATCCGTACTCTACTTTGTTGTATTAAAATAAACATGGTTTTGTTTATACAATAAGGGTTTGCATATTATTTTAGTTAAACATTTGTTACATACATAATACATACATAATATGTTTCATTATAACAATATCTATTATTTAATGTAAATATATTTGTTTACTTTTAAAATACTGCAATAGTAAGGGACCTTTTGACATATAAACGTAGTTTATTTATAACCTAACTTGCCACTGCATTGTACCAAATATGTTCGGTCTTTGACCAGTCTGAAGCTATCTGAACATTGCGGTATTCCCCAAAAGCACAATTCGCACAACAACGCTGTGGTATGGCACGTCCAACCCAATTTCACTGCTATGTCACAAACTGGTATTTGTAGTACCTTGCTTGGAAAATTATACTATCTATATTTTATAAGCGTATTTAGTTACATTATTAGGCAGTAGATTTATGATCCACTACTTGTTTAGTTTAAAATTAATGGTAATAATAATTTTGGCTTGAAAAAATATGACCATATTTTTTAAGAATTTCATAAGTAAAAATTAAAAATATCTCAATATCTGGTTTCCTTGGATTACCCCTGCTTTTTATACACACGTTTAGTAGAACTATAATTTATGTTTGTATTGAAGTCTCGTCATAAATAATGACCGTGCTTACGTAGGAAAGTAAGGACCAAATGTGCATACTGGGAGATAACGGCTTAACATGTCGTGAAGTGCTACTGGCACATAGAACTTTATACCGCCCAGAATCGGCTGCTTGGCCTGTCGTTTTAGCCTCTTCAACTACAACGGTCCAAGTTTTGAGAATGTTAAAGTCCTTAGAAAGGACTAACTCTAGTAAATACTAAAGTTCACCTTTGACTAGAAACAGTTAGACTTATTTATTATGTTTTGCAAACAAATCTGTTATAAAAGTATTATTACTTCTTATTTTATGTTAACGTATTTTGAGGAAGAACAACATGAAATAAAATTAATTACAATCATAAAAAACCATATACTATTTGCAACAAGTAATGTGGTTCATTGTTGGCAATAGAACAATAGCCTTGGGGTTGGCGTAGATTGCCTCTGTACTGGTGTAGTATTGTTGTCCTAATGGTGCCTTGGGGTGTTCTGCCATGTAATTTGATGGTAAAAACTAGACGTATTTTAATACTGCAACAAAGGGATTAGTTCAAGGTAATTCAAGGTACTACAATTCAAGGTAAAATCAACGTCTAAAGATTTATACAATAAGAGTACATATCAAAATTATTTACAGTGTAGTAGAGTTGAGTAATCTAAATATGCCTTAAACACATTTCATAAAATAACAATCAATGGTTTTTTCAAGCCTTTGGGGGTTTACATTTTTAACGTTCTAAACTTGCTATGGTAACTTATTGCTTTAATCATTTATTTTAAAAATGATTTTTTGAAATTAATATTTAATTGATTTGAGCATTTGCTATGACGTTTAACCATTAATATACCAATTTCTATTATAATAAAGATATAGCAAGGAAGACATGTACAAATTGTAAATTTAACTAAATATTTTGCCATAAACTTAATAGTTTATAAAAAAATTTAAATGTTTAAAATTTATATCTTTAAAAATAATGGTTAGTTACGTTTGCTTTGATGATATTTTTTTATATAATTTTATTTAGCCAATTATTATTCTAAACAATTTTACATTCAGTTAAAGATAAAACATGAGCAAGTGGTCTATACATCTCATTGTACTGACAATCTTTCCTTGTTCACATGCATTTTAAATCATCTAATTGAGTCAGATATTATACTAAAACTACATAATTAATAAAACATACTCTTTACATAAGCAATATATTTTAGCTTGAGCTGACATATATACATAAAATTATGTATATACCTTAAAGGTATATACATGATTAAAAATCCTCAATTTAATTGATGTATGTGGGCTAATAGTGCCAGTAGCTCGTATTACTTACAAACAATAGCAGTGAACACTCCTTTAATGTTCACATTACTTAATCATAATACTTAATTATGATTCAAAAACACAAAAAAATTAATGTATATGATAATATGTTAAACATCTCCACCTGCCCACCCATACAGGCATAGTAGTACTGGCCCACCTGCCCGCCCATACAGGCTTAGTGATACTGACGCACCCGCTCACTTATACAGGCACAGTGTTGCTGTAATATATATGTGCGTTTCCTATCGAAAATTTTAAATGTAGGTTTTAACAAACCTAAACTAACAGAATACATTTTTATTTATCTTCTAGTAGTTTATTGCTTTCAATGATGTTTTGTATGTTTTTATGCTGTTATACTGTGTAGTTTTGTTATTGTTATATGTAGTATCATATTTATAGTATTTCTGTCATTGTAATTATGGCGTTTATGTCGCTGGGTATTAGTATTTGGACTGTGTTTACATATGTATTTGCGTTTAGAAATATTATTAATATTTATATGTAGAAAAAACACAATTTTTTATAAAAAATTAAAAAATAGTCACTATTATTCGATGATTCTGTTTGTTATTTGTTATTATACTCAAATTAGTTCTCTCTAATAGCCTTTAGGCACTCTAATATTTATAGCTGCTCTGTAAAATATTTATTTGGAAAATAAAACATTTCTCTACCTGAATCTTTCATAGGCGTTGATTAAGTGTTTTTATCATATGATACAAGATATTTGCCACAGGGACATTTCAAGGGTTAGAAGTATCTTTCCAAATAGTGTTTATTGATTAATTAATTTATTTTTTTTTGCATTAGTCAACTAGTCAATGGAGATTTACATTAAAATTAATTTTTTCAGATTTTGGACTGCTACGTTGAAGTGAAGATATGTTTAATGTTTAAATAAAACATATTGTTGAGTGTGTTGTGAGATTAAGTGTTACATAATGAAATATTAGGATGGTCAAGAATATAGTTGGAAAATATATATATTTTATAAAAATTGTTTAATAATCAATCAAATCAATCGAAAATCGGTACATATATTAAAGAGTTTTCAATCGCACAGATAAAAGCAAAAGAGTAAAAGCAAAGGTTTTTAAACAATTTAGAAAAAATCTTATTGTTATCATTATAACGACTATCTTGAACCGTATTTATATAAACAAACCAGCTAATATTAACTTTTATCATTGAGTTTTAAATGGCAGGTGATTTTTATAATGCAACATTCTTTTAAACTGGTTAATTAACTTCAAAAACTTGATAAAATTATAATGTATCTACAATCAATACAAAGTTGCAGGCTATCTCAAAATTTGAGTATATTTTTTATGCCTATACACACACATAATTACTCTTTTTAATTAATCATCTTTAAGTAACGTTATTGAGGAATGTCTTATGAGAATACAAGCGTGGTTAAGGGCTTGGGGATGAAGATTTAAGTCCCTGCAAGGTCCTTGGTATTCAGAGTCCTTTATTGGACGGGACCTGAGTAATGGAGGTTGCACTTCTCGCAACCAATATACTTTATTTCCAGGATTTTCCATCCAAAAAATGTTAACCTTTCAGCGTATATTATTTAATAGCTGCATTTATCCCCGATGCATATTGATGAGATTAACGTGACGCATCGTTAAAATTAGTTATATTTTAAATAACTCATCTCATTTTAGAAAATCTAATTGTTTTTCCCTGACAAATAGTTATTTCTCATTATACCTATATAAATTTAGTACAAAAAGTTCTTGGGTAAATTAAACCTTTTAAATACAATTCACTACAAACTTCAATAAGAATGCAAGTTGTGTATATGTACAGACTCCCAAGCAAAGTTATCACACGAACTTAAAAAAAAAATTAATTACTTGAGAGTTTAACTCCTTAACAGTTTAACTGGTTTGACATCGGTAGCTAAACACAGTTCAGCAAGAGTACAACAAAACAGTCCGGACAATCAAATAGTCTTACCCATTTGTATGTTTCCTTACCTACGCATGGTACTAAGTTAAATCTGAATTTCAGTACTGTTTTATCCATCTTTTGTGGTTGTTGTTTATTGTTATACATGATCTTATTGTAAGGTGTTCATTTTTAGACATAACTCACTATTTAACTACAGAAAAAGTCTCCCTGGCAAGATATTTAGTACAACAAGGTAGGTTATACAGACAAACGGTAGAAATTCCAGATGTGCATAATACCAAAATTTGTATAGTCTTAAGGTGGTTCCTGGAAAATGGATCTTTTATGAAAAGGCCAGACAAGGCCAGCCTAGAGAAACAAAACAGCTTGACGATAGAATTTTTCTTAATTCAGTTACAGAACAATTTACAACCAGCACATCTCTGCAATAATTGAAAACCGATTGGAAGAAATGTTCACATATCCAATAATCCAGTGAGGATATGTCTTAACAGAGTTGGTTGGCCATCAGAAGTCCAGCCACAGGCCTACGTCTCACCTAGCAGCACCGTGTTGATCGACTTGCAATTTCCTCATGATTACGTTAGTTGGACTTTTGAGCAATTTAAAAGCGTTTTATTCTCAAATTAAACTAGAGTAAATTTAATAGGCCCAGCCCTTAATGCAGAAAAGTACGTACTGGACATTTTCAGGATCCTATTAAATACAAATTGCACCTTTATCACTGACCATTTTCTGCAATCGTGTTATCTCATATTTTACAATACAACTTGTTCATACACTAATGACAAAACTCTTTCATGAGTATCACCACACCTACCATGCCACCTACACTATGCAAGAGCAGTTTGACGTTACCTAAAGAAAACTGGTGTGAACGAATTGGATTTTCATCATTTTTCATCATTTTGATAGG
>JAQJVL010000013.1:1700307-1925307 GCA_035578905.1 Stictocephala bisonia | reverse complement strand
CAAGCCCGGGGTCTCATATTTCTCATAACCGATGAGAAAGGAGGAGGGTACCTTCCCACAGCTCTTAGTGTGATCCCGATACTGAGAGCACTCCTATCTCATTAATTCCTTATCCTACCAAACATCCACTCTCTCGTGCCGTGCCGGGGTAGGCTTTCAAGCCTACAAAGACTTGCCTGCATGTGTATGACAGGGGCCTTTAGGTCGACCCCTTCAATTGCACTGGAGGTTCTTCTTAACCTGCCGCCCCTTGATCTCTTCATTATTGGGGAGGCTCGGGCGGCGGCTTACAGGCTTCAACTGACTGACCACTGGAGGGTGGGGGTCCTGTACAGGTCACTCCTTAGTGGTCAATCTAGTAAACGATGAGGTACTCTCAATGAAGTCTGACTTCATTGGGACTAAGTATCTTTTCACCAGACCCTATACTGTGGATTTCAGGTCGAGGGAGTACTGGGACGGTGTTAGTAGCCCGGTTTCTTCTCACGACCGAATTGTATGGTTCACAGACGGGTCAAGAATGGGCAACAGAGCTGGATTTGGTGTCTATACTGGCGACCCTAGGACCAACGCTAGCGTGAGCCAGGGAAAGTATGGCACCGTTTTCCAAGCTGAAGTCGCCATACGTTCAGCGCAAACCATGAGAGGGGTTTGCGGGAAACATATCCACATCCTCTCAGACAGTCAGGCGGCCTTAGGGGCTCTTGACTCCTGGAAGGTTTCGTCTGGTCTAGTCTGCGAATGTGTGGAGTCCCTCAGCATCCTTGGTTCAAGAAATCAGGTCTTGCTGGAATGGATCCCAGGATATAGGGGATTAGAAGGCAACGAGCAGGCCGATGCCTTGGCTAGGGAAGGTGCTATCAAGCCCTTCATTGGTCCTGAGCCGGCCTGCGGCGTTTCGGCTGCAGCTGTCAAAACAGCAATCAAAAACTGGGTCAGCGCCAGATATCTGGGAGATGGCGGCGGTTCCCAGGGCAAAGACTCGGCAAGGTTCTTGTCAGAAATCCTTCCCAGAAGTTAACAAAGTCACTTCTTGGGTTGAGTAAATTGCACGTCAAGCTGGTGGTGGGACTCATCACCGGTCACGGCAAATTCCGGAGGCATCTAAGAACAGTGGGACTCTTTACGGAGGATCCCATCTGTCACCTCTGTGGGGAGAAGAGTACTTTTTGAAGGCTCACCTCTGGGACAGTCGGAAATTACTAATCTAGTGAAGAAGCTCCTTGACCTGGTCAAGAATTGCCAGCTTTACGACGATTGGCACAAAAAGCCTCAGGCTTCGTTGCAAGGGTTGGCTGGACCAACTGTACATCCCCTTTCAAACTAAACTAAACTACACTTAGAGTGGAATTGACCCACCCATCCATCTATAAACGTACAATGGAATAGACCAATGTACCCACCCATACACGTATAGTGGAATTAACTGACTACCCACCCATAAACGTACAGTAGTGATATATGTTATGAAGGATGATAAATGGCGTTCGTCACGTAAATAAACATCAGATAACTTACTGATATTTTAACTGCTTTTATTATTCGTTCTTGCAAAATGTTATAACTTTCTTAAGAAATTCATAAGTACCTTCGGTTCTTTATTAATTATTCTCATAACACACCTATTTTGAGATTACACTTACAGTCAATATATTTTACCTATCACTAACAGTGAGTCCATTACTGTTGTGGGTGAGGTTTCCCATATTGTTACGTTACCCGACTTCTTCAATGTATTTCCAATTTCACTGCATATAAAAATGCATAAAAATATCACCTAAATTACTTGTGAATTATATTGTGTAGCTAGTATTTTTATCACTGACATATATTAATTATAATTATCCTATATTTAGGTCTTCTCTTAAAATATTTAACTAAGCATTTTTTACTTGGTACATTTCTTGTATATATTATGTAAGCAAACAAAGGCATTTACTCATTTTCAATTACATAGATCTGACATATGAGAATTATCTGGTTATAAAACTTGTAAAAAGTTCCCAAAATAACAAAAACATACAAATACACATATACTCAAAATATATAATATTTAAGAAGAAGATCTACGCAATATGACTAATAGTTTTAGTCTAGTTTAGAGCCACCTAGCTATCTAAGGTAAACCTCCGGGTATAACGGAGGCCTACGCTAATGTTTGGACTACCTAAAGGAGATTACTTCACTCAACGTCCAGGGCAGTTTCAGTTCAGACCTTTAACATAAGGGTATATACCAGTTACATATTCTTGTTATAGTTACTTTATATTAGTGGGGTTGGTCCAGTATTCTAAGACTGATCAATCAAACTTAACTATATTCAGAGATAAATGATCAACTGTCACGTTCTTAATCTATTAAATAGTTCCATGCATTACATAATTTATGTGAAAGCACCAAATATCCTTAACTTGGTGAAAGGCCACTATCTAACATCATTGCATTTATAATAATATAACATAACTATTACATAACATTTTTTCCTTTTATTCAATGTTTTCTGAGATATTTTGTCCAATTGTTAGTTGTTGAATACATTAAAATATTTACAAACAAATAGAATTTTTTTATTTTCATAAATGCTCTCAATCTCAATTTTGAACCTAAAGATGTAATGTTTTTTACGGCTTTAATTTCTGGTATATTTTGGACATAACATGTTTCAGTAAAAAAATCAATGAAAAGAAATTTAAAAATATACAATATTGCAGAGTTTATATGTATTAAAAAAAACATAATTTTTTATTAGTTTTGCAACGTTTTAATTTACATATTTACTACAATTATTTTACATAGTTAAACATTTTTGGGTTTAACTACTTCAAAATTAATATATCCCTTTTCTTAAAAACGAATGCTCATGTAGCAATCATAAGATTACAAAAATATGTTATCGAAAAGAACTGTCAAGTTAAGAATTACTTGCTCAAATTATTGACGTCAGGATGGTTATCATAAATTACAACTTCATTATGTGTTTCTAAAATTGTAATTGGGAGGAGGGGAGAAAAACGGCTAAATCGTTGAGATGTCCTGGCATACATAGGTGGCGAAGACACGACATTTTTGAAGGAGCTTCATACCACAACTAGGGTAACTTAATGCATCTTGAGTACTTTAAGCATCTTGACCTTTAAGTAGTAAAATGCACGATATAATAGCCTAGCATCTCAACAACATTATAAAATATAACACTAATTAGCCTGATTATTTCAGGCTTCACCTACTTTAACAAAATCGTTAAATACGTATCTTTATTAATCAGGAAAAATTAGGTAAAGTTCCCTATTTAAAGTTTACCATATCTCCAAACGTTTGAAAGATCCTAATGGTGGCAAACTTTAAAAAAAAAAAAATTGGGTGTGCGTCGGACCACACGGTGGAAGTTATACTTCTTTGGCCATTCTCATACACCCACTCACGCACACAAACAGACAGGATATATAAATGAAATATAAGACATTTTTCAATATTATTCAATATATTTATCTTCAATATATTATACGTGACTTCATTGTTATATTATACACCTATATTATCATTATCAGTAATTTCTTCGATTAAATTTCTTCGATTAACAATCGATTAATCGATAGTTCTTAAAAATTTGTTCTTACTTTTCAGCGTGACGCGGTTTCTCGACCAACATCCCATCCCAAAGTGTCTAACGGGCGCAAAGAAGTATAACTTCAAAAATCACCCTGTATAGTTATTATATAAATTAACATACCTTTTATTGTATTATTTAATTAGTGTATTTTCATTGTAGTTACTAAAATTTTAAAGACTATATTAAATCAAGTATACATCTGGCCACTTATATATATTAAATACCATATGGCCGGCGTGGTGGCTCAGTGGCTAAGGCTTCGGACTGCGGAGGGCAAGGTCCAAGGTTCGAATCCCCACTGAGCCAACGGTCGGTACTTCACTCGTTGAATAAAGTTGACGCACAGGCCTGTAGGCCCATGTCAACTGGCGAGTGAAGTAAAAAAAAAAAAAAATCTTTTTATGTATTAATTGTTGGTTTTAGAATACATTGAATACTTTGTGCAGATAATAAAATACATCAGTGTGGTACTTAAAACGTTTATATTAGACTTTATAACGTTAATATATTGTTTCTCCAAAATTATATTGTAATATTCATATCTTGTATGTCATAATTTACTTGAATGTATCATATGGTACACTCATTTGTTTTGGAATTAATTAAACAGGATAATAGCTCAGTATATTGTGGCAGATAATTTATTTACATTTATCATATAAAGAAGTATATAACATACAATAAATATCCTCACATATTAATTAGTAATAATTATTTTCACCAAAATACTAGTGTGTGGATTACATATAAAACCCTGGAAATCGCAATTTGAATTTAATTCAATTTGAATACAAATTATTTACCTTTTCATGTATATAAATAATTTTCAGAAGACATGAACACCTTTAAATATATTTGTTTTATACGAGAAACTGATAGTTTCGAAAGCATAAGGTGACCAAACATTTTTGGTTCCGAAACGACCTGTTCCTAGACACTAAACACTTATCTCTGTTTACTTTTTACATCTTCACTCAATATAGTTTTCCCTTTTCCTCCTTAGCTACTTAAGTAATAGCCAAATTTTTATATATTTGTTTTACATCCATTCTCCAAGTAATATTATAAAATGAAAGCAACATTTTCTTTAAAAAAAATGCAAACTGTAACCATTTAGAACCGTAGAACTAATTGATGTGTGGTGTCAGTTTAAACCAATTTTCTAATTCTTCATCAAATTCATGTGTTATACTAAAAAATATTCATATTTTACTTTAATTTAAATTATTTATTTAATTTAATACGTGTAAAGGAAACTTGTAAATATACCATTCTTCTGGAGCAACAACCCAATGGTGAGGAAATCTTTGTTCCCAGATATATTGGCACATTAGACAGAGTAAATGTTAAACCACAAACATGGAAGTTCTATTATTTATAAAGATATGTGTCTGATGGCCAGTAAACCCAAGTTTACAATGTCTAGAAACATATTTTTCGAGACACCAATTCACAATAATCAGCCTATTTACCCATTCACAATAATTTACTATTTACTGCAGAAAACACCCATATTATAATGTCCTTAAATACAAACAATCCAAATAGCAGATTTGCCTTTTTTATATATACCTATCACAATATATTGTTTTGACATTTAACTATTTTTACTAGAACGTGGTTACCATTCTACTGACAATTCTAAGATGGAATCTTCGGCACACGTGGTATAAATACAAACCATCACAAAGTAAACAGTACTGGCTGGATACAGTTGACGAATAAATAAATTTGTAGTATCTGTTTTAATGTAATAATAAATGTGGTGTTTTCTGCGTGCAATAGAAAATAAGTTTAGGAACCAACTATCTAAGATTAAGGTTAGAATAATATATTATTTTTAGAAAACTCCAAGTTTTATATTGATTGTACTCAACTATTACTAAAATTAAGTATTACTTATAATAGTTTTATTTAATAAGCCAATTACAAAAGTGAATTTACTTAAGTACAACTGTACTTAATGAGAAAGCAACAGTTACGTAAGTAATGGTGGCACTAATTATCTCTGCAGCACTTGAGCCCTCCCCGGACTACCTGGCTCCCCTCCAAACTAATACACCCTGCTTACTAAAGTACAAATGTACTTAATGAGAAAGCAACAGTTACGTAAGTAATGGTGGCACTAATTATCTCTGCAGCACTTGAGCCCTCCCCGGACTACCTGGCTCCCTTCCAAAGTAATACACCCTGCTTACTACCTTACAACTGTACTTAATGAGAAAGCAACAGTTACGTATGTAATGGTGGCACTAATTATCTCTGCTTCACTTGAGCCTTCCCCGGACTACCTGGCTCCCCTCCAAACTAATACACCCTGCTTACTAAAGTACAACTGTACTTAATGAGAAAGCAACAGTTACGTAAGTAATGGTGGCACTAATTATCTCTGCAGCACTTGAGCCCTCCCCGGACTACCTGGCTCCCCTCCAAACTAATACACCCTGCTTACTAAAGTACAACTGTACTTAATGAGAAAGCAACAGTTACGTAAGTAATGGTGGCACTAATTATCTCTGCATCACTTGAGAGCCCTCCTCGGACTACCTGGCTCCCCTCCAAACTAATACACCCTGCTTACTACCTTACAACTGTACTTAATGAGAAAGCAACAGTTACGTAAGTAATGGTGGCACTAATTATCTCTGCATCACTTGAGCCCTCCCCGGACTACCTGGCTCCCCTCCAAACTAATACACCCTGCTTACTAAAGTACAACTGTACTTAATGAGAAAGCAACAGTTACGTAAGTAATGGTGGCACTAATTATCTCTGCAACACTTGAGCCCTCCTCGGACTACCTGGCTCCCCTCCAAACTAATACCTCCTGCTTACTACCTTACAACTGTACTTAATGAGAAAGCAACAGTTACGTAAGTAATGCTGGCACTAATTATCTCTGCAGCATTTGAGCCCTCCCCGGACTACCTGGCTCCCCTCCAAACTAATACACCCCTGCTTACTAAAGTACAACTGTACTTAATGAGAAAGCAACAGTTACGTAAGTAATGGTGGCACTAATTATCTCTGCAGCACTTGAGCCCTCCCCGGACTACCTGGCTCCCCTCCAAACTAATACCTCCTGCTTACTACCTTACAACTGTACTTAATGAGAAAGCAACAGTTACGTAAGTAATGGTGGCACTAATTATCTCTGCTTCACTTGAGCCCTCCCCGGACTACCTGGCTCCTCTCCAAACTAATACACCCTGCTTACTACCTTACAACTGTACTTAATGAGAAAGCAACAGTTACGTAAGTAATGATGGCACTAATTATCTCTGCAGCACTTGAGCCCTCCTCGGATTACCTGGCTCCCTTCCAAACTAATACACCCTGCTTACTAAAGTACCACTGTACTTAATGAGAAAGCAACAGTTACGTAAGTAATGGTGGCACTAATTATCTCTGCATCACTTGAGCCCTCCCCGGACTACCTGGCTCCCCTCCAAACTAATACACCCTGCTTACTACCTTACAACTGTACTTAATGAGAAAGCAACAGTTACGTAAGTAATGGTGGCACTAATTATCTCTGCAGCACTTGAGCCCTCCTCGGACTACCTGGCTCCCTTCCAAACTAATACACCCTGCTTACTACCTTACAACTGTACTTAATGAGAAAGCAACAGTTACGTAAGTAATGGTGGCACTAATTATCTCTGCAGCACTTGAGCCCTCCCCGGACTACCTGGCTCCCCTCCAAACTAATACACCCTGCTTACTACCTTACAACTGTACTTAATGAGAAAGCAACAGTTACGTAAGTAATGGTGGCACTAATTATCTCTGCAACACTTGAGCCCTCCTCGGACTACCTGGCTCCCTTCCAAACTAATACACCCTGCTTACTAAAGTACAACTGTACTTAATGAGAAAGCAACAGTTACGTAAGTAATGGTGGCACTAATTATTTTTGCTTCACTTGAGCCCTCCCCGGACTACCTGGCTCCCCTCCTAACTAATACTAAACTAATACTAAAATACCACTGTACTTAATGAGAAAGCAACAGTTACGTAAGTAATGGTGGCACTAATTATCTCTGCAGCACTTGAGCCCTCCCCGGACTACCTGGCTCCCCTTTAAACTAATACACCCTGCTTACTACCTTACAACTGTACTTAATGAGAAAGCAACAGTTACGTAAGTAATGGTGGCACTAATTATCTCTGCAGCACTTGAGCCCTCCTCGGACTACCTGGCTCCCCTCCAAACTAATACACCCTGCTTACTAAAGTACAACTGTACTTAATGAGAAAGCAACAGTTACGTAAGTAATGGTGGCACTAATTATCTCTGCAGCACTTGAGCCCTCCCCGGACTACCTGGCTCCCTTCCAAACTAATACACCCTGCTTACTAAAGTACAACTGTACTTAATGAGAAAGCAACAGTTACGTAAGTAATGGTGGCACTAATTATCTCTGCAACACTTGAGCCCTCCTCGGACTACCTGGCTCCCCTCCAAACTAATACACCCTGCTTACTAAAGTACAACTGTACTTAATGAGAAAGCAACAGTTACGTAAGTAATGGTGGCACTAATTATCTCTGCAACACTTGAGCCCTCCCCGGACTACCTGGCTCCCCTCCAAACTAATACACCCTGCTTACTAACTTACAACTGTACTTAATGAGAAAGCAACAGTTACGTAAGTAATGGTGGCACTAATTATCTCTGCAACACTTGAGCCCCCCCCCGGACTACCTGGCTCCCCTCCAAACTAATACACCCTGCTTACTACCTTACAACTGTACTTAATGAGAAAGCAACAATTACGTAAGTAATGGTGGCACTAATTATTTCTGCTTCACTTGAGCCCTCCCCGGACTACCTGGCTCCCCTCCTAACTAATACACCCTGCTTACTACCTTACAACTTTACTTAATGAGAAAGCAACAGTTACGTAAGTAATGGTGGCACTAATTATCTCTGCTTCACTTGAGGCCTCCCCAGACTACCTAGCTCCCCTCCAAACTAATAACTCCTGCTTACTACCTTACAACTGTACTTAATAAGAAAGTATCAGTTACGTAAGTAATGTGGCACTAATTATCTCTGCTTCACTTGAGCCCTTCCCGTACTACCTGGCTCCCCTCCAAACTAATACACCCTGCTTACTACCTTACAACTGTACTTAATGAGAAAGTATCAGTTACGTAAGTAATGTGGCACTAATTATCTCTGCTTCACTTGAGCCCTTCCCGTACTACCTGGCTCCCCTCCAAACTAATACTCCCTGCTTACTACCTTACAACTGTACTTAATAAGAAAGCAACAGTTACGTAAGTAATGCTGGTACTAATTATCTCTGCAGCACTTGAGCCCTCCCCGGACTACCTGGCTCCCCTCCAAACTAATACACCCTGCTTACTACCTTACAACTGTACTTAATAAGAAAGCAACAGTTACGTAAGTAATGGTGGTACTAATTAATTCTGCAGCACTTGAGCCCTCCCCGGACTACCTGGCACCCCTCCAAATTAATACACCCTCCTTACTACCTTACAACTGTACTTAATGAGAAAGCAACAGTTACGTAAGTAATGGTGGTACTAATTATCTCTGCAGCACTTAAGCCCTCCTCGGACTACCTGGCTCCCCTCTTAACTAATACACCCTGCTTACTACCTTACAACTGTACTTAAAGAGAAAGCAACAGTTACGTAAGTAATGTGGCACTAATTATCTCTGCAGCACTTGAGCCCTCTTTGGACTACCTGGCTCCCTTCCAAACTAATACACCCTGCTTACTAAAGTACATCCGTACTTAATGAGAAAGCAACAGTTACGTAAGTAATGGTGTCACTAATTATCTCTGCAACACTTGAGCCCTCCTCGGACTACCTGGCTCCCTTCCAAACTAATACACCCTGCTTACTAAAGTACATCTGTACTTAATGAGAAAGCAACAGTTACGTAAGTAATGGTGGCACTAATTATCTCTGCAACACTTGAGCCCTCCCCGGACTACCTGGCTCCCCTCCAAACTAATACACCCTGCTTACTAATTTTCAACTGTACTTAATGAGAAAGCAACAGTTACGTAAGTAATGGTGGTATTAATTATCTCTGCAACACTTGAGGCCTCCCCAGACTACCTGGCTCCCCTCCAAACTAATACACCCTGCTTACTACCCTACAACTGTACTTAATGAGAAAGCAACAGTTACGTAAGTAATGGTGGTACTAATTTTCTCTGCAACACTTGAGCCCTCCTCGGACTACCTGGCTCCCCTCCTAACTAATACACCCTGCTTACTACCTTACAACTGTACTTAATGAGAAAGCAACAGTTACGTAAGTAATGGTGGCACTAATTATCTCTGCAACACTTGAGCCCTCCCCGGACTACCTGCTCCCCTCCAAACTAATACACCTGCTTACTACCTTACAACTGTACTTAATGAGAAAGCAACAGTTACGTAAGTAATGGTGGCACTAATTATCTCTGCTTCACTTGAGCCTTCCTCGGACTACCTGGCTCCCCTCCAAACTAATACACCCTGCTTACTAAAGTACAACTGTACTTAATGAGAAAGCAACAGTTACGTAAGTAATGGTGGCACTAATTATCTCTGCAACACTTGAGCCCTCCCCGGACTACCTGCTCCCCTCCAAACTAATACACCTGCTTACTACCTTACAACTGTACTTAATGAGAAAGCAACAGTTACGTAAGTAATGGTGGCACTAATTATCTCTGCTTCACTTGAGCCTTCCCCAGACTACCTGGCTCCCCTCCTAACTAATACACCCTGCTTACTACCTTACAACTGTACTTAATGAGAAAGCAACAGTTACGTACGTAATGGTGGCACTAATTATCTCTGCAACACTTGAGGCCTCCCCGGACTACCTGGCTCCCCTCTAAACTAATACACCCTGCTTACTACCTTATAACTGTACTTAATGTGAAAGCAACAGTTACGTAAGTAATGGTGGCACTAATTATCTCTGCAACACTTGAGCCCTCCCCGGACTACCTGGCTCCCCTCCAAACTAATACACCCTGCTTACTACCTTATAACTGTACTTAATGTGAAAGCAACAGTTACGTAAGTAATGGTGGCACTAATTATCTCTGCAACACTTGAGCCCTCCCCGGACTACCTGGCTCCCCTCTAAACTAATACACCCTGCTTACTACCTTATAACTGTACTTAATGTGAAAGCAACAGTTACGTAAGTAATGGTGGCACTAATTATCTCTGCTTCACTTGAGCCTTCCCCGGACTACCTGGCTCCCCTCTAAACTAATACACCCTGCTTACTACCTTATAACTGTACTTAATGTGAAAGCAACAGTTACGTAAGTAATGGTGGCACTAATTATCTCTGCAACACTTGAGCCCTCCCCGGACTACCTGGCTCCCCTCCTAACTAATACACCCTGCTTACTACCTTATAACTGTACTTAATGAGAAAGCAACAGTTACGTAAGTAATGGTGGCACTAATTATCTCTGCAGCACTTGAGGCCTCCCCGGACTACCTGGCTCCCCTGCAAACTAATACACCCTGCTTACTACCTTACAACTGTACTTAATGAGAAAGCAACAGTTACGTAAGTAATGGTGGCACTAATTATCTCTGCTTCACTTGAGCCCTCCCCGGACTACCTAGCTCCCCTCCAAACTAATACACCCTGCTTAGTACCTTATAACTGTACTTAATGAGAAAGCAACAGTTACGTAAGTAATGGTGGCACTAATTATCTCTGCAACACTTGAGCCCCCCCGGACTACCTGGCTTCCCTCCAAACTAATACACCCTGCTTACTCTATAGTTGAGCCACTTATCACTTAGAATATTATTTATATATTTTGTAATTAATTGACAAAGTAATTATAACTGAAAGGATAAATGATAACATAATTATATTAATCAAATCAAAACTTTCATAAATCTGCCCGGAATCATATACAAAACAAAGTACACATTACAAATTAATTTGTAGATCACAAACTATTGGTAATTGTAAATAATAAGTTCAATTTTAACATTAAAATATAAAAAGTAGTTTATAACTATTAAGCCTCGTTTCCTATAAAGAATATGTAGCATAATATAACTGATAAAATGTTGTGGTATACATAATACCTGCTTTGGGTGAATGGGTTTACCTTGCATCTAATTCACTTTTCACTTTAAATGATGATTCCATTTTTGGATCTTTTATAATGCTTATATCCAAACTAACTGTAATACCAAAGTATTCTCCACATCATACTCTTTTATTACTAATTTGAAACTGCACTATTTCAAGTTTAAAACAAAACAAAACTTCTTTCATAGTTTTACCGGGTCTTTTGACCGGTACATTTAGTTTTTTTCCGTCGTTGGCTGCCGGGCTGCCTGAGATCGCTCATGCCCTGCGTTTCGCGTACTTTGGTGGCCGTTGGCCCGGTTTTGGTCGTTCCGGTTTCCAGCTCTGGTCTGTCAGGTTGGCCGTCTTTCGTTTTCTAGTAGTTTCTGGGCGGCTGATCAACTCACCATGCGGAGCTAGAGAATCCAAAACTCCAGGGTCCTTGAGTAGGACGTTTCACCCTCAGCCTGCCATCCGGGGATTGCCGTCCAGCTGCACTGCTAGCCTGGCCTGAGGATCATGTTGGAGCCTGGAGTCGCCCGCTACCCGCTCTACATCTTTGGGGTATAAGTCTTCTGTCCTCAGGTCAGTGTATTCCATTTTGGTTTCACGGCGGCTGAGCTGGGGGAGCTCTTTTAAATGATGGCATTATTTAATAGAAAAAAGTGAAATATAGAAACAAAAGAAGAAAAAAAAAGAAAATGTTTGTGGAACTTTATGTGGCCTAGGCCTAAAACTAGAACAGTGATTATGCAACACAGCCATGGGGACCTATATGTGTTTTTTTTTATTTAAAGGGAAAAAAAACTTAAAATACAAACAAAAGGAACTTTTTGATGTTAATATTTATTTATATTTATATTTCTTGTTATTTAGTTTAATTAGTTTATTTTGTTGTTAGATATTTTAGAGTTTATATTTGTTAGGTCCCTATTGTTAAATTGTGTTGTTATTTATTTTTATGCTTTAGGCCTAGTGATTTAGTTATTTATTTATTTATTTCGTGTTTGGTATTATTGATGTCAGGGGATAATAGAACGGTACCGTGTTATATATATTTTTTTAAATTGTTTAATTTTTAAACTCACCAAAAGGGGATTGTTGTTCTTTGAATTAACTTCTAATTTGGAGCTGCCCAGGGATTCCGGCTTACTCTCTGGCCCGGTGGAATTATGGGCTGTGGGCTAAATTGCCGGGTTTATTTGGGGTTTTCGAAATTGTTTCTGAATTTGTCACCTTTTAAATTGTTAATAAATTTTGTCTTACGTTTTGGGTGTCTCTGGTTAGGCTGCAGATAGGCCATGTAGTTGTTCATTGTTGATTTTGGTATTTGTAGCGTTAAGTGTTTTTTGTGGTTTTTGTATTATCTTGTTAATTTTAGGGTTTATTATTATTGATTTAAGTCCGAATTTGGTTGTGGCCTTCTGCCTATTGATATTGTGGCCTTCTGCCAGCCAGTTCTTGCTTTCTTGGTAATAAATCAGTTTTGCTCAGCTGCCGAGTGTTATTTTGACCCTCCAACTGCCACCCGTGATCCCATCGCTCGACTTGTTTTGAGCCATCCCACGGTTGGCACGCTTACCAGCTTTGGTGGGGAGGGATGGGTCTCAATTGGTAGCAGAGCGTGGTTGTCTAAAAAAAAAAAAAAAAAAAAAAAAAATATTCTCTCTTGGTTGTTGACGGTGGGTGTTTGCCAGTTAGTAGGTCAGGGTTGGCCGACCTACCGTCAAGGTGTCTTGGTATTACATAAAAAAAAAAAAAAAAAAAAAAAAAAAAAATTATTTAAAAAGAAAAACAATTAGAAAACCAAATAAATAATTTAACTTATATTAAAAAAAAAAAAAAAAAAAAAATCTAGGCAATCCGCTTGGTTACTGTTTTAAATGGGTTTCTTGGGTGGATTGGAGTGGTCGGCAGTGGCTCGGTAGGCTGAGGGTTTTGTTCGTCTTGGACCCTGGAGTTGTCGTTTTTTTGTGTATATTGTTGAGAATTGTTGCGTTAGAGATGGCCTATCTGCAGAATGTTGCCCTCCTGGTGAAGGAGGAGTTGATATTTGAGTTGAGGTCGCGTGGTGTGACTCCGGAAGGTGATGTTCTGAATCTCAGGAGGTTGCTGCGGGAGCAGTTGTCCGCGGGTACGGCGGTGGATTGGTCTGATCTACTGGAGGTTGGTGATGAGTTGTCTGTTTGTAAACGTAAGGTGGAAGATTGGGAAGGGGTTTTGGAAGATCTGCAGTTTGAACCTCCAGTAGGTCGTGACCGGGCCTGCCGTCTTGCACGTTTGGGGCATCTGCTTGCCCGTTTAAGGCTGGTCAACCGGGCACCGGGGTTGGAGCCGTCGGATAGGGCGTGGATCTTGGAGAGTGTGTCTAGGCTGGATGAGATTTTTCAGGCACTCTCCGGTTCCACGACTCCTACGGGTCTGGGTCAGCGGCCTACTTTCGCGCTTTCGCCTAATGTGTCGAGGCCACAGGCTGAGACAACGGCTCTCACTGTGCCTGAGGTTCCTTCTGAGCCTGCAGGCGTTTCTGTTGAGGTCGCTTGTGGTTCGGCTCCAGCTGCCGTTCCTTCTGCTTCTTTGGTTTCACCTGCTCTTCTGCAGCTGAGCTACCACAAGCTACCTAACCCTCTCACGCCCATGATTCAGAATCTCCCTGTGATCGATGGGATGGATCCTGAGGAGCTTCTTAAGTTCCTAGTGGCCTTTCTCAGACTTAGTGAGATGCCCGGCATGCAGGCTGGGGACTTGCTTCGTCTGATTTTCCCGTATTGTAGAGGTCCCGTTGGGGAGTTGCTGAGTTCTGTCTTGGCCAGTGATGCCTCGGTGGACTCGTTCCATCGAGAGTTGCTGTCATCGTTTCTTCCCATTCGACTTAGGGAGAGGATGGTCATGGACAGATTTTATCGGTCGCAGGGTAGGGGCGAGTCTCTGGCAGCCTATGTCTCTTCAGTCAAGGAAGCTCCGCAAGCGTTGCACCTCACACTTTCTGAAGCTGACACCGTTCGTGTCATCCTGGATGGCATTTCTCCCGAAGAACGGTGCAGATTGGTTTTTGCTGGTGTTTCTTCGACTTTTTGGGAGCTGCATCAGCTGTGCATTGTTTCGCGCAGCGTGCAGTTCTCAGACCAGCAAGGGAGGGATCATGAGAGTCATCGTGCTCTCCCCACCCGTCGACTGGCTATGTCTTTAGGTGTGAGTCAGCCAGTGGAGGGTCGTGGTTCTCGGCCTCCTGTTGTGTGCTTTGCTTGTGGCCAGCCTGGTCACATTCGTCGTGACTGTCACGTGCTCGATGTCGTGGGGCGGGAAACGCTCAGCGCGGGGGGTTGCCTCCACAGTAGCTCCCCGCGTTGTTGCGAGTGACCGTGGCCATTTGCCTTTGACACGTGCCCATAGCAGGAGTGTCGGGGATTTTTCGGGCCTTGCTGGCATGGCTTCCCTGGGACTTAGTGCGGTCACCTCGGTGTGTCCTGGCGTTTTTGTATCTTTTGGTGGTACGGTGTGTCGAGCCCTTCTTGATTCTGGTTCGGCATGCAGTATCATCAGCCTTTCTCTTTTTGAGTCCCTTGACGCCTTAGGACTTGTCAGGCACACCGAGCCTTCTTCTATTACGTGCTGGACGGCATCCCAAACTCCTCTACCCATACTTCTAAAGGCGTCATTACATTTTAAAATTGAAGGATTTTCCTGGAGGTGGGGTTTTCTTGTTGCCAAGGACCTGGCGGTTTCTTGTATCCTAGGGGCAGACTTTATTTCTAAAAGTGGTATGGTGCTTTACCTCCAGAAGCGCCAGATGTTTTTCAAGTTCAATCGGCGAGTTTTGGTGCCTCTAGTAGGTGATTCTGACTGCCCTCCTGCAGTCAGAGAGGTGGGTTGTGAGCCCGAACAACCCAAGGTGGATCCGGTTGGTCATCTCCCCCCTGAGCAGGCGGAGGCCATTAGGAGGCTGTGTTTGCTGTTTCCGGATGTGCTTACGGCTGAGCACTTCTCTTCTGGAGTATGAGATCCACCTCACCGATTCTCAGCCAGTTAGAAGTCATCCGTACAAACTTGCTCCCCCAAAGATGGAGGTTATGAGGGCTATGATTGAGGATCTTCTGAGCAAGGGTGTGATTGAACCATCTCGTTCCGCTTATGCCAGTCCAGCTTTTCTTGTGCCCAAGCCTAATGGTAAGTCTAGGCTTGTGATGGATTATTGGAGGCTCAACGCTAAGGTCGCTATTGACTCGGTACCTCTGCCTGATTTGCATTCTGTGTTTGATTGGTTCTATAAGGCTAAGTTTTTCAGTGTGTTTGATTTGAACCAGGCCTACCATCAGATTCCATTGAAGAAGGAATCACGGCCTATGACTAGCTTCTGTGTTCCCTGGAATCTTTACCAGTTCACTAGGGTTCCTATGGGTCTTGCTGTGGGTGCCCAGACTCTTACTCGTCTGCTTGATTCCATCTTCCATGATGTGAAGTTCAAGTTTGTCTTCAATTACCTGGACGACCTTCTTGTCTACAGTGAGACTTTCGGGGAACACATGCAACATCTGGAGGAAGTTCTTAGTCGCCTTAAATCAGCTGGCCTTACCGTCAATCCAGAGAAAGTCACTTTTGCTCGTCCTGAGATTTCTTTTCTGGGTCATCTTATCTCTTCTCGAGGCGTCTGCATAGATCCTGCGAGGACCCAGGGCATTCGGTATTTTCCTCCTCCCAGAGATGCCAAGGGGATTGCCCGTTTTGTGGGGATGGTGAATTTTTACCGTCGCTTCATCCCTAACGTGGCCGAGCTTGCTGCCCCGTTGAACGAGTTGCGGAAGAAAGGTGTCCCTTTTGTGTGGGGCCAAGCTCAGCAGACTGCCTTTGATGCTCTCAAGGAGGCTATCATGCAACCTCCTGTCCTGCGTATGCCTGATTTCAGCAGAGAATTTATTCTTCAGACGGATGCCTCCTCCTCCACCATTGCTGCTGTTCTTTCTCAGGAGTTTGATGGGGTCAGGCAGCCCATCGCTTTTGCTTCGAGGACGTTGTCTTACCAGGAACAGAAAGCTTCTTCCATCTATGAGTTAGAGTGTCTGGCTGTTGTCTTTGGTACGGACAAGTTTCGGCGTTTCTTGGAACACGCTGAGTTCTTGCTGGAGACGGACAATCAGGCACTATCTTGGCTTCTTGCCCATCCCCGACAGCTCGGGAAAATTGGTCGCTGGGTGGTCAAAATTTCTGCTTTTAAGTTCCGAGTCCAACATCTTAGGGGTACCCAGAATGTCATCGCGGATGCTCTTTCCCGCATGTACCACGAACCCAGTGATCCACCGACTGAGGCTGTTGCTCAGTGTGGTGCTGTTCTTCTGGATTTTCCTCTGGCTTTTGACGACCTACTGTCCCATCAGCAGAAAGATCCTGAGCTGTCAGTCATCTTAGGTGAGCTTCAAGAGGGAGGTGCCCACCCTCCCTATTTTCTGTCCAAAGGGGTACTCTGTTGCCGTCCTCGACAGAGGGGTGAACCCCGTGTAGTGCTGCCTAGTCATCTAGTACCGATGGTCTTTCAATATTATCACTCTTCTCTTGTGGGCGGTCATCTTGGCATTCATAAGACCATCGCTAAGATTCGTAGGTAATTCATCTGGAAGGGCATGGACCGGGATGTTGCGGGCAGAGTGCGGGCTTGTCACCTGTGCTCCCTCAGCAAGCCTAGTCAGAATGCAAGGTTAGGGTTGTTATCTTCTGAGGTGGCCGAGCGTCCTTTTGAGAAGGTGTTCATCGACTACGTGGGTCCTTTTCCCCGTAGCAAGTCAGGTAGCTCCTACCTACTTGTTTGTGTGGATTCTTTCTCGAAGTTCGTTTGGCTTTTCCCACTTCGGAGTGCCACGGCTAAGCTCACCATCCGTGCTCTCCAGTCCCAACTCTTCCAGCACTTTGGTGTGCCTTCCACTCTTGTGTCCGACAACGGTAGCCAGTTTACCTCCCACGAGTTTCGTAGGTTCTGTTTTGGCAATGGTATCAGGCATGTGACTACCTCTCCTTATTACCCACAGCCTTCTCATGCAGAGCGGTTCAACCGCAATCTTCGGTCTGCCCTTATTACTTTCCATGCTGAGAAGCAGAACACCTGGGATGAGAGTCTCTCTTGGCTCCAGCTTGCTTTCAATTCTTCCAAGCATGAGAGTCACAATGCCACTCCCTTCGAGATTCTACATGGCTACCCTCCTAACAACCCTTTGTCCAACTTGTGGAAGCTAGAGGATCTTCTACCTACGCCAGGTGCCACTGACGTAGTGTCCACGTGGCGGGCTGCTCGGCGCAACCTGCTACGTGCTAGAGAGAGAGTGAGGAGGAGGTATGATAAGGGTCATACTCCTAACCCTTTTCAGGTTGGAGATCTGGTTCTTTGTCAGGCTCACCCGGTCAGTTCGGCCGCGGAACGAAGAGCTGCAAAGTTGTGCTATCGGTGGTCTGGTCCCCACCGCATCGACAGGTTTTTGTCACCGGTGACTGCTCTGCTGGTTGATCCCCAGTCAGGCAGGGTGTTCAGGAAAGCCCATGTGTCCCAGCTTAAGGCTTTCCGGGGAACGGTTGATCCAGGAGTTGGTGTTCCTGGGGGTTTCTTGGGGCAAAGAGATTGATCACCTCTGCGCCCTAGGTGGCTGTTCTGAGAGAGTCTTTTTCTCTTTTTTCTTGTCGGGCCCGACAGTCAGGGTAGTTTGCTCCCTGTTCGAGGGGTTTCCCCTCTTAGTTTCTCTTGGACGTCCTTGGAGCACCACTCTTCGGAGGTCTTCTTCGTCTTCGTTGGGTTCCCTGAGGTACCGAGTTTTCTCCCCTGCCTGGGTGTGTTGAGGTTTTGCTGAGGGAGGTTGTACCGGGTCTTTTGACCGGTACATTTAGTTTTTTTCCGTCGTTGGCTGCCGGGCTGCCTGAGATCGCTCATGCCCTGCGTTTCGCGTACTTTGGTGGCCGTTGGCCCGGTTTTGGTCGTTCCGGTTTCCAGCTCTGGTCTGTCAGGTTGGCCGTCTTTCGTTTTCTAGTAGTTTCTGGGCGGCTGATCAACTCACCATGCGGAGCTAGAGAATCCAAAACTCCAGGGTCCTTGAGTAGGACGTTTCACCCTCAGCCTGCCATCCGGGGATTGCCGTCCAGCTGCACTGCTAGCCTGGCCTGAGGATCATGTTGGAGCCTGGAGTCGCCCGCTACCCGCTCTACATCTTTGGGGTATAAGTCTTCTGTCCTCAGGTCAGTGTATTCCATTTTGGTTTCACGGCGGCTGAGCTGGGGGAGCTCTTTTAAATGATGGCATTATTTAATAGAAAAAAGTGAAATATAGAAACAAAAGAAGAAAAAAAGAAAATGTTTGTGGAACTTTATGTGGCCTAGGCCTAAAACTAGAACAGTGATTTATGCAACACAGCCATGGGGACCTATATATGTATTTTTTTATTTAAAGGGAAAAAAAACTTAAAATACAAACAAAAGGAACTTTTTGATGTTAATATTTATTTATATTTATATTTCTTGTTATTTAGTTTAATTAGTTTATTTTGTTGTTAGATATTTTAGAGTTTATATTTGTTAGGTCCCTATTGTTAAATTGTGTTGTTATTTATTTTTATGCTTTAGGCCTAGTGATTTAGTTATTTATTTATTTATTTCGTGTTTGGTATTATTGATGTCAGGGGATAATAGAACGGTACATTCGAAAAAGACATTTTACATAGTAATAGGTATTACTGTAGATGATATGCATTATCTCAACAATAAAAACTATATTTCAGTTGCAGATTGTTAAAATAAACTATTGTTTATAAAAGGTTAGAATGCCCCCTATTAGTCAGCTATATGATAAACGTTTTTTTTACGCCCACTTACACATAAAATACAAAAAATATAAAATATAGAAAGGTTAAAACTAAATTAACTATATGTGACAAGTAAATTAAAATAAACTTACTAGTTATAAAGAGCCATTATTTATGTTTGGTTATAATAACACAAGCAACCATGTGTTCAGTAATATGATTTAAAATTATTTCGTTCTTCACTTACCTTGAATATAAATTAATTACATATGTTTATTTAAAAAATATCATTAAACTATACAGCAACAATAATATACTAATGTAGCAAGATTATGTTATCGACGAGTCATGCCCGCAGCATTGATTATTTGTCCAGACAATGATGTTTCATTGTTAGCTAATGAACAAAAAGCTACGTGGGTATCTACAATGTGTGCAGGCCTGTACTTGTTGGCTGCAACCCACCCTCATGGAAACAGGGCTGAACGTAAAGGAGAATAAAGATTAAAAATAAAACAAGTGGCAACTAACTGTCGTTTATTGAGAACATTTAAAAGGAAAAGAAAATTACATCGGAATAAGAAAAACCAAAATTTTCTATGATCCTGTTGAGTCCAGCAAAAGCCTGAAAGAGTTGAATTGACCTAGCTTATGAAAAAAAGCAAGTTATAACAATAAATGCGAAAAAGTTACCTTCAGAACAAGAATTATTATGGAACCAAAAAGAACAGAACATTAAGTGGCAATAAAATGATTTCAACAGTTTAAAATATGACTCTATCCATAAAACATTATATTTCGGTTTGGAATATATGTACTTATATATGCTGAAACAATTTGTTTTTATAAGGACAACAGCGACATTAAATATTATTCTTTGAACTAAACACTAAAGAAGACAATAAGTAGAATAAACAATATTTTAGCTAAAATGAGTAAAAAACAGGACAATTGTTTTGATCACTTAAAAAAAGAATCAAGCTGCACACAAATTCAAACTGAAATCGGCAGGAAAATGAAAACGGTGAGCAGACTACAGGAAACACGAAACGAAACAGGACACGGACACTTAAAGAAAAACCCACATAGAGGAAGTAGAGGCTATCCTTGAGATTATGATAAAGTGTGCATACCTGTAAAGTTTGACAATTTTACTCATGTGTTTTCTGATTTACTATCTACTAGTGATCAGAAAAACTATTTTTTTTGCAATGTTTCTAGAAAAAAATATATAGGAACCATTTTGGAGTAAAATTGGCCTCAATCATGTTTATAAGTGAAAAGGTCAAATGTTGAGAATTTTTCTGGAAATGTCATACTGAGAGCTTCAATTCAAGTATACAAATAATTTTGGTACGACGCCGTAAAGTCTCTCAAAATTTAGTGTCAGTTAGTGATTGATTGAATAAGTGAGTGAGTCACTACACCGAGCTTTATAGTATATGTCTGGATGGGTTAATATTACCATTACTGCAAAGGTAGGCGATTAGGAATAATCAGTGTATAGGAGGATGAGTGTCACCCAAATTATGTATTTATGGAACAGCTCAATATCTGCCCGATAGTTGACCTCCATTTACAAGTGTAACAAACTTGAGTAGTTTGAATAGCCTTATGACAGTGAGCATTTTTTTCTGTTTATGTGTGCAATTTAGAATTGTTTCTTGCCTTGAAAGCCTTTTATGAACCAAAAATGCTTAGTAGATTAGCCTATGTATAAAACAAAAAAAGGCAATGCACGTTAGTGACATGATACAGTTAATCCTCAATACTTTAATTTCACATTAATTTAGATATGCCATCCAACTCAATCTACGTAATCAAAGATTACATTGAATATTTTTGTCTTTACAGTAAAGGCAACTCCACTATGCTCTAAGTCCGGGGCCTGATAATTACCCTTTCATGGAAGAGAGGAGAAGATCTTCAACAGATACCTTGTAAGTTGTGATGAGGCCATCGTTATTTCACGAAATCATTTACAACTTTGACTTGAATGTTTTTATCATTAGATGGTAAGTTGTATGAAGTAAGTCTCTTTGAGATTCATCTCCCAACAGCTTAGTTATATATTTTTTCAGGGAGTAGTCGTGTCATTCTTTAATAAGATTAATGGTCGTTGTTACATTAAGGAATTCCTGCTACAATCGTTCACAAAAAATATAACACTACTATAACTATGAAATAAAAGGACCTCTGTCTGAATGAGCTGGATCTAAGTGAGGTTGTATTGTAGTTTATCTTCAAAGCTATCTATTATTTTTTCCAACACGTATTATCCCTGAGAAATGGTTATTTTAAAACAATATATGAGGAGGTTAATTTGGGAGAAAGGGTAAGTACCATTTCACAAGACAACTGTTGCTCCAGCAGGTAAACTGAATGTTTCAATTGTTTTTTATATATCATAACATTTCCATTAAAGACTTGCCTTATGCCTACAGCAGAATTTATCTCATGTGCTTAACACACTCGTGTAATTTTACAATTTTTAAGAGAACAATTGCAGCATTTTCTTCACTTTGATAATTCACATTCCTTTTGATTTAAACTATAACATACAAAAGTAGGCTGTACGACAGTTTCCTGCTATAATAAGTAATACCTAATGTTATAATTGTTGATGGATACGACATGCATTCATGTCCTTTGATGGTGAAATAGTTATTTACCATTATTGTTTCACTCCCTGTCATGTCCTTAATGGATTGAATTGAAACGGAGGAAGATCGTTGGAAATGGTTAAAGTGTGGATGGACTACATTAGATTGTGTTAAAACTTATAATTAGATATAATTGATGATGCTCAAGTTTGTTTCATTAATCATATTTACAACGTTAAAAATGACCATTCACCATGAATTTTAATATACATTTTGTTTGGACAAATAGTAATTCCATTACTAATTGAATGATGACTCACTCCTCTTTTTCATAATAAATGTATTGTTATGATTATTCTTTAAAATCTCGTACAACATTTTATTTAATTTTCGGATAGAAAACAAATTTAACTTAGACACAATAAATGCCTGTAACATTTTATAAAAAGATTGTTATCATTAAACGATTTTTAACTCATCATTAAATATATAGGTGTGTTTTTTACGCTAAAATATGTTTTATATTATTTAAAATTCACTGTTAAGCATGGAATATTTCTTCCCCAACGTTTCTCTAATATATTTCATTCCCTCTCCTCATACATGTAGGAACACTAACAAAGACTCTACGACAGTGTCAATGACAGTTATTGTGAATGATGATAGTATACCTCTTCTTCCTCTACTTTATATTGTGCTGTTGCCAAATATTCCCTATAAAGGCACAGTTGTCTCCATGTATTAGGTTTTATCTATAAATATTTATTTTCCAAAAAATGTAATGTAATTTAAATCATACTTTAATCAAACTGACGAAATTCTCATCTATTACAATAAAATATTGTTATTTTCTAACAAAAGAAGCCTATTTAGATAATTAAGTAACTTTCTGTTTAGTTATGTGAAAACAAATAACTTTAGTGAACTGGGCTCCATTAATTATTTAGTGTTATATGATTATGCATTTATACTTTACTTTGTAATCAAAGGTTATGAAATTATTTACCTGTACTTTTACGAAAACAAACAATTTTGCATCTTATTACAATCCAAATGTTTAGTGGAACTTAACACAGTTTAACCCAGCTTCTTGTACATATTTTAAAAGAGATGTTCGGTTCACAGACACCTCAGTACAAACACAGCATCTTTATAATCGTTCCTACACAACTAAAGCGATCGTACTGAGTGTTGGCCGGGGTTCAGTTATGATCCAGGTGGGAATCTGAGATTTAGGATTGTCAGTCAGACAAACATTGGATCAATATAATATGGTTACGAGTTAATGATAACAGTAGGTTCCTTAATTGACCGGCTATTTGGTTATTAATAAATGAGCCTCTCTAAGTAAACGTCAACATTAGTTAGTAACAAGGACATCCGTTCACAGATCACACTCACACACACCTTTACGAAGTTTCAAAATAGTTGCTATATGCACTTGTCAGCCTTAAATTCTATCTTCAGGGCTATCAAATGTAAGATCCTGAGAAATGATCTCCTCCTTAACCTTACCCTGCCCATTCCTCACACGTTATTTATTAACGAATTTAAGAAAGTGATTCCAACAGAGTAAGAGGGTGAACCAGTAAAGTACAAGGTGAAAATTAAATTACTTGTAAGCCTGGTCGTGTTTGAACCTGCGTTATCTCTAACCCAGGGTCAAAATCTGGACGCTGTGGACTACTCAAACACCGGCTTTCCCAATAAAATGTCATGGTTACAAATGAAGAAACAAGAAATTGAATAAACACATATGCCTCATATCCTTAAATAATAAAAAAAATATCTTTTGTTTATTTACAATTGTTGTAGTATGTTTTTTTTCGTGTAATTTTACATTGAAACACTTCCAAAGTTGACGATAAAAGCAATTAACTGAAGTGGTAGGTGACTGGTTAGTAATTAACGGCTGTTGGAGAGTTCTATTTGCAGCTGATGGACGTTTTTCAAAGTGGCATTTAAATTCTTTTAAAATTAATTACAAGTTATTATATAATAAGTTAAAGAAGTAGCTTATTAATGAATAAGTATAAACGTAATATTTTATATATTAAAAGTAATTTGAATTATTTCTTGTTAAATTTTAATACTGTACATATAATATTATCAATATAAACACTTTAATTCTTGAAAAATATAATATTTATGTCAATTTATTTATATACACCTGGTTTGCTGATATTTGCTGATTTGGTTAAAAAACGTTAACTATTTACCTACATATTTTTATACCACATGCTACCACGACATGTTTGTGGTGTCCTGATAAATTTTCTTTTCTTTTTACTCCTATATTTTCGTTTACATTGCTATACATTCCTCTCCAGACCTTACTTTATTGATGATATTATAAACAACAGTAAACAATTCACAAATCATAAAAGAATAATTTGGTGTAACAAATAACAGGGTTTCCAGCTCTGGAGGACCACAAGGATCTAATTTGGGACCTTTTGTTTTCTTGTTATTTACTAACGACATATGTGTGCTATATGAAGTGTAGCTTATGACTCCGTGTTTTACACCGTACAACTCACTGGGTAATATCATCTTAAATATGAATTTAAGAAACTCCGGTTACCGCAGTGTGTACACATATACACCAGTCGATACCACCGAGAATAAATACCTCTCATGGAAGTGTAATTACCTGTTAAACTCGGCTGTTATAACCATTCTGTGTTTTTATTTTTTATTTTACAAAGTGCTTCATGGCCAGTGTGATTCGGTTACTATTGGCTTGCCCCAGAGATTCATGACATATTTTCCAAGCCTGTCATACATCTTTTACTTTTCACCGAAGAAACTTTATTGTCAATCTTTTGAAGAAGTGTGGGCCATTTAGATTGTTCGTTTTTAGTAATTTAACTTTATTTAGTTTCTTTTCTCATCCTCTTACATTTTTAAAATTGACAAGAAACAGAGTTCTCAGATTTGTTTTGCAACATTTTAAATTTACAATTCGGAACCATCGGACTCCATCAGCAGTATTTTGTGATTTTATAAATGATTTTATTATTTTTTTGTCTCTTAAAAATTTGGCCAACCTAAAATGTTTAATTTCTGAGGTCCCACTCACAACTTAGCATTTTATAATTTTTTTTGTTCTTTTTTTCTGGTAGAAGTATATTAATAATATGAAATATTTTGGTAGTAATTTATTCTATATATAATGATTTGATAGGGATTATTATTATTGTTTATATTAATTTATGTTTTATGTTATTTATATTCTCATGCTGGCTATTTATTTGGTTGAGTTCGGTAGTGTTGTTTATTAATACATATGTCTGGGGTATTTTCATTTCTTGTAAATTTTGTATACATTCATTTATTGTATATCACAATTTATGTGAGATTCATGGTTAGACCAAGATATTTTAATTTCGTAGACTTTTTATGTTTTGAGAAAAAAGGTAAGATATTTTTTCAACTGTTGTCTTTAGCCATTATGTGTAATAGTTTTTTTTTTTTTTTTTAACTTGTAATAGGAATTTGTTTGTTCTGTTGTAAACTTTTTACTTACAATTAAAAGTTTTTTCCAATAAACAATATCTTTCCACTTACATATATTATATATCTTTCTTAAGCCCTCTGAGCTAGTGCATTGCCACTCATCCTCAGTCAGGCTTAGTAAATACTATAAATAAATACTTTAATAAGTAAGGACGGTTAACAATATTAAATTAATACATAAAACACCGGACTTTATTCCAAAACTATGTGAAAATATGTTCAATTTATAATCCAGAGAAATAAAATATAGAGAATGGATTGATGTACCAAAGGCATTACTAATCAATAATCTGCAGTTATCTACAAAGGCACACTGTTTGTACCTTACAACGTGTCCAGCACATAAAGTCTGTTTGTCCAATGTCCAGCCAAGCAGGGTCAGGAGGTTTACTTTGTAAAATATACAAGCTGTTACATCAGGTTTGGATACACGAACTTTATCCTGTAAGAGAATCTGGCAAAAGTTCAACTTCTTAAAACTATGCGTAGGCAAAAGGTGATTAAATTAAAATAACGCCAATATTCATTGATATCATTATTTGTTTGTGTATGAACATATTTATTTAATATAATCAACAATACCATTTTACTATCCTGTCTACTACAGTATAATACAATTAAATAAAAGTCACATGAACAAAGTGTAATTATCAAACGTAGATCACTGTTGGAAAATAAATAAATTTCTATTGTAACAAATATTATTCCACTCAATTCATTCAAAAATAAATACTAAAATCAAACTTCCTGGCTTAAATGTTAGTGTTGTTATTAGATGGATGCAACAGGTAAGTAACTCATGTGTGGATAGATGAAAAAGCGCGTTTAAGTTTACATTATAAATAGTATTGGTATTGTTAGGCGAATAGAGGAATGACGTATTAAGATGACCACAGAGAAAAAGAAACCAAGATCGCTATGAAAGGGCCACAGCCTAAGCATAAAATTGAATTACAATTATGGACATCTTTATAAATGTGTACTAATAGTTACCAAACGTATCCCTGTGGATTGGAGAGGAATAATAAATAATATGAGGTACTGACAAGGTTGCTGCCCCGCCATCCAAGCCATGAATCGGAGAACTAACTAATGAACACCATCATTTCCTAACATGACACCCGACCAACCCTTACACGTACAAATGTATTTACCCACATATCCACTCACCCATACAAATAGATAGGTCTTGGCTCTTCCACCTGCCCATAATGATATTAACAACCCACTTGCCCATACAGGCAGGGTGGTGCTGACCCACCCACCCACTCATACACGTACAGTGGCTTTTTATAGTGGGTCAGTATCAATGCACGTGTATGAGAGGGTGGGTGGGCTTACACCAATGGTAATGACCAACTAACCTCTCATAAACTTACAGTGGTAATGACCAATCACCTCTTATAACAAACAGTGGTATTGACCCTTCCGCCACTCATTAACGTATGGTGGCAAACAGCTGGCTGCATCTAAAGAACGTTCATTCACCGCATCCAATGAGTCATTCACCTTTTATAACCGTTCAATAGAAATTATCACATATATACCCACCCACCCTCTCATAGTCGTAGAATGTTATTTACTACACCAATACCTCTCACCCCATCAGGATCACACATCAACAGGAGTTAAAACAAAACAGTATGGCTGAACCCTTTGGGATTCAGGAAGGAGTGATCCCAAAGGAGTGACAGTATTTATTTTTTTTTTATTTGTCACATTGTAATATTAAATGATAAAGATGGAAAAAATACTATTGGGCATTCATTTTTGTAATGTAAATTCATGATAAAGGTTCGTAATTGGCTTGCGATTCCATGACCACAGGTGGTGATCAAACCCAAGGTTGGGATACGATTCTATAAGCCATTCCCCACAGATCGGAGCAGGCATTTGCGTCGACTTTGTTCGCGGCACGCTGCTCAACTCACTGAAGCCTGAAACACGCTGTTACCCATCTTCCCGATCTTAAGGGTCCTCCAGCAACACTGTTTCTTTAATAAACTAAAATATTTCTTCGGCATAGACGAATAGCACGCATAGGTGATAGCGTGCACCGTTTACGCAGCGACAACTACTACTCTGGCGAAACTTTCAGTTGTTGACGCGTGGATCAGTACTCCGAAAGCACGATCATCACCTAAAACGCTCAAATTAAATCTATATAAAGATACGTTTTAATTACTTCCGAATATTTGGTTACTTCAGTACTTAGCACGACTGTTTGGAATTCATTTTGGAGACTGGAGGACACCAAAGTACGCTTTTCGTGCTGACTTCGTTTTAACCCCATGGTACCACTATACGTCTACGGGTTGCGGGTGGGTCAGTACCACTCTACGTGTATAAAATTAATTTTGTACTAATTCTCACAACATTAAAGACATTGCTGACAAAAGTTTGTTGATCAGGATTTTTATGTCTGTGCATTTATGCATAAAAAATAGACAATAATCCACTAAGATAATATAAAAGCTGCCAATAATTTATCAATTGATTTGAATTTTATCAATTCACTACTTAATTAAAATTCGAACTCATATACTTGAATCAATACTTGAAGAATTTAGTATGAGCTTATATTTAGTTCACAAGCATTTAGAGCACCCTCCCTTGTGGGTTATTTTCACAATCAACATGCACCGAGCTGAGTTGTATGTTACGGTTGTGTAGACTGGACTACTATAAAATGTGTATAGGTGGGTAGAAGGATAGCTAAATTTGACCTTTTTTATAAACATACAAAAAATAATAGTTTTTATATTAATAATAATTATTATTATAATAACAATTAAAATTTAGTAGTCAAATATATACACATCATTAAAATGCTAAAACATAGCTCATGACCAAGATGTTATTATTTTAAATAAAAAAAAAAAAATATCATATTAGAACTATGCATTTTTGCTAATATTTAATGATATTTAGTTACAGTTAATACTTACATAGCATTACAAAACAGCTTTCAAATGTTCTTAAAGTAATATGCAGGCATATTGATTTTTACTATAACTGATTATGTAAAATAATAAAATGGTACATAATACATATAATCTATTTGAATGTTTACAAAATAAAAGTGAGTTTAAACATGCACGTCAATATAACACACAAAAGAAATATTATGATTAATATAGACGAAAATCAATGCATACTTTAATTTGAATATTTAACGAAAAGAAAAACCTTCTCAATTTCAAGTTGTAGTTTACTTATTGATACATTATTTTCAGCAAATCAGAGCTTTAACAAATTGTAATGTACATAAGTGATTTTTACACCTCCCAAAATGTATATACCCACTCATTCAAACGAACAAAGCCGGGGAACTAAACATACAGTGATGATACTCACCCATGCCCTAAAACGTGCGGTGCAGATTTTATGTATTACTAATTTAACGGATAAATGAATACTCTGACATTGTGATATCCCTGGTTCCGACGCTTGTCTGCAGTGAACGAATATATTATCCCATCCTATTACGTTTGGTATGCATTAGGTAGCACTAGTGATTTGATTTCCTGTTTACAAACAAATTATTACCAAATCCCATTTACATTTAAATGTAAAGAACAACATCAGACTGTTTATGTTTTTTACCCTACTATTTTGGGACAGTTATACTTTATAAAGCCTGGAAGATTATAGAATTCAAACAATATTTAAATGATTTTCTATTATGATCAGACCAAACTTATATTACATTTTAAGTTTAATAAATACTAAAATTAATAAAAATAGGTTCCATATAGGGTTTTAATAAAAATAACTAATAGGATTTTATTACCTAGCCATTTACCCTTCTACTTCACAATTTCTATTGCCTTCATAATCTATTAATGTAAGAAAATAAATATGCACATATAACATGATAAACTAACTACCACAAAGTGAAATATTTTTGTGATAAATAGAATAACATTTTGTATGTATGTTGATGAAATACTAATGATATATTGAGCTTTCACAAACAAGTACATATGTTTGACATATCAGGATATGTTGGCGTCCATTGATAGTTGGATGTCATGTTTGACAGGCCTTCAACTCATCAATGTCAACCTGAAAACAACGAGTCTCTGGGGTTGGTGGAACATTCTGTAATATTTTAATTAGATTTTGCCTCACTAATTTATGTTTTTAGTACCCTACCATAACCTTTAATGAATGCCAAATCATTTTATATCTATATGATTATACAGATAGCTTGAAATCACTTCTTTATAATTCTATTTTTCGTTACTGTTATACAACATTCTCCTCGTACTTTTTAACTTTATCTTTATTAAAATAACATAGTTGTCTTTTACCTACAAACAACTTTTGATGATTTTTTATTTTTTAAACAACAACAGCCCGTGGTTATTCTTAATGGTAATAAATGTTACCGATAAAATAAATGTGTGTGTGTGTGTGTGTGTGTGTGTGTGTGTGTGTGTGTGTGTGTGTGTGTGTGTGTGTGTGTGTGTGTGTGTGTGTGTGTGTGTGTGTGTGTGTGTGTGTGTGTGTGTGTGTGTGTGTGTGTGTGTGTGTGTGTGTGTTTGTGTGTGTGTGTGTGTGTGTGTGTGTGTGTGTGTGTGTGTGTGTGTGTGTGTGTGTGTGTGTGTGTGTGTGTGTGTGTGTGTGTGTGTGTGTGTGTGTGTGTGTGTGTGTGTGTGTGTGCAATTTGCCCTTTTTGCTACACTTCATCATTTCTATTGCCTTCATAATCTAATAATATCGGAAAATAAATGTGCAGTAAAATATCCAATATAGTGAAAAGTAATTTAAATTATTTATTTAATTAAAGATGATATGTCCTGCATTAATTATTAAACAGCATTTTTACTTTTACAACAATAATGTACTTATTGACTTTCATACTAAACATTTTAGAAACGTTATTCTAGTTCTTCATCAAAATAGAGAGTTTAGTTTATTAAGTTATACAGCAGTATTTACTAAGTACGCAGTACGATATTTTACTGCGCCTGTCAGTATTATAGGTTAGAATTTCTATCGAGATGCTGTATTAGCATTTTATAAAAACATTACCTGTACTGTTTTGTGGCCAGGTCACCCTCGTTAGGACCTGGTAGTAGTTATTTTACTAGGTGGCTCGCATACCTTCAATTTCGTAATTATTTCCTAGATGGTATTATTTCTTAATTATTTCCTAGATGGTATTAATTATTTATCCAATTTTGCATGTAATATGACCTATGAATCAATGAGTGATAACGGTTTTCTTCTGTTTAATCAATACCAAGTGCAGTAAACAGAACGTAGCCTTCCTAATGTCCAGTTCCCTGCTCTTTTGTGATGAGGATGGCTCAGAATAGGTAGCAAGAGTAGGTCGGAGGCCTGATGCAAGTATGGTGAAGTTCGTTTATTTTACTGATTTTAGTGATATCTAACATATGTTGAAAATGTCCTTTAATTTTTATTCATATAATATTCAATGCATAAGATGTGAACATATTCTAGACAAAGTTGTTGCTCAATTTTATCGACAATATTATCTGATAAGTGCAAGATCAGTAACTATAACTTTCTAACGATGTGCATTTGTCATTTTAGTCAAAAAACTATACACCAATTGTAAACAAATCTGAAAAATTTAGAAAGCAGAATTTTTGTTAGAAAGCAGGATAAAAACTTAAATTATCATGACCACATTAATAAAGTTTCAAAGTCCGTATGTACAGGAATTTTCATCCTTAGAAGACTGTCAAATTTGTTAGATGTTTTCCTTCTTATTTCTGTTTATTATGGAGTAGTTTATCCCCACCTGCCTTATGGAATTCAGATTTGGGGTTATGACTCATTAAATACTGCTTACCTGTTTCGATTGCAGAAGAGAGCAATTAGGGTAATTTTTGGCATGAAAACGACTGAATCCTGTAAAGAAATCTTTCGCCAAAACCGCATATTGACTTTACCCTCTTTGTATATCTTAGAATCCCTACTTTTTTTAAAACGCAATCCACAACTCTTTTCAATAGCTTCAACAGACCACAGCCAAAACCTCAGAAACAAACATACATTTACCATACCCAAACATAAAACTTCATTTTACAAAAAACATCTGTTATACAATGCTATTAAACTCCATAATTCACTTCCGATTGACTTAAGGAAAGAAAAAAGTTATGATAAATTTAAATGTAAATTAAAGAGACTTTTAGTAGAAAAGTGTATTTACACAGTAAGTGAATTTTATTTATAGATTATTGTAAATAGTAGTTGTAGTTTAATGTATTGACAATTTGCTCATGTACAATTGTATTTATGGCAAATAAATTGAAATTGAAAAAAATTGAAATTGTAATAATCTTGAAAATTGCACGTTCAAGGTTAACGGTATTTATTGTATTTTGTTTGTAACCTTCATTATGCTCAAATTATATTTAATGTTTTACTTAATTTAGAAATTATTTAATTAAACATGTCTTACGATACAAAATAAGCAGTAAAAGGCTGCAAATATAAAATTATTATTAATTCAAAACTACGTAGTAAGAATTAGGCCTATCATAGCGTTACATAAAAAATACTGAGAATATTCCTTCAGGGATACTAATAATCGCATTCCAATCAATTGTAAGTAAATAAATATAAATAAATTAAAATAGCATAAATTAAGTTTAAGTAACTAAAATGATTAATGCAAAATAATTAAATATAATGCATCATGGGGTAAAATAAAAGGGTAATCTGAGACGCCTATTAGTGTCTCAAATTATTCTTTGTCAGTTAAAATGTATAATAATTACTTTATAATTAATCAGATACGTTATGTTACGATTATATAATTACAATATAGTTGTAAACCCATAACTTATGATTAGCTCAATGGAATATTTTTAAATGGTAACATATATCAAACATTAAGTACTAACAGATTTTCTTGTAGTTTTAATGGTTCAAACAGGAGATATTACTATGGACTGCAAAACAAATTAATAGAAAATAAATATAGACATTTCCGATTTGTCTAATTGATTACTTATAGATAAACAAATTTGATACAAGTTGTAATATGTATGTGATAAAATTGTAATTTAAATATGATAAAAAAGTTCCTGTTAGTAAAAATAAGTATATTGACAAACCCATGCTAGGCGTATTTCTCTGGTACCTTTCTTAAAGTTGTAGGAGTGCACAGGCAGACTCAGCTTCCTTTACAATTATCTTCCCGTGACTTTAAATATTTATTCAAACCTAGTAGATGGTGTTCTGTTGAGTTGTTGACGTTGTGAGTAATGTACTTGATATTTTGAACATAAGTGCATCGTCCGATTCTCTTACACAATACTTAGCCTTAGTTGATGTTATTTATCATCTTATTGTTTTATAATAGGTAAAGATGTTCTGAGTTAACAGTGATGGGCTTTGTTTACGGAAACCCTTTAAGTAATCATTAGCAAATTATGGTTCCATGAAGCTATTTACGGGTGTGCTCTAGGGTTCTGCTTCTGGGCCACTCTTATTTACGGGTGTGCTCCAGGGTTCTGCTTTTGGGCCACTCTTATTTACGGGTGTTCTCCAGGGTTCTGCTTCTGGGCCACTCTTATTTAGGCCATTGTTACTTTAATAACTTACCTTTTAATATTTATTCTTTACTTTGACAATAAATTCTTTGTAGTGAAGGATGTCTAGAGGGGATATTTGAATGAACATTCTCCAATTTTCCTTGGTTGAAGAAATACCTGAAAAAGTCTAATGGCTTAAAACCATATAATTACTTTCAATAACATGTTTAAATACCTTAAAAGCTTGACTGCGTACACCTAAACAGTAAATTGTATTTATATTTATATACTAACCAGGTTGAATACAAACTAAATACTTTTCTTTAGATTTATATATGATGTTAAACTATTCCATTTTAACCCATTATCCTTTTTCTATTCTCATTTAATTCAAGGCGTTGCTGTTTGTAGTAACTCAGTTGCCACATGATATGCCTTCCGATGACAACAGTGGAGGCATGATTAGTTGTAAGGGCGAAAAGCATGAGAACCTTATGCTATTTTTTAGTAAACAGTCTATTTTAATATTACCTAAATTATATATTCTATCCAATTTAATATCTAAAACATGTCATAAAGTATTTGTTAATTAATATAAACATAACGAAAGTAAACAACTAAACATTTTATATAACCACATAACAAAAAAACGTTTGAGCATTGAGAGTTAAGACAGCCCTCAAGAGCTACTACATTAAATAGCTTCTTTAATACGATGCCTGTTTATGTAAAAATCTAGATATAAAACGTTTAAAATAGTTATTACAAGATTATTTATGAAAAATATGTATATTCATTAAATGAAACATTTGAAACTTGTTCATGTCATTGTTTATTAGTTAAGCCAATCGTAAATACCTCTAAATCTGTAGTTTTAATGATTGGTCGACATAGGATATTAAGGTTAGCGGCAATAAAGAGGTTTTTATTTTTAACTGTCGATCTATTTACAATTTCATATAAACATCTTATTCAAATCTTATTCAATTTTACATTCTAATAAAAAATGTAAGTGAGGGAGTAAGTATTTTAATATTATATTGAAAATTAAAGATGTCAAACAGATTAATAAGCAATGCGTTTTATTTAAAACATATTTTATTCCGAAAATGCTGGATCTATATAATAGTTATTACTAGCTTAACGTAACACTAACGCTGAGTAATTAGTGTACTTAGATTGGCGGCTGTACTAATACAATCAATCAATCAGAAACTCCTATATATTTTACAGCATTATGTACACTGTTTAATAGCGTAATTAGTGTACTTAGGTTGGCGGCTGTACCAATACAATCAATCAATCAGAAACTCCTATATATTTTACAGCATTATGTACACTGTTTAATAGCGTAATTAGTGTACTTAGGTTGGCGGCTGTACCAATACAATCAATCAATCAGAAACTCCTATATATTTTACAGCATTATGTACACTGTATAATAGCGTAATTAGTGTACTTAGGTTGGCGGCTGTACCAATACAATCAATCAATCAGAAACTCCTATATATTTTACAGCATTATGTACACTGTGTAATAGCGTAATTAGTGTACTTAGGTTGGCGGCTGTACCAATACAATCAATCAATCAGAAACTCCTATATATTTTACAGCATTATGTACACTGTGTAATAGCGTAATTAGTGTACTTAGGTTGGCGGCTGTACCAATACAATCAATCAATCAGAAACTCCTATATATTTTACAGCATTATGTTCACTGTATAATAGCGTAATTAGTGTACTTAGGTTGGCGGCTGTACCAATACAATCAATCAATCAGAAACTATATTTTACAGCATTATGTACACTGTGTAATAGCGTAATTAGTGTACTTAGGTTGGCGGCTGTACCAATACAATCAATCAATCAGAAACTCCTATATATTTTACAGCATTATGTACACTGTATAATAGCGTAATTAGTCATACATTAATTTACAGTTTAATATAAAACTCTTCAAAAACTAAATATTATCATAAACCACTAATATATATATATATATATATATATATATATATATATCTCACTTCAAATTATCGTCTACACTGTAGAAGGCATGAGACAAAAGGTAAGCTTTGGATTTTCCAGGAAATCCGTTCACGTTACTTTCATATTTTATGAATACATGATTGAGTTTGTAATTAGCTTTTTTAGCTGATGAAAATGCGGTTAAAACACTATTTTAAAAGTATATACGGGTCGTATTATAACTCTCAACTCTCATAAATAACGTGCGAGTAACTTTCTCATTCCCTCATAACTTATAATTTAAGCCCTTCTCATACTCCGGGATTGCATTTTACCCGGCCCATAAAATGCATATTTAATACTGCAACCAATTTTATATACACTAAAAATATTTAAACTTAAACATTTAATTAAATTTAGTATAGGTGTTCAATATTATTGCATTATGAATTCCTCTTTAATTTTGTTGTTGTTTGGGTTGTCATTAGTTACGCATAGATAACTTAAATGTTAATTACTATGCAGGTAAATATTGATCATTTAATTTTGTTATACTTGCTTCAGTTACGAGTTACAAACCTTATTTCAGTCATAATTAAATTGGCTAGTATATTTATTAACATTTCACCGCATTTCAGTTAATAAATGTCTCTTGATTTAAGTAAAGGCATAATATTAAAGGTAGAGGACGTTTAGATTCATCCATTATAATTTAAGTTTTGGATTATTTAATATTAAAATAAATATTAAGAATATCTGTATTAATAGAGTTTTCAACTAAAGATAATGTGCACTATAATTCAGTTTGCCTTTACGTATCCTATAACATTTTATATATAAACCAACACAACGTTTTAGATGACGTTAATAATCATCACGACATGCCATCAATGCCACTGAAAAATACTGATCGGTGGGTTTGTTGGCCTGTCAATCACTACGAGACTGGTATTTGTCTGGCAGTGTACATTTCCACTGTGCCGCCCAATGCCACAAGCGCATATACGCTCAGTAAAAGTCGAGCCGAGCGGTTGTCATTTTCCACAGCCTCACCTCTTTGAAACTGTGTATTTAGTTGTTTTTATTATTACTTTAGTTTAATATGTGTTAGTAATTTATAAGTTTTAAGTATCAACATGAATAATACGGCCGATTTTGATTTTGTTGAAAGTACTAAATACATCGTATTCAAGTGGAACTGCTAGGATTGTGACTGTCATACTTGACAGTGGTATTGATACACCCACCCACCCATACACGTACAGTGATATTTACCCACCTACCCACCCATACACGTACAGTGGTATACGGCAATAATACGATACGGCAATATGGTAAGTATCGTATCCAACATAATACAAAATAAGAAAGCTGGAACTAAGTTAGTCATCCCTAGGGCATTCAATATACTTAAATATTCACATCAGTCAAAGCTGAGAAAGCCTTACTCTTAACTCATGATGTATTACTCAAGCTAAACTGAGGCAAACACAACCTATCTCATTCATGTTTGGTCTGTGGAATTGATACGGTTTGTGTTGTTGACTGTCAACTAAGCAAACATCACCCTTAACACCTGATGTAATTTTCAAGTATCTTAGAGGTAAACACGATCCTAACCTCAGACATCTTTGGTTTGGGGAAGTAATTCAGTTTATGTTGTAGACTGTCAACTGAGCAACCTCACCCTTAGCTCCTGATGTAATTCTCAATAATCTCAGAGGTAAACACGATCCTAACCTCAGACATCTTTGGTTTGGGGAAGTAATTCAGTTTATGTTGTAGACTGTCAACTGAGCAACCTCACCCTTAGCTCCTGATGTAATTCTCAATAATCTTAGAGGTAAACACGATCCTAACCTCAGACATCTTTGGTTTGGGGAAGTAATTCAGTTTATGTTGTAGACTGTCAACTGAGCAACCTCACCCTCAGCTCCTGATGTAATTCTCAATAATCTTAGAGGTAAACACGATCCTAACCTCAGACATCTTTGGTTTGGGGAAGTAATTCAGTTTATGCTGTAGACTGTCAACTGAGCAACCTCACCCTTAGCTCCTGATGTAATATCTCAAGTATCTCAGAGGTAAACACGATCCTAACCTCAGACATCTTTGGTTTGGGGAAGTAATTCAGTTATGTTGTAGACTGTCAACTGAGCAACCTCACCCTCAGCTCCTGATGTAATTCTCAATAATCTTAGAGGTAAACACGATCCTAACCTCAGACATCTTTGGTTTGGGGAAGTAATTCAGTTTATGTTGTAGACTGTCAACTGAGCAACCTCACCCTTAGCTCCTGATGTAATTCTCAATAATCTTAGAGGTAAACACGATCCTAACCTCAGACATCTTTGGTTTGGGGAAGTAATTCAGTTTATGTTGTAGACTGTCAACTGAGCAACCTCACCCTTAACACCTGATGTAATATTCAAGTATCTCAGAGGTAAACACGATCCTAACCTCAGACATCTTTGGTTTGGGGAAGTAATTCAGTTATGTTGTAGACTGTCAACTGAGCAACCTTACCCTTAACACCTGATGTAATATTCAAGTATCTCAGAGGTAAACACGATCCTAACCTCAGACATGTTTGGTTTGGGGAAGTAATTTAGTTTATCTTAGAACTTAGGCTTAAGCGGCCGGTGTCATAACTAGAATCTACAGTTTCCGGTGACAACCGCGTCAAGGTACTATCTACAATATTTACAAGATAACCAGACGTTTCGCCCATACTGTGATGTGGCATCCTCAGTGGTTTCTCTCAGACTGTATCTCAGTCTCAGAGAAGTACCTTGACGCGGTTGTCACCGGAAACTGTAGATTCTAATTTAGTTTATGTTGTAGACTGTCAACTGAGCAACCTCACCCTTAGCTCCTCTTGTCATCCTCAAGCATTTCTGAGATAAACACGATCCTTAACTCAGAAATCTTTGGTCTGTGGAAGTGTAAAGTGACAGTTTACGCTGTAGACTGTCAACTGAGAATATCAGAGGTGCACACAATCGTAACTTCTGGTGCGGATTCTCAGTGCAGCCCTGCCAGCCAAACCCCGGTAGAGTGGATTAGTCTCTTTTACTTGAGAATTCCCTCCAACCGGTACAGCCTCCTGGGAGGCAACCCCCCTTGCCCTCGTGTTTAGGCTCACACTGACGGTTCTGTGGGCAGTGGTGCCGAATGTGCTCCACTTGCTCACAGCCAAAACAAACAAGGAGATCCACTGCTCTTTGAGTCGGGGTGGCAACTGCACAGCCCGGACCGGAGGACACCTGGCCTGCTCCTCCCACAACCTGTCAGTGACCTGGACGCTCCGCGATGTGATGAAGAGCTGACCTTGATCCTTGAAAGTCACAGTACGAGCGGCGAAGACCAGGCATGACCATTCATCAGGGTGAGGCCCTCTAGAATGCAGAAACTGTGTCGGTCTCAGACAAGGTCAGCCACAGCACCCGACTCGCCTCCCGGACAGCTCCTACATAAGAAGATAAATCCTCAACATGCTCCTGGGGTCTGTAAAATCGTTGAAAAGTGAAGTACTCCTTCAAAGATTTTAGGAGTTGAAATCTTCAAAGGAAGCCTAGCCGGCACAAAGAACTCGAGCGCCTCCCTTTGAAAATCATCACAACCTCCTTGTCGGGCCAGCACCGGAGAAAGCCTGTCAACTGAGCAAGCTTCTGATGTAATTCTCAAGTATCTAAGAGGTAAACACGATCCTTACCTCAGATATTTTTGATTTGAAGAAGTGATACGGTTTACGTTGTACACTATCAACTGAGCAAACCTAACCCTTAGCTCCTGATGTATTTCTCAAGTACCTCAGAAGTAAACACGATCCTTACGTCAGACATCTTTGGTCTGTAGAAGTGTTCTAAATAAATCAGACGGTTTTTAGATACACACAAAAAATGCGCAATGTTACACCGGAATAAACATTTTATATACAAACAGCTGGTATCTATAAAACTCTGCAGTGATAGAAAATCATCTGATCTTTTAGTGACATAGTCATAGAAATCACTAAAAGATATCTATCACTGCACTGCACTAAAAGATTCCACACACGTTCAGTAGTAATCACCCACCCACCCGCCCACACACGTAAAGTGGTATCACCCACCCACCCACCCATACACGTACAGTGGTATTCAAAGATCCTTACCTCAGTCATCTTTGGTCTGTTGAAGTGATACAGTTAACGTTGTAGACTGTCTACTGAGCAACCTCACCCTTAGCTCCTAATGTAATTCTCAATAATCTTAGAGGTAAACACGATCCTAACCTCAGACATCTTTGGTTTGGGGAAATAATTCAGTTTATGTTGTAGACTGTCAACTGATCAACCTCACCCTTAGCTCCTGATGTAATTCTCAATAATCTTAGAGGTAAACACGATCTAACCTCAGACATCTTTGGTTTGGGGAAGTAATTCAGTTTATGTTGTAGACTGTCTACTGAGCAACCTCACCCTTAGCTCCTGATGTAATTCTCAATAATCTAGAGGTAAACACGATCCTAACCTCAGACATCTTTGGTTTGGGGAAGTAATTCAGTTTATGTTGTAGACTGTCAACTGAGCAACCTCACCCTTAGCTTCTGATGTAATTCTCAATAATCTTAGAGGTAAACACGATCCTAACCTCAGACATCTTTGGTTTGGGGAAGTAATTCAGTTTATGTTGTAGACTGTCAACTGAGCAACCTTACCCTTAACACCTGATGTAATATTCAAGTATCTCAGAGGTAAACACGATCCTAACCTCAGACATCTTTGGTTTGGGGAAGTAATTTAGTTTATGTTGTAGACTGTCAACTGAGCAACCTCACCCTTAGCTTCTGATGTAATCCTTAAAAATCTCAGAGGTAAACACGATCCTCGAAAATCTTTGGTCTGTTGAAGTGATACAGTTTACGTTGTAGACTATCAACTAAGCAAACACTTGGCCTGCTGAACTGAATGAAACTGAATGAAAATAAAACCCAAGTCATAATAATTGGTTACAGCAAACTTCTTAACAAACTTAACTTCAATGACATCCCAAAAACTTATTCTCAACAACCAAGCACTTGAATACAGTGACAAAGTACGTAACCTTGGACTCACTATTACTAGGACCTTGGGATGGGCTGAACAGGTAACTGAAATTTGTAACAGAGTGTTTGCAGGCATACACAGTTTGAAACGGTTTGCACTTTACTTACCACTGAATGTCAAGGTGTTGCTAGTAAGGGCTCTAGTTCTCACTCACTTTAATTATTGTGACGTCGTGATTAATGACATGTCTGCCGAGCTCTCTGAGAGACTTCAACGTGAACAAAATTACTGCATCAGATTCATATTTCATCTTTCAAGAAGAGATCATGTAACCCAATTCTATGATCAACGTCCTTTACTAAAATTTAAGGGGCTCTATGAATTTTACACCATTTCTTTCTTACACAAGGTATTGCACACGAGGTCTCATAAATATCTGTATGATAACTTCAAGTTTTTGTCTCATATTAGTGCCCGGGAAACACGCAGGGGTGCTTCGCTTCTTTGTATTCCTACTCATAGAACTTCAATATTTAATAAATCGTTTACCGTAAATTCTTGCCATCTGTGGAATTCCCTTCCAGATGGTATGAGGAACATTGATAACTGTTATCGCTTCAGGATAGAGGTAAAAGCCTTTCTCCTGCGGGTCCGATGATAGCCGGTAGTGTTTGGCAAGCATCTGGAGGATACGTATGAATGTGGTTTGTAGGTTTTTCCTTTTTTTCTTTTAGTTTTATGATTTACTATTAAGTTAATAAATGTTTGAATGAGCGTGTGATCCAGTTGAAGAGAGAGTGTGTGAGGGTGTAAGTGGAATTTCATAATCTTATTTTTATTTCTAAGTCTGTTAATTTATTTTATACTTGTAATTACATATATCTTTTTACTATGGTTATTATTAATATTTACTTTAAAATAAATTTTCTTGTATTATAATAGTTATTGTTACTTTTATTTAGTTGCAATTACTGTATTTAAAAGAAAACTGTTATAATTGTAATTATTTTTGTATCAGGTTAAGTGGAAGAAGGGACTTTCTTGTCCCAACTTTGCCTGGTTAAATAAAGACGTATTTAATTTCATTTCATTTCATTTCAAACCTAACTCTCAGCTCTCGACTTATTCTCAAGCATCTAAAAGAGAAACACAATCTATCTGAGTGATATTTGGTATCTAAAAGTTATTCAGTTTATGTTGTAGTCTATGTATGATATATGAGTAAAAATCTACTCAAATCTATCACTTAATTTTAATAGGCTCTAAAAAATCTCGACCATATTCTTTTATGTAATGTTATAGGGTTTCAAAATCATCTATAAGAAATTAATTTATGCAGTTTTTTTATTAAACCACCTTGTTATGTCTTAAACATTTTAGACTTATGAAAACCAAACTCATTTGTCCACTCACTTACGATGATTAAAATAATGCTTTTGTAATTGTAAATACCTTTAAATTACAATATTTGACCGATTAACGGTTAAATAAATTAGATATGACATGAGGTTTACAATGAAACATGTGTGATTTGACAAACTGTGTATGATATAGTAATTTTAAATATAAATAAATAAAGATATATATATATATATATATATATATATATATATTGTACAGTAGGTTGTTATGAATAGGATACAATACAGGTACTAAATTCTTAAAAAAATATACGCATAAATCATTATATGACAAAAGTATGACTGTACAATAATTAATTCACGTTAAAACTTACATAAATATATTTCATTTACCAAAAGTTAAAGAAATCATTCAAATACGTTCAAAGTATATAAGATCTTATACCCTGTTTAAGATGTTTAATAAGTCAAATATGAGTAAGTTTTGTATAAAGTTAATAAAGAAACATCCATTTATTAAAAATTTATCTTTTACTTTGAAATATTGAACAGCAATGTAATAAGATAAATAATAATATTTTATACATTAAACTAAGAACGTTCACAAAACGAAAATGTTATCAATGTGGTTCCAACATGTTGCTGAAAGTTGCTGCTTGCTTTTTATAACTATTAGATATTTTATGGATTATATTCAAATATTTATTATATAAGAATTTGTAACAATGTTCATAATTTTAGTAGTTTATGAGCTATACCGTTGTGTGTTTGTCCTCTATTCTAACTATTTCCCTCACTGCTTCTAATTCATTGCTGCGTTTTACTTTATTTGCAACATTTTCTAACCCATCAATTGTTTTTCAAATACTGAATTTAAATTTCTTCAGATATTTATTTTGATTTTAATTCAAAGCTTGAGGTTATACAATTTAATATCCGAATTATTAAAATATATTTGTTCTGAGTCCTCTATCCTTTTTTTAAGATAGTATTGCTAAAGTTGCAGAATCGTGTACGTATACCGAGATTAATACTGCTAGTCCATATTTAATTGACTAAGTAAAAAAATGTGTTGAAGCCATATTTATTAGTTATATGCCGTATTTTATTCATGGGAAAATACGCAAAGAACAAAATATATAAATTCCTAACAAGTTTATACAGCTTGGCTGGGTAATTAAAGACTTGAAAATTATTGGTTTTTATTGTTAGAAAAAATGAATAAATGAAGGTATATTGTTCAACTTATTCTCGTTACAAATATTAGACGACAGTTACCAAGAAACAACATTTTGTATTTTATAATCATTAATAAAATGCATATGTATCTTACTATGATTACATGTAATAAACTTTGAGTATAAATTTATGTTTTATATCTGATATATCGGTCTGTCAGTTTTGTTACTGTGATATTTGTTGTTTATGTTTGCTGTTTGTTGGCACTAGTGGCGCAAATATTGTTCAGTAAAGATATACGCTATTACTTATAATTACTGCAAGAGAGGATCGTAAATTTCAAAGGTTTTCTTTGTTACTTAAAGGCCACCTCTAGTTTTAAATGTTCTGTATCTAATAAGACAAAATATTATGAGTTTCGTACTTATCATTTCAAGTTTGTTTTCAAATTTGTTAAGATCAAGTTGCATAGCTCAAAAAATGAAGCTGAATGTTAACTAATGGTGATATCACCACAGCTCTTTAGGTATGAGTTCTTTCATAACTTTCCTTACTCTTCAGCAAGCTTTTATAAACTGTATATGATATGTATCTCTTCTTTTAGACAGTGTGTATACAACACTAATGTTATCATTTATTCGAGATATATTGACCTGAGACAATATTGATCAGATTGTCACATTCATCTGATCAGTAATAAGATTAGTTTTCATAGTTTGAATAAACTTCATTTAATATTTTACTTCCAACTACAATAATATGTCTACGACATGTCAAACAGTATACTGAAAAGTGTAATAGGTAGCATTGCTGAACCTATATCTATTACATTTAATGTATTTTTACGAGAAGGCATTTTCCCTGACTCATTAAAGATTTCAAGGATATGTCCTATTTTCAAGAAAGGCTCTCACACTCAACCAAAAAGTGATCGACTGGTCTCAATAATTTCTATGATTGGGAAATTATTATAGGCATTAGTTTATATGACCAGTTAAGTAGCTTTCTTGAAATAAAAAATTTTCTTACCACTGACCAATATGTTATCAGAAAGAAGAGATCCACAGTTGATGCAATGGATATTTTGGTTAGGGAAGCTTTTTCAGCCGTTGAAAGAATGCATTCGCTCAGGCCACGTTTTATGATTTGAGTCTTGATTTTGTATGCGTAAGTCGCAACAAATTACTATATAAGTTGAATTACTATGGTATATCTGGTATTCAGCTTCAGTTTTTTAAATCCTATCTTGATAATCACAGGCAAAAGGTTTTACTGAATGAACTGTGGTCTGAAGAGGTTAAGGTGGAATGTGGGGGGCCTTAGGGTTTCGTATTGGGACCACTTATTTTTTTTAAATTTCTGAATGACTTATCCAATTTATTAAAATCCAAATTACTGCTTTATGCTGATGATTCTGCTTTGGTGAACATTGGTAATAGTCTCGATCAACTCATTGATCAGACTAAAAACACATTAAAATCAGCATGTGATTGGTTCTTGGCAAACGGGTTTCATTTAAATGAAGAGAACACTAAATATTTTATATTTAGAAATGGATAATGAGATTCATACATTAAATAGAATTGAAACTGTCACTAGTGCTAAGTGTTAGTAATTTATTTCGATAACCACTTAACATGGGGGCCTCACGTAGATTACATATCCAAGAAGTTATAAAGCACCTTGTTTTTAACAAGGCGCCTCAGCTTGCGTGTTATCAGTAGCTACATCACATCGGCATACTACGCCTACTTCCAATCTATAATGAGGTACGGAGTTGAATTATTCTTTGGGGGAATTGTAGCAGAACTAATGAAATCCTCATCCTTAAAAAAGGAAATCCGAATCATGACAAAATCAAATAGTTTAGAGCACTTAAGCCTCTTTTCATAAGCTCTGGGACTCGGACGATTTTAAGTTTATACTGCTATATTACAATGTAATACATTCTAAATCATCCCGAGTTTCTACATTTTAGTGAAACTTGTAAATATGAAATCCGTAACAACAGAAATGTAATTCATTTCCACAGACTGAATATGATCTTATCCAACCACATTGTAATAAACATTAAAATATATACTTAACTTGTTATTTTAGTTCAAAGATATCAACCCAAAGCTTTCTTTAACACATTTTATTGCTGGCTACTCAGAAACCCTAAAATAAAGTATACAATTAAAATTTTTTTTAGTTTTGATTAAGTTGAATTTTAAGTACTATACTGTACATACATTAGCTCATGTTTAGCCCAGATAACAGAGGTGCTTAGTAGAAATGTACTAAGGCCCCCTTCCCCTGGGTAACCTGAAGGTTAATTGAAACAACAGATAAACATTTTAAAAAGTTAGTTTCCCACATTTACTAACATTTGAAAGGTATTTTGCTAAACCTATTTAATAGTTTGTATTTTATATATTTACTTTATCTTAGGTTAAATTATATTTAGAAAGAATTGGCAATATTTAGCTGCAATGATGATTTTGTCAATGCTATACAGTTTGATTGCAATATATACTAATAGTAGTATATTCATTCGTTGTATTCAATGCAATGCATATTCCAAAGTAAGATTGGTATGTACATTTGTCTCCACATGAATATTACATAGGAATGCAAATGTTGCGCTTCTCCCTCATGACTTACGATGACAAAACGACAACGTTCATTTCTAATCTATTCTTACCTTTTACTCTCGTGTTAAGAGAAAATATAACCCCAAAAGTGTCTATCATTGTTCTAAGTATATGATACAATAACATTAATGTAAGATCAGATAATTCAGGTCAAAGTTATTTTGTTTAGTCAGCAAATCCCTTAACACCATCATGTATTTGATTAATTTCATATAGACTTATCATTATAGCAGTTTGTAACTTTATCGCATTAAACGTATTAATTTATAAACATTTTCCAAGGTGTACGGAAAATATGCATTCAGCTTACTAACAATTATTTTTTATTGTATATAATTTAATTCACCACTTATAGAATCAGTAACAATGTAGAGGCACACTAGGGTAATGCTTTTTTATAAACATTTAATACACGTATTTTTGTTTTACAAACAAATTACTATAAAAAATATAATAAAGTTACAAATTTAATTAATCTCTTTTGTATTATAATATGTAAGTTCATAAGTACACATTATTTATTATAATATCGATAGCATAATATCAAGTCCATTAAACCTTAAACCTTTATAAAATCTAAAAACCATACGACTACAAAATATAAAATCTTTTTTAAACAGAGGTCATCCAGTGAAATGTTCTTAATAAGGAATGTTGGTAACTAACATTTGCCACTATTAGCCATTCAGTGGTATCAACCCTGTTTAATAGATAACTTGGGGATCTGTAAACCTATTACGAACACTAAGAGAATACATGACGTGTTTACCAATATCTTATCACCAAACAATAAGAACATGACGACTACATATCAAAACATATTTAAACAATTACAAATTTAAAAAATTTAAAATCATTCAAGAAAGTTTTTATTCGGCCTGACAGTCAGGACTTCAGTTTTATGAAGCACCAATACATATAGGATCTATACAGTTTTTGTAATTCATTGTATATGTATTTTATTATGTGTTATAAATAATCTTGAAATAACGGTTTCTTATGAATAATTATTGTCTACATCTAGTATTTAAGGAATCCTGATTGTTTTATGTATTGCTGATACATAATATTTTGACCTTATAACAATTATGTTACAATAAATGTAAATTAGTAAAGTTTATTAACTTTTATTACTTAATAAGCTTGCCAGCCAGACTCTAAGGTCGGCTTACATCAAGTCATATAAGAATGTTTGTAACGTTACCAAAAATATTTCTGGACTGTTCCGCTTCAGACCAATCCTTAGACATTTCTTTTAAAAAGAAAGAAATCATTTTCGAAATTACATTGGTACAGTGTTTAATACGGTTCAATGGGTATTATAATACATGAATTCCTTTTAAATTGTTGATTAAATCATCGCTACTGACAAAATATATTTTACTTTGTGGTGATACATTTTGATAGAAATAACACAAGTATAAATAAATATTAATCCTTAAAGCAAAGTATTATAAAATTATACGTTATTTTATCTTTTTTTTAATTTTAAATCATAATAATTACATTAATTACGATCTAAAGGATAAGTAAATTAATCCTACAATTAGCTTACTGTTACTAAACTGAGATATATTTTAGTTAATTATATTAAAATCTAAAATGGAAAGATTTTAATATAATTAACAATGGATAATGGAACACTAAACATATTTAATGTTATGGGAAGAAATGTTTGTTTTTAAATAAAAACTTACATATATTCTACAATAGTTAAAATAAACGATATGGTGAGTAGTTCATGGCGTAAAAAAGAAGGACGTGTCGTTACAGGATTGCTCTTCATGGCTGTTCCCCTTTTTTAAGGTTTTTGAAAAAAAAGTTTGAAGACTATTTAATTACCTAATAAATTAGTTTTAATAATTCTATTACCTGCAATTTTCCATTATATACTCTTGCAAGGCTTCCAAAGTCAAGTAAATATATTTTTGTAACCAGAAACATGTTTATTTAGTATAATTAGTTGTTTTCTTAAATGTTCACTTCATTATTAATATGTTGTCGGCTACTTTCTCTAAACACAGCTACTCCCTCTGATCTACATATTTCTGTGAACTATTTCGAAAAATATCCAACAGCAGTTTGTTGTAGAACTCAATTTAGTAGTGATATTTTACACAACTCTTCGAAAGCCATTGTCACGTACCTCTCACAGAACAATTAAAAAAACTATTAATTGAGCTTTGCTAACCTCCAATTAAACCACAATTGCTTTTACGTCCTTTAAGTAAATTTTTTCTGGTTAAATGAATATAATAAAGTAATAATTAAGTATAACAGATTCACTTTGATGTTATGATAGTCAACCTTTAAATCGGTTTCTCATATTCACATATTCATCATTATGGTTATATAATAAATAGTACAAAAGCAATAAGTTCTTGCGATGGCTCAAATAAGATGTTATGGGCATACATTCATCCATCCATGGGTGTCCTTCAGGCAGTTAGTCAAACAGGAAGGACAGTTAGTGGCCCATCGAGTCATTAAACTAAATTTAATATATGAGGTTAGTGCGTTGTCTCACATCTAACGAAATGAGAATCAAATGGACATGGACAAACAAATGAGTCTATGTATTCCTTCTACCTCAAGAGTTTGGCTTTATTACGAGATTTGAATGTGATGATATATGTTTGTACAATTACGTTTGGGTGTGCCCACCCACCTCTTTCATTTAGGTGTGCTGTTGAACTTCTCCCTCATGGCATTGGAATTGGTGGAAATATATATTTCTTAACTGAATGTAGTGAAGGCAACATTTTACTCTTTAATATCTGAAGGAGAGCTATTTACAACGTAATAAAGTTGGAGCTTCCGTTACAAGGCTTGAGTGCTGATGGAGAGAGAGACTTGTAAACTAAGTGTTTCATAAGGGTTAATGTGTTGTCTTCCATCCAAAGGAATGTTAATTGCGATTTGATGAGCTGTTGAACTTCTGCCTCAAGGCGGAATTGTATAAGTTGCCATGGCATGAATGGAAACAGAGATTTTTAAACTGAATGTGTTTAGTGATGGTAGTGTGTTATTTCTTGTAAGGTGGAATAAGAATTACGATGAGCTTAGTTGTTGAACTTTCTCAGTATCATAAGTTTTTGGTTTTAATGGATACGAACAATTCCAAGCTTACGATGAGGGTAGTCTGTTTTATTGTATTAAGTGCATTTTCAGCTCTAATTGACGAAACTATTATAGAACACTCGGATTACCTAAAGTACAATATTTTAAGTGATTTTAAATGTTTTTACTATCTATTTATGTTGTTCAATATTAACACGTGGAGCGTTTAGATATTGGTGAATAATAGAAGCAAATAAGTGTAAGGAGTGTAGACAAACAAATGTATTCAATGTTACAAACTAAGATCTACTGTTCCTTAGAAGGAGCCATTTATTACTAACTACGTGAACCAAAGGTTGTACAACTTTACATAGAATCCGAACCACATTTTATGGTCTGATTCCTAGCTAAATGACAAGCCTACTACAAACTTATTTTCCCCACATAACATCCGGAGCCTGTCTACCATTTAAAATAAGTGATGTGTAAAAATATTGTCAACTTAAATTAATAATCATCAAAACACATTTATTGGGCATTACAAGTGTTATCCTCTATAGCAATAAATGTTAATTACATTTTTGAACAGGATATAAATATTAACTTTTTTAAAATGTATGTTCAATTATTCTGATAAGGTACTAGCTTTAAACACTATAAAATTCTATACTTACGTATAATATGTTTGAAGGTTTTTGTAAAGGAAGTTATAATTGTTTAAAATAATTTCCCTTATTACAAGAAAAATACTGTACAGAATTCCACTCATAAATGAATATACAGTTTACTGGAGAGTTAGTATACACTAACTATATAAAACACTAACAAATACTTGTTAGTGTTTTATATATGGTTTAGTCAATCCCCCTGAATCAGGATTCTTAATAACCACTATTTTGTTGTTATTATTAGTTACTATCTACCTAGACAATGTTTGCAATATGAATATGGGTAGATTAATAAGTCTTTGTTTAAAAGTCACCAATTCATCTTCTGTCAATAAGTTTCTTGCTCATAATTATACAGGGTGTATCCGTAATGCGCGGAAATACTTCAGGAGGTTATTCCATAAACCAAAGTAAAGAAAACATTTCCTATAAAGGTATGTCCTAAAATGCTTCTTTTCCCATGTATCCGCCATTTTGTTTTTATCTCTAAAAAATTTTTATCTCAAAGTTGGCTAAACAAATCTTTATGAAAATCGCTATACATATTAAAATAATAGAGCTATTCTAAGAGAAAAATTAATTTGAGCCAATTTAAAGTTTCAAAATAGCGCCCATTTCAAATTTTAAATAATTGTGGGAAAATGGCAAAAAATACTAAGAACATGATGTTTTAAATAATTATGTTAACAATCTGTCAGTATCAAAATAATTAGAATCGCACAAAAAAATAATCGTTACACTTTGACATTCATGTTGAGAGGCAGCAAAAAAGCCGTTTACCTCAATTTCCGTTAAAACATTTGAAATGGACGCCATTGAAATTTTAAATTAGATTCAATTGATTTTTTCTTACAATAGGGTCCTGTTATCTCAACATGCATAGCGAGTTTCATAAACATTGGTTGAGCCAACTTGGATGTAACAATTCTTTAGTGAAAAAAAACAAAATGGCAGATAACTGGGAAAATAAGCATTATAGGACATACCTTTATATTACATTTTACTTTATTTTGTTCCATGGAGTAATCGTATATCCGTGCATTACAGATACACCCTGTACATAATGAGAGATTACATTTACTAAGATCTTCTTAATATTGCCATTTAAGTTTAAACAAAATAGCGGTAAATTAGGAAATTGTAAAGAATATTTAACATAATAATAACTAATAGTATTGATTTTGTCACATGCTGTATTTATTAAATATTAACGATTTAAGTGTCTGTGACTTAAGTACGTTAAATGACTGCTTAAGTCAAAGATGATTATATGTTCCTCCTGTTTGTATAGTTCAGAATCATGAGCTGGAGATATTCAGTGAGCATTATACTTATCTCATAACTAGCTGCTAGATGCATTCCTCACACAGCTGACTATACCCCATTTAATGAATCTCCCGACATGACATGAACACGCTCAGTGGTGCTGATTGCATATTCGACAACAGTGCTGCGAAGAACACACTACATCTGGAAATATATAACAATAAATAAATAAAAAATGCACACGACAATAGACACAATAAGCAAAGGAATCGTAAATAAAGGTAAGTCAGTTGTCACAAATATAAAATATTATAATTTCAGTTTAGTCTTTGAACCTTTTCCTCAAGCCTTTTTTGTTAATCGAGACGAATCAGTAAACTAAGCAAGTATATGAGGGTAGTGTAAAAAAATGAAATGAGTGAGAATAGGTGAGTTTATGTTTTGAATGTATGTCTCTAGTTTCTGGTGTTCATAGAGACAGAGTTGTAATACGACCATTGGGTGTGAGGGTAGTGAATTACCTCTCATCCAAAAAAATTAATTGTTTTAATAAGTTCAGATTATTTTCTTATACTTTTAGGGTTTGGTTATAAAGGATTTCCCCATTCTAGATTAATGTACTGTTTATTTGCACAAACAATTAACTTATTCAAACAAGTAGATTATTAGAAGGGTTCTGATAAATTACTGAAATGTGATGACCAAACAAGAAACTACTAATATCTGTAATTAAAATGTGATGACCAAACAAGAAACTACTAATATCTGTACTTAAAATGTGATGACCAAACAAGAAACTACTAATATCTGTACTTAAAATGTGATGACCAAACAAGAAACTACTAATATCTGTACTTAAAATGTGATGACCAAACAAGAAACTACTAATATCTGTACTTAAAATGTGATGACCAAACAAGAAACTACTAATATCTGTACTTAAAATGTGATGACCAAACAAGAAACTACTAATATCTGTACTTAAAATGTGATGACCAAACAAGAAACTACTAATATCTGTACTTAAAATGTGATGACCAAACAAGAAACTACTAATATCTGTACTTAAAATGTGATGACCAAACAAGAAACTACTAATATCTGTACTTAAAATGTGATGACCAAACAAGAAACTACTAATATCTGTACTTAAAATGTGATGACCAAACAAGAAACTACTAATATCTGTACTTAAAATGTGATGACCAAACAAGAAACTACTAATATATGTACTTAAAATGTGATGACCAAACAAGAAACTACTAATATCTGTACTTAACATTTTATTTACATCGTCAGCTTATTAAAAACAACTAAGTCGGTTGTAAAAATAGTGTTTGCAATTGAACGTAAAACAACCAAAGAGAAAATATACTGTTTTATTAAATTATTTTGAATGGTATGACACGTCTTGGAGACAAATAAATAGTAACAAGTCTAAAAGTTTACATGCGTTTAACGATTATAATAAAGGTGACTAATTATAACTTTTAATTTCTAACTATACATGGACAAACTAACTGGTTACTACTAAAAACATAAACATTAAAAATGTACAGTGTTAAATTAAACTGTATGAATAATTAGTACTTATAATAGCATTTCAACTTTGTTACATAATCACTACAAGCATCATATTATACGTTTTACCAAAACCTCAATCAATCAAATATAATTAAAACTAATCGGTTATAAAATAACCAAAGAGGATGAATGTTATATTTAAATGCTTTATTTATAACCTATTCAGTGGATTGAGCCCATTCAATATGATACTGCTTACAGTCCAAATGAAAAATGATTTCATAACAATATAAAAAGATTAATACACTTGGGTGACATACGTATAAAAAATAACTTTAATCCATACACTTGGGTGACAGACATATAAAAAATAACTTTAATTTCACCATTATAGTTGTATATACCTAACAATGAATGTGTCAGAATTTAATAGTTTTAAAAATGTTAAGTGGTAGCCCATATCGATTAATATATTTCGGACTGTTTAAAATTGACAAATTGGCGATTATTAAATAAAAGGGTAAATCATTTTGGGTTTCCTCTGTTATCTGAATATGAATTCAAATTAACGTTTTCACTATGTTTAATAACATGCTTAAAAGATCAAGTAGAAATATTATCAATATCATTACTCTTATTAGTGCCTGTTATAGTTTCAGCAACAGTACAATGAGTGTAGATTTGAAGATCGTCGAGATACAAATGAGCATTAAAGTATTTAATAACAGTTGTAATTTCATTATTGTTAGTTGAAAATAATAGAGGGCTGAAAATAGAACCCTGAGGCCAGCATGAGTGACAGGTTTCCAGTTGGACTGTTTGTAACTGGATGCGACTGACGAACTGAAGCCGATCTGACAAATGGGATCTCAACCAAATTTATCCAACAGAGAACTCCATTGAAAAATGTTCTAAAAGTAAAAGAAGATGGTAGACGCAATCAAACGCATTAGAAAAATCAAAAAGGGTCAAAGATGAACATTGTTTTTTACCTTAATAATGAGCAATCTATTAGCTCAAGGAAATATAAAATCTGTTGATAAACTCTCAAGACATTTGGATAGGGCAGATGAGTCTGAAGTCAGAGGGGCTTTTAGGAGACGATATTTTTTGGAGGGGGCGCACGATGGCAGATTTCCACTTAGTTTGACATTTTGGAAGGGGTCGCACGATGGCAAATTTCCACTCAGTTGGACATTTTAGAAGAGGTCGCACGATGGCAGATATGAACTGGGTTGAACATTTTGGAAGGGGTCGCACGATGGCAGATTTACACTCAGTTGGACATTTTGGAAGGGGTCGCACGATGGCAGATTTTCACTCAGTTGCACATTTTGGAAGGGGTTGCACGATGGCAGATTTCCACCCAGTTGGACATTGTGGAAGAGGTCACACGATGGCAGATTTCCACTCAGTTGGACATTTTGGAAGGGTTCGCATGATGGCAGATTTCCACTTAGTTGGACATTTTGGAAGGGGTCACACGATGGCAAATTTCCACTCAGTTGGACATTTTAATAGAGGTCGCACGATGGCAGATATCAACTGAGTTGAACATTTTGGAAGGGGTCGCACGATGGCAGATTTACACTCAGTTGGACATTTTGGAAGGGGTCGCACGATGGCAGATTTTCACTCAGTTGCACATTTTGGAAGGGGTTGCACGATGGCAGATTTCCACCCAGTTGGACATTGTGGAAGAGGTCACACGATGGCAGATTTCCAGTCAGTTGGACATTTTGGAAGGGGTCGCACGATGGCAGATTTCCACTCAGTTGGACATTTTGGAGGAGATCACACGATGGCAGATTTCCACTCAGTTGGACATTTTGAGGTTGTAAATGATTTCTTAAAAACTGCGGTAATCGTAAAATTACTATTGGAAGGATATATTTTATAATTATCTGAGGAATTTTATCATTCCTAATTGTGCTCCTCTATACCCTCAATATCGCACCCAGTACGTCAGCCTAAGTCACGTGTATACATTAAAAATAACCATGAGCAGGAACCAAAGGATATTACTCAACTCATGGACGTACTCACTCAATGAGGATATCAACGGAATAGATGTTAATAAGGTTTAGATCCATAATTATTGGCTTGCCACTTTTGTTTCCCAAATACCACTCCCCTTAATTATTGATCATAAATATTTAATTGATTGCTAAAATGAGGGACTAATATAATAGTGTCTGTAATAAAACATAATTTTAGAACTATTTATTATTTTTGTTGGACCTATTTGGAGACTTGAGTTTTAACACAAAAAAAATCCCTTGAGAAGTGGGAGGCTTTCCTTTAATTAAGTGTCAACATTTAACTACCCACCCACCCATTCACGTACATAGGTATTGACCCACCCACCCATCCATTCACGTACAAACGTATTGACCCACCCACCCACCCATACACTTACAAAAGTATTGACCCACCTACCCACCCATTCACGTACAAATGTATTGACCCACCCGCCCACCCATACACTTACAAATGTATTGACCCACCTACCCATTCACGTACAAACGTATTTACCCACTCACCCACCCATACACTTACAAATTTATTGACCCACCCACCCACCCATACACTTACAAATGTATTGTCCCACCCACCCACCCATACATGTACAAATGTATTCACCCACCCACCCACCCATACACGTACAAATGTATTAACCAACCCGCTCTCCCATACACTTACAAATGTATTGACCCACCCGTCCACCCATACACGTACAAATGTATTGATCCACACACCCACACCCATACACGTACAAATGTATTGACCCACACGCCCACCCATACACTTACAAATATATTTACCCACCCGCCCATACACGTACAAATGTATTGACCCACCCGGTTACCCATACACTTACAAATGAATTGACCCACCCACCCACCCATTTACTTACAAAGGTATTGACCCGCACACCCACCCATACACTTACAAATGTATTGACCTACCCGCCCACCCATACACTTACAAAGGTGTTGACCCACCCGCCCCCATATACACGTACAAAGGTACTAAAAGTGTTGATGTGAATTTTTAGATAAATCCTACTTATATTTGGAGAGACAGTAATATTAATTAAATCACCCATCAAATTAGATACTGAATTCCTAAATCTATAGTTTTAGAGGACGAGATGCATAGGCCTACATTTACTCATAAAGTTTAAATGTATCGTTTGCCATAAATATAAATGCTTTGCTATCTCAAATCAATTCAACTGAGGCGGAAAAAGCGAGCAGAAACTTCTCGTAAATTCCAAATGACCATCTCTGCTGCCAATAAATCAATAGTTATTATCCGCCTACTTTATACTTCTGCCCACATTACATACTAAACTATGTACTCAAGGGTAATATTGTAGTATAGCCCTGAGGTCATAGCATGAATACAATATTTACATGTTGTACTGTCACTCCGATAAAAGTTGAATATTTTCATTTAATTTAATTGTTTTCATGAAAACATAAATTATAAGAAAATACACGCCATTGTTTCCATTATGTTTTATACTAATTTTTATATTTCATGCTATCTCTCTAAAAGAGCCTTTTAGTTACAAAATGTAACTTGTAGTATAACCAAAGATGCAGATCATATGCCTTATAAGGATTTTATGCAGAGACAAATTAAATTAAACCGATCATTTGTTGTACAGCCAAAGAAAATATTAATACAGCCATAAACAATTTTACAAGTATAATACATAGCTTAACCGTTTATTTCGAAAGGTATTAATAACTTAAATAAAACAGAGGCCTACCAAAAGTAAGACATTTTAAATTTAGTAAACATATTTCAATGAACAACTAATTTCCTTTCCGGTTATTTTTTTATGTAAACAATAAACAAATGTAAATTGTGTTTATTGTTGTAAGATAAACAATATCCAGTGATAAAAATTAAAGTTTTGCTAATTTAATCTAACTATACGTTTATTTCCAAAAAAATCTTATAGCTAATAATTTTGATAAAATTTAAGAAAATAATATATTTAGTGTTATTCTCCGGTACACCGCACATGTTACTACCTTAGAAACTATATGAAGCTGTTGTATGCTAGTACTTATACTAGTAAGTAAATATTACAAGACGTCTAGTACAGTCAAGAATCCAACACACTTTGAAAGCAGGGTGTCCTGTGATGTGTGTCTAGGTGCGTCTAAGTTTTGATACTATTAAAGTGGACCATTGAACCATAAGGCTTTGGTGATGAAATAATATTAATTGTAGTACAATTAATGAAACAACACAACAACAAAGTAATTTATTGTTCAACAATTCAGCAACATTATTAGTTCTTGTTTATTTCTATTTAAATCAAAGTGGGAGGATGGTAATGAAGTTGTTTAAGAAACTAGTAACTACTATGTTACTCGTATATAAACAATGTTAACGTCAGGTATATTTTACTTTTTAAATATAGTATAATACAGTAATATACTTAATGCAGTTAATGGTCATGAGCTTTTTACCAACACATTTAATAATATTATGCATGGATATTTTTACACAGTAGTAATATAAACTGTCTATTCGGATGACTACCACGTCATGGATTTGTGTACTACATCTACAATTACTCCCGACGTTTTGGCCATATTGCAGTATGGCCATCTTTAGGGCACGTTGAGTATAACGTAAGTATGGTCTCACCTAGAGACTCAACGTGAGTTGGGACTATACTTACGTTGTGTGCTGTTCTCGGCCTGAAGATGGCCTTCTGCAATAGGCCTATCGCTGAAAGTTAGCAGTAGTTTAATATAGTTTACATGATTTATTTAATTTTTGAAAGTTTAATTTTTGAAAAGTTTTTGAATTTTTTGAAACATGAAAGTTTAATTTAAATTTAAGATTTGTTTAAAAAAATAAGATACGGTTGAATTAGATATTATTTTCTGTATCTCGGAATATTATTTTAAATATAAAATATATAGATATTCAGTATTAATAATATTTATGTTCATGAAATGTTTATTTGCTACGGTATATTTTATCTCATTAACTTCAATCAAATATTACGTTGATTCATATACACTTGAAAGTCATATACTTCCTTCAAAATACACGATCAATTTAAATTATAAAATTGAAAGGAAATACATATGAATTAAAAGTAGTATAAGCTTGCTTCATATGCTGTATTTTGGCTGTTTGTTAAGTTTTAAACACTCGCAGTTTTAATATTACTTATTGTATAAGAAATTGTAAGTATTACTTATTTATACTACATGTTTGCCAACTTCAGTTTAATATTTTGATTTATAATAAACTTATTTGTCTGGTTCTATATCCAATTACCTGTAATGTATAAAAGCACTGATTTCAAGACTGTGAAATCATTGCACTAACAATTACCTCAAGAAAGTTGTGTGTTATAAATACTATAGATAAGAGAGTTTGATTAACTAAAATTTTACCTTATCAGAGACCACAAGAAGCTCTCAAATGTGGGTCTATCGCAACTTGGGATCAGCAAAGTGCCGCGCCGTCCAGTCTGCAAGTCAAATCGATACTGTACACTAGCTTCGTTGTGTAATGAGTGAGCGTTGTTATTGTATGGATAATTAATTATGAAAATATAATTATGGGTCTCCAGTAATTAGGACCTCACTTGATTCGTTAAAAATACTGTGATTTTTCCCTTTAGTCTTATTATTATTATTTTGTTTATTATGATTTTTTTAAATTACAAATATATAGCACTGACTTTAGTCATGTCTTAATTCAAATAAGAACCATTGTTCATCGTGAAACAGCTGCGCAGAGAAGGCTATAAGGTATAGTCCTATTTATAATGCTGACTTTAGTCATGTCTCGATACAAACAAGAACCATTGTTCATCGTGAAACAGCTGTGCAGAGAAGGCTATCAGATATAATCCTATTTCTAATTACCGTCCCCCTCCATGCGCCAGTCCCGGCTAAGTTGGTTTATACCATCTCTTGAATGTAGAATTGTCTGTCGGCGTTTCTCTATTTATACAATAGAAATCAGAAAATGTACGACGTTGATCTTATGAATGTTGAATAGTAAATATTCAATAAAAATTAACGTCATTCAATACAAACTATAAAAATACTTACAATACAATTGTAGTTGTTTGTGTTGTGTGACGTTGAATTGTTTTGTATTCATACCAACAAATCATACGCTAATTAATACATATTAGTAACTATTTTTAAAATACTACTTATTTCTAGATATTGACATTTATTTGGGCACTTTGCTGTGTCATAATAAATTGAAAAACGTAATTGCAACGCTTTAATTTTTTTCTTGAATCTCGTAAAAATATCTAAATCGGTATAATAATAAAACGGTAGGCCTATATAGCGATAATGAATACTTTTTAAAGACTAATGTATCTAAAACTGTTAAAATGTGATATTTTTACTTATACAATTAGCATTTTGCTAATTGTGCATGCTCGTCTAACTACAGACAAATTTGTAAAACCTCTTCCAAAATCACCAAATATATGTATGATTTAAAGAGAGGGTCAATACTATTAAACGCTTATTGGTGAGTGGTTGGGCCGATGTTAGTCAACTGGTGTATGGGTGTGTAGGGTGTGCACTGTGTATTGATCCACCTACCCAATTATAAACTTACAGAAGTGATGTTCTCATTTAATTTCCCTTTTGATATTGTATTTGTTTTTAATTTGAATTCGACTAATACATTTTTGTGTGTAACTTATTGTTGTTTAGTAATGGGTTCTGGGTCTATATATTTCGAGAGTGTGAGCAGGAGCGTAGCAGGCATACGATGCCTTACAAGTGCGGCACTCGTCTAGACATTTTGATGTTCTAAGCAGGAGCGTAGCAGACATATGATGAATTACAAGTGCGGCACTCGTCTAGATATTTTGATGTTCTCAGCAGGAGCGTAGCAGATATATGATGAATTACAAGTGCGGCACTCGTCTAGATATTTTGAGATTGTCAGCTGGAGCGTAGCCGGTATACGATGCCTTACAAGTGCGGCACTCGTCTAGACATTTTAAGATTGTCAGCCGGAGCGTAGCAAACATACGATGACTTACAAGTGCGGCACTCGTCTAGACATTTTGAAATTGTCAGCAGGAGTGTGGCAGACATATGATGCCTTACAAGTGCGGCACTCTTCTAGACATTTTGAGATTGTCAGCAGGAGTGTGGCAGATATATTATGCCTTAATAGTGCGGCACTCGTCCAGACATTTTGAGATTGTCAGGAAGAGTGTGGCAGATAAACTATGCCTTACTAGTGCGGCACTCGTCTAGACATTTTGAGATTGTGAGCAGGGGTATGGCAGATATACCATGTCTTACTAGTGTGGCACTTGTCTAGACATTTTGAGATTGTCAGCAGGAGTTTGGCAGACATATGATGCCTTACTAGTGCGGCACTCGTTTAGACATTTTGAGATTGTCAGCAGGAGTGTGGCTGACGTAATATTCCCAGGTTTTGCAGTATTTGTCTAGACATTGCAAGAATTTCGAGTATATTTTCTAGAATGCGCAAATACAATCTCTTTCACGCATTGTATACTAATATTTCTAGCCTAAAGGCTATTGGAAAGGTAAACTTTATTTTTAACAAGTTATTTAATAAATAATTATGGATTTCTAATATATAATTACTTTATTACATGTTTTAAAATGAGTTTATATATGATATTAATATTTTTATTGACTATACAATATTTTTATAACTTAAATAATTTTTGTTAATTGATGGGAACATTAAAAAAATAAATAAAATAAAAATGGGTATATAAAATGAAACAATATGCTTTAAAATTAATACAGATGCACTGATGATAATTAAGAGCATTAGTTACGTATTTATGGAACAATAAATTAAGGATATAAATATTTCACTAATAAACAACTAACATAAACTATACAAAGAAAATTACAACAAATATATACTATGAAAAATACAACAAATAAAAACTATACAAAAATCATAAACATATATACTATACATAAAATTAGCAATTGTGAAATGAAACAAAGAATAAAACAAAAAAAATCTCCCAACAGATATACTCTTTAAAAAATCCACAATGGCTCTAAAAATAACAAAACAAACTCAACAGCAACAACAAAAAAATCAACAATTTACAAACCACTAATTATATAACTTTTAAAAAAATGTACTCCTTTGATCTTCCAATGTTGGCAGTATTATTATAGTGTGGAGGGGAGAGACACTGAAAGTGAAAGTTCAATATATGAATAATAGAAACGACATGTTCATTGCCCATTTAATGAATGTTCTGCATAACCTATATTTTTAACTCATTTTCTTTAAACTTTTTGTTAACAAAGAAAGTATACACGACTAATTCAATATATATATAATTCATAATTATCTTGAATGTGTTAATTATCATTCTTGCCCAATTCATGTATTTTTGTAGATATGTGTTCTATTTGTGAATAACCATATCCCTCCCCCCCCCCTATGTGTTCTATTTGTGTAAATATTTTACCGTTGTTTTTAATATCTATATCTGAGTGTTTAGTCATTGTGAATGCTTTATTAATGTATTAACATTTGTTTTTGAGTTAGCCATTGGTTAATAATAATATGGAAGAAATTGCATAGAAAATAAGTTGGCCGAGCTCTTAGAGGCCTCCTCAAGGTTGGTACAACCATAGGCATTAATAAATCACTAAGTTCATTCTTAGGGATAAAATATAAATAACATGAGTACAATAATTGTTGTATATCGTTTGACTTACTAATAAAATAATTGTTCAACTTATGTCTTAATTGGTTTGTATTTTCTAGATGTTTAAGATTTTCAGTTATAATATTCAGTAACTTTGGTATTCTAAATTCTAAAGTCATTTTCCGTACTTGTTATTACATATTTCTACTAAAAACTGTCTATTCCTTAAATTATATTGTATATTATATTGTACAATTCTAAAGCTACCATCCAATTAATATCCACATAAATCAGTATACCTAGCTAAACTTTATTATCATTCAAAGCTTCGTTGATATTATTGCTTAATATCTGTAACATATCTATTGTAGATTTATTTATAACAAATCCATAATGTTTCCTAATTATTAGTCTTTAAGTATGAATTCTATTGGTAATTTATATAGTGTTCTATTATTTTCATGATAACTGAGATAGAGTCAACTGGTCTATAGCAATTTACATCCTATGCTTTAGTTAGGAAGCATCTATATACTAAGGAAGTACATCCTAAAAAGTAATGCTGTAAGTTGATTATGAACTATCCAGTTAGGAAAATTTCTGCTATTAGTACAGGTAGATGTTCATGAATAGTAATGACAATTATCCTCGATGTGTCTGTTGGTATTTATGACTAATGGTATCAATACCCTCCTGAATATTGGAAAAGAAATTCTTAAAATATAAAGCATTAACATCAACAATTAAAAAGAAAAAAAAACAAACATAATCATTCATTTGTTGTTACTTGTAAAAATATATTAACATTCTTTAAACTTCTTAACTTTGGTTTCAGGAATTTGTATTTTTGTTTTGTTCTTTTTTCCTTTTTATTGAATAGTGTTTGTGTTTTTTTCACTAAAAATTATGTTATTTACATTTTAAATTAAAAATATAGCATTTCTTATTTATATTTATTTACGTTTGATTCAAATTTAAAAAGGATATATATGAAGTGTTTACGTTAACTTTAAGATACATTTGCACCAAGTTTAAATTAAGGTGTCACAAATTTTGACAAAGGAAGTATCAATATGTAATGATGCCCCAGGAATTTTTGGATGTAGGCTTAAATAGTCTACTAATAACGTAGAAAAAAAAACAATCAACCTCAGAGATCTCAGCAGTCTCTCTGATTAAAATAAAATTTCCCTACGATTGGGACGAATACCGAAAATTTTAAAATTGTGTAATTTTCAATAAAAAATTAAATATATTTTTTAAGGTGATAGTTATATAATTGTTTGTAACTAAAAATATAGTTTATATTTCAAATCTTAAAAATAATTTACTCAGTTGTCTTAATGCATTTAGTTCAATGACGGTTTTGTTTAAAGTCTGATTTTAGAAGACTGTACCGCGTACCAGTATACAATTTATCGATTATTTTTTAATATTGCACTGTGCAATGTGTAAATAAGTAAAGTTTTGATAAGTAAGAATAATTAAGGTGACGTTTGCAGTGATGTTCGTCTGTTTCATTGTACGGTAGCCACGTGCCAAGCCATACCACCAGGCAGTTTCCATCTGTTTTGATGTGAAATTTATAAAATATTTCAATGACGTTGGAATATTCATGCTTCGTACTTAAAGATGATTCTACATTGGCTACATCACAATCTGATCTCCTCATTAATAAAACTGTAAACCCTAGAAGTAATATTGGGTAGGAAAACTAAAAGAAATCTGAAAAGAGGTAAATATATCCACAAAAAATTCCCCCAAAAAAGGTTTGAAACATACAAATATTTAGGTATATACAGTATAGATCCCCTTTAATATGTTATGGAACAACATTTTTAACGTTATCAAAATAATAGGTACCTATTAATGGTTTTCCACAAATTAATGAAAATTACAATATAAATTATTAATGATAATCTATTATGCTTTAATCAATAATTATGTCATTGTTAGATAAATTGGAATCTGTTATGGACTCTATGAAGAAATTTAAAGGTAAAATATTAAAAATATACTTAAATATTTACAGTAGGTATTGTCAAATATTTACTGTAATCCATTATGGTAACCATGTCGGCACTGGTGGTGTAGTGTTGTAACCCAGCTACTTGGGGACAAAGTGTTCAGAAAATTGTAGGCTATACGTTCTATGCTAGGTTCTCTTGATATCGGGAAGAGAAATGAGTGTCAAGCTTTTCAATTAACTGACAATCAGACCAACAATGGATCGGATTCCACGTGAGGACGTACGTACCTTAATAATTGGAAATTGGGCTAGTAATATATATCTCTTTCTGAGAAAGGGTCGTCCTTAATTAGTAACAATGACTACACTCGTTAATCTACACTAATTCCTCCTTCTTATTCACCCATATCTTTACAATAGGTGTCTTACTTATAATGGAAAGAATCAATGAATAAACAATTATTTTAAGATGTTTTAAAAATAATATATTACAACTACAACATATATTTTTCCCCACTTTAAATATATTTACTATGTACATGCGTGCTATTGACTTATTTTAATGTATTACTTAATTTCTTATACCGGTATTTGATTAATATATTGAATTTGATTGAAATTGATTAATAGTTACAAATAATAATACTTTATGATAATCATTTTATGACTCTGATAGCTTATTAAAAAATCTATACTAATCTATATCTATATCTATATCTATATCTATATCTATATAAGCCGAATTGGCTCACTCACTCATCACGAATTCTCAATAACTATAGCACCTACAATGCTGAAATTTGGTATGTGAGTTACTTTTAGGTCGTAGGTGCTTGCTAAGAAACGGTTTTAAGATATTTTATTCCTTTTTATAATAATTTAGAAAACAAAAATTGCCATTTACACAATGTATTATTTATGTAAACAAATACCATCTGTAATATAAAACACATGTGTTTACTATTACTAAAATTAAAATCATAAATATAATAAAGGAAATTTTCTAAATGCAGGTTGATATGAATTAAATTTTAGTAATCATCTGTAAAGTTATTATATTATGTTACCTACAGCTGAGATTCAATGTTGTTGTGAATGTGCAAGGTTTTTGTTTGGTTATGTTCGGAAAGTCTAGTATCAGTATGATGTTTGTTTTTAGAATTAAAACTTTGAACAAAAACTGTTTAATGAGTGAAGATGAGTGAAGAAATAGTTTCCATTAATGGAGTACAGGTTCCGCACCGATTGGTTAAGATGCCCGGTGACGGCGCTTGCCTATTCTTTTCGTTGGCATTTCTGATCTACGGGGATTTATCAAGGTCTGCACAAATACGGGCCGACATTGTAAATCATGTTTCTATAAATTGGTAGAGGGTACAGGAATTCACTGAGGATGCATCTGGAGTCCCATATATTAACAGACTGGAGTACATTGCTGAAATGTCCCGGCCATACACCTTTGGAAATACATGCGAGCTTAAGGCGGCTGGGGAGATATTCCCATTTAAGTTAGAGGTATTCCAAAATGGCATCCTTCATGCTGAATTTAGGGAGGCCATTCAAGGAATCAACCGAGTTCGGTTCACGGGGCATCACAGACGTGGCCACTATGACATTTTGATTCCGTTGGCACAACAGTCCAACAATGGAATTGGTCATCAACAACCGACCATCAATGATCCAATTGAATGTATTCCGAATTCTTTGTGCTTTGTGCCACAGCCCGACGAAACTTTTACATCTTCAACACCTGTTACAGGGCGAAGAGGACAAAAACGTAGAAAAAGATTTTCAAATTCAATAAGATCAAAACAATTAAAGGAAGCTAATAAAAATTATGTAAAAAAGAACCCTATTGTAAATAGAAATCAGTTAAAAAGTATGCAGCTAATAACCCTGATATAAATAGAAAGGCAGCTGAAAGGTATGCAGCTAATAATCCCGATGTACATAGAAAGGCAGTTGAAAAGTATACAGCTAAGCCTTGGACTAATAAGTCAATGAGCGGGTTTGAATATAACCTTCAGACTAATTATTCTAACGACAAGGTTGTTACTCTCGGATCTAGGTCTCCCTGTGTATGGTGCTCTACGCTAAAGTGGAACGATGAGGCACCTGGAATGTGCTGCAAAAACGGAAAAGTCCAGCTCCCATCCGTTGAGGCCTACCCTGAGCCCTTACACAGTCTCCTCACTCATCAGCATCCAATGGCGGAGCATTTTCTTTCTTCTGCCCGAAAATACAATGTATGCTTCCAAATGACATCATTTGGAGGCAAAGATGTAAAGGAAGGTAACTTTATGCCAACATTTAAGGTGCAAGGGCAGGTATATCACAGAATAGGGTGCCTGTTGCCAGAACCTGAACAGCAGCCATCATTTCTCCAGATTTATTTTGTTGGTGATGATGACACCGAGAGAGACATACGCTGTGGTATATACAATGGTGTCAATGCTGAACTGGTAACCCAACTGCAAAAACTGCTCCATGAACACAACAAATATATGCTGGATTTTAAAGTTGCAGTTGATTCTATTCCTCAGAACCAGAAGGATTTCCAAGTGTTAATTAAAGCCGATAAAAAGCCTTCTGGAGAGCACAGAGGTCGATATAATGCCCCCACGAATAGACAAATTGCAGTTGTCATTGTTGGCCAAAACTTCGAGAAGAGAGACATTGTTATCAAAAGCAGAGACAACAGTTTGATACGGATCAGCGAGACGCACCGTGCCTATGACGCTCTCCAATACCCTTTGATATTCTGCCGTGGAGAAGATGGATATCAAATCAATATACCCCAGCATGATCCGAAGACCAAGGCTCCTCTCAAGAAGACCGTATCTGCGGCTGACTTTTACAGCTACAGTATAATGGAGCGTAATGGGCAGCAATGCTACATACTGTTGTTCCGTAACCTCTTCAACCAATTTCTGGTAGACATGTATGCAAAGATCGAGACTGAAAGACTTAATTGGATTCGTTTTAATCAAAAAAAGTTAAGAAGTGATGAGTATGTGCACCTAAAGGATGCCATGATAAAAACGGATGTACAGTTATCAGATCTTGGCAAGATGATTGTCCTGCCATCATCTTTCACTGGAGGTGCCCGCTATATGCATGAGCGAACACAAGATGCTATGACATATGTGCGCCATTTCGGGCGGCCAGATTTGTTTATTACATTTACCTGTAATCCAAAATGGCCAGACATCATAAATGTATTGAGACAAGGACAACAGTCTCACCATAGACATGACATAATAGCAAGGGTCTTTCATATTAAGGTGAAGCAAATGATTAAGCTCCTTACTAAAGGTTGCATCTTCGGCGTTACCAGGTGTCACATGTACACAATTGAATGGCAAAAACGAGGACTACCCCACGTTCATATCCTACTGTGGATGGTAAAAAAAATAAGGCCTAATAAAATAGATAAATTAATAAGAGCTGAAATACCTGATCCCAATTTAGATCCAACCCTCCATGATATTGTCAAGACAACAATGATTCACGGCCCATGTGGACTTCTCAACAGGACCTTACCTTGCATGATTGATGGAGCCTGCTCCAAGAAATACCCCCGACCACTTTTGAAGGAAACTCAATCTGGTGAGGATGGCTATCCCCTTTATCGCAGGCGGTCCCCGGCAGATGGTGGTTTCACCGTTAACATAAGGGGTATTGATCTTGACAATCGGTGGGTGGTGCCATACAATCCTGTCCTGCCTCGGACCTTCACGGCACACATTAATGTTGAGTACTGTAATTCAGTTCAATCAATTAAATACATTTGCAAGTACGTCAACAAAGGCTCTGACCAGTCAGCGTTCACCGTGGAAAATCTAGATGAGGTGGCGAGGTACGAGGCAGGACGATACATCAGCAGCTCTGAGGCAGCCTGGCGCATTCTCTGTTTCCCTATACACGAGAGGTTTCCGCCTGTTATGCACTTATCTGTACATCTAGAAAACGGTCAGAGAGTTTATTTTACTACGGACAATCTCCTTCAGAAAATAAATAATCCTCCTAATACAACACTTCTGGCCTTCTTTGACTTATGCAAAGTTGATGCCTTTGCAAAAACCCCTTTGTACGTGGAAGTCCCAAATTATTACCTATGGAAAAACAACAATTTCTGCAGGAGGAAACAAGGTAAGCCCGTGTCGGGTTATCCGGGGGTGAAGAGAGATCAAGTTTTGGGCAGAGTATACACTGTTCATCCGGGAAATACTGAGTGCTACTATTTACGCCTCCTATTACATAAAGTCCGTGGCCCCACATCATTTATTTCCCTTAAAACTGTGGAAGGAGTAGTATATCCAACATTTCAGGCAACATGTAAAGCACTCGGTTTGCTGGAAGACGATGGTCACTGGGACCGTATTCTCGAAGAAGCCTCCATTTCTGACTCTCCAACCAAAATCCGAGAATTGTTTGCCATCATGCTGGTTTTCTGCCAAGTAGGAGATCCTACAAAATTGTGGCAGAAATATCAAGACACACTTGCAGAAGACATTAAATGGCAAATGGCGAGAGATGGCGCAAATACACAATTGATAAGTGACATTATTTACAGTAAATGTCTTACACTTCTTGAGGATATTATTATAACCATGTCTGGTAAAACACTCTCACAATGTGGACTTCCATCACCTTCCCGAGAGCCAACAACTGTTGTTAATAACCGTATGTACTTGAATGAACTTTGTTATGATAACGCACATATGTCTCAAGCACTTGCTGTAAATGTTCCAAAATTAAATAAAGAACAGAGGGAAGCATACAATTTAATAATTCACAGCATTTCTTCTGATTCCGGTCAGTTTTTCTTTCTCGACGCTCCTGGTGGTACTGGAAAAACATTCTTAATAAATCTATTACTGGCCAGAATTAGGATCCAAAGGGACATTGCCATTGCCGTTGCTTCGTAAGGCATTGCAGCTACGTTGATTGAAGGAGGGCGGACAGCACACTCTATTTTCAAGTTGCCTCTAAATCTCAATCATGCTGAGTCACCACAATGCAACATCTCCAAGCAGAGTGACATGGCACATGTGCTCCTAGAAGCAAAATTTATTGTGTGGGATGAATGCACCATGGCTCATAAGGGAGGAATTGATGCTCTAAACATGACGCTCCAAGTTATTAAATCATGTAACCGCCTAATGGGTGGAGTTACAGTGCTTTTGTCAGGTGACTTCAGACAGACCTTACCTGTTGTGCCAAAAGGAACACGTGCAGATGAAGTAAATGCCTGTCTTAAATCATCTTTCTTATGGCCTAATATCAAAGTGCTGTCCTTGAAAGTTAACATGAGAGTTCACCTACACAGTGACTTGAAGGCAGAGGCATTTTCAAGGTTATTGCTTCAAATTGGCGACGGCCTGTTCTTGGAAGATGAGGGAAGAATAACTATTCCTGACAACCTCTGCATTGTGGTAGGAGACCTGATTAGTTTGACAGACAGAATATACCCTAACATTAATCTGGCGGGAGTGAATTGTGTTTCGTGGCTTAAAGAAAGAACAATTCTTACTCCAACTAATGAGTCAGCCAACGACATAAACAACTTTATGTTGGAAAAGCTGCCAACTAAGGTTGTAACGTATGAATCTGCTGACTCTGTTTTGGACGCTGAAGATGCCGTTAATTACCCTGTAGAGTTCTTGCATACTCTAGAACCACCTGGAATACCACCACACATTCTCAGCCTCAAAATAGGATCTCCAATAATTCTGTTGCACAACTTAAACCCTCCAAAACTGTGTAACGGTACCAGGCTTCAAGTGAAGACTCTACACAAACATATCATTGAAGCCACGATTTTCACAGGCATTAGTTAAGGAGAAACTGTCTTCATCCCCCGGATCCCTCTCATCCCATCAGATTACTACTCTGAGTTCAAACGTCTGCAGTTTCCCGTCAAGTTGTGCTATGCAATGACTACAAATAAAGCACAGGGACAGAGTTTGAAACTGGCTGGTGTGGATCTCAGGAATGATTGTTTCTCTCATGGACAGCTTTATGTCGCGTGTTCTAGTGTTAGTTCCCCTGACAACCTGGTCATCCTTCAGCCATGTGGCAAAACCAAGAATGTTGTGTACAGGAAAGTTCTAAACACCTAATCTGAGGAAACAATTTATAAACTTATAATATTCATACATCATTGTTGACACTTTTCTGATTCTATGATTTTGTATTATATGCTCTTAATTTATGCTATTTGATTATATACTATGTGTTTTGTAAGCCTACATACATTCAGTAACAAAGAAATCTACTACTATTCACCGTTGCGAAGAACGGGTACCAGCTAGTTACTTCATAAATCTTTAATCTGGAAAAAATCAGTACGAACGTTTATTAATAATCACTCTAGTGTAACTAACATAGTACCACGTACCAGTATAATTTTCTGGTTGTAATAACTCTTAATAATGATTAGCATCATATTGAAATAACGTGTTCAAAAATGGATTCTGTGCTAGATACAAAAAGATCGCATCCGTGGGGAACCTTGGTTACGTGGTGCAGTGTCCCAGACGTAATTTCCGTCCACCAGGAGTGGTGTGACTGGCTCATTTCATAAAATGGAGAGCGTTTATTCAAAAATACATCCAAATGTTTTACAGACACCAAATCATTGCCGTATAATATTTGTGCTTGACGATTGCTTAAGTTAATAAGAAAGAAATAAAAAAGTAGCTTTCAATTGTTAGGTTTTAACAAAAGCTCTACCGATGAACTTTAAATAATCTGGTTTTACTGCCACATAACCTTATCTAATAAAAATACTTTAATGGTATTGTCTGATTGTTTTACGCTTTATTAACCTAATGCACGAATTACTATAGGGCCTATAAAAGTAAAAATCAATAGATTTCAAAAACTTAACTTGGAATGTATTGAAAAATTTTGTAAAACAGTTCAGATATTTGAACTCTTATTCACAGTGCATGAATACTACACATCTAAAACAAACCAGAAAATATGCATGCATGTTAAATGTGTAGTAAAGTTTAAATCATCGTATTAAATATTAACAGGATATACAATGTTTGGATATGTGCCTGTTGACATTGTCAAACATGAAATAATGACGTCTTGTGATGCAATGTCAGGTGCGAGGAAGGGAATAAATTTACATGCTCATGCTTTATTCATGATGTCATAAATGTGCATACTAATCATGTTAGTAAACGTCTGAGCTAGTAGCTATACTACTATTTGTCAAACTATTAGCTCCATGATAAAATACTTACTATAAAGTAATGACATACATTTAAATATACGTTACATTGTTATAAATATGTTGTCTTTAAAATACTGATAATTAAGAAAACCAAACTAAAATATGTTTAAGGAAATCTGGCAATATGAAACTACCAATTTACCTAATAGTTAGATGCATGAGTACAAGTTAGAGATATTTATAATATTTTAAGGTATTTAATTATATTATTGAAGAAAATAAATTAAATGTATATCTTTACAGTTTGGTTCATTAGGTATAATAATATAACGTGAAAAATGGAGAACTATGGAAAAAGTTAAACATTAAAATAATATGAGCTAGTTGGTAGTTAATACGTTCCACGGTATATAATAGATGGATTATATACTGTTAGCATGTTATTCGGATTACAATGAAAATTACAAATAAGCAGTTCAGTTGTTAAATATCTTCATTTTAAAAAATACTTGTTTATTAAAACTCATATTGTGCGTTCAAAATTCTTTGTTTTTTTGTGACATCGGTATTTCTAGATATTTCAGGAAATTTTCTATTTCAACACCTTATTTTTGTCAACGTACTGCTGACTTGGTAAAAGAATTAATTGCTGTTGAGTTACTTTATACTTTATAAAGTATAAAGTATAAAGTATACTGTTACTTTATATTGTATCGGAACACCAATGCAATATAAGGTAGCAAATTCTTACCCTTTTAATTTAGTATTTACGGATATATTTTTGTTGAACATAATATTTTAAAGTTCTGCTCTTCTCTAATAAAATTTATATTAATTACTACAACTTTAAGTAAATGCAAGGTTTAACTTCTTAATCTAGTATCAGTAATGTTGGTGTTTGTTTATATTCCTTGTGTCTATTGAATTTATACATAATTATTATTATATACTGTTAATTCTTTCAGTAAACATAAGTAGTGGCACATTTCTCGCTGTCCCTAGAATGGCCACGACTTCCTCCTTGATATGTTTTCTTTTTATGCTCCTATGGTTTTTCTTGTAAACAGGGATCTCGGGGGCTCAGCACATAATGTACTTCTCCATTAGGAGGCGCCCTGTCTCACTCGCAGTATTCGGTGAAATTATCAACTTAAACCTTTTGTTTGATTGTTATTAGCTTTTCCGAATCGGCCTAAGATGCCGAATTTCTTTGGTTCCAAAGGCCCTTTACTTTAACCCGCCAAATGGTTGGAGGAGCCGGTAGGTTGGTCTTGGGACGGTGTTTTTGTTATTTGCCAATAAAAAGGAAGTGGATTCAAGATTTAGTGAAATAATCATATTAAAAACGTCTCTCCCCTCATGGCAGTGTTATATTCCTGGTCGTAGGTACATGGGTCCCGGCAATAAATGTGATAAAGCTGAATTGATTGATTCATATGGTAAACTCGCACACAGACATGACCTCGCCTACGACCGTACCAGTAGTGTGACTCCGGAATGTTCGGTAGGTACAGTGTTGTCAAGGCTGTTGGATTGAGCGTTAAATACTAGGCTTAAACCGTTAATGGAGTACAGTACCCAGTCTGGAAAAGGAATGGCTGAGAGAGAAGGAGCATCCGAACAAACATGGTTAGAAAACACTGATAAATGTAAAAATAACCCACCGACGAACCAGGAGGAAGAAGATAAACATGTAAAGGGACTCGGTCAATCTTTCCTACCATTAGGAGTTCATAAAGCTGTGCCTGAGTTTGTTTTACATAGCCATACACTTAAAAACCATTACATATATTTATCTCAGGGTTTTTAAAATCATTCCATAAGTCATAATATATAAATTAAATAAAATGTTTAAGAGTAACAATAAGTATTCGCTATACCTAAAACTTATAGTGTGTATTAGGTGTACTTTAAGGTAAATTAGGTTGAACGATGGTTCACTAAGTACAAACATAACACAAATCCTGTATAAGGGTGGCTTTGTAACTCTCAGCTCCCAATAATAACATGTTGGTAACTTCCTCATCCCTCTATAACTTCCGTTATAGTAGTGTATTCCGTCTACCTGTTTAGGTACAATTGATAATGAAATGAATATAGACCTACAGTAGAATAAATTAGTTTTGAAATGTATACCAAGGATCGCACTAAGATTTTCATAATACTAAATTTGTAAAATAGTTTTAAAATGTATTAAATAATATAAGTATCAAATATGGATTAATTCTAGTCTGATATAAATTATGATAGTATTTCTAGTAGTATTTTATATTGCGAATAATCGCCATATCTAATAAATATAATATTTAGACGTATACGAAAAACCCACTCAGTACATATTAAAATGAGAAACATGATCAATGTGTATTTGTTCTTGTCGTATTTCTTTTTGAGCATCATCTCTCCAAAGTGGATTATTTTTAAATGCCACAATTCTAAAATTGGATAAACATTCACGAAAAAGTAATATGTATCATATTTATTTAATTTAGTATTATAATGCAATTTAATTCAGAATAAAATAGATCCAAATTAACGTAGCACAAGTACTTTTTTTAGGTTTAAAGGGTTCTGGGTAAACAATGAAGAAGATATCACTCTTACCGTATAATTGGCTTTACTTCCCTTTATATTAGGATTCTTATTTAAAATACATATCTAAATTTCAGCACATTAATACATTAAATTCAATGTAACTATAAAGGCAAGGAAATTGTATTTAAATAAAAGATTTAAAGATTATTTCGTTATGAAATAGTTATTTTAAAAGATACAAGTTATATTTTTTAAAGTGTTTAGTAAACATTTGTAACCAGACCTATGCTGTCGTTTATGAGAGAGCCGTGTTCATCGAACCACAAAATTAGTCACTTAAATATATATTATGTATTAAATTAGACTCCGGTTTGTACAATTCAACTACTTGTGCACTTTTTACCATCATATAGGATCATATATTCTCTTATGCTTTTATAGGTAAGGCCAATTTAATTTCATGTTTACACGGAGACAAGAAAATATAACGTTCACAAATTATATTTATTTATTTTTTGCTATATAACTTTAAAACAAATCATAATAGTTTGTAAATAATCGATAACTTTTACTAGTGGATAGTATATAAATGTGCATAAACGGATATCTAGTGAACTGACTGTCAATAAAATAACTGTCGCATCCTAAAATCGTCAATTATTATTGAGTGGCGGTTGAGAAGTAAAATAACATAACCAGACCCATTGTGGTCCATTACATGTAGCGTTATTGGATAATTGTGTTATGTCATTAGTTACCACTCATACTCCATTAAATACCACAAGCCCTAACGAGGGGGAGGGGGAGGCATTCGGTGACATCATTGTAACTACTTGATTAAACCTCAGCTGAATAGTTGAATACAACGATAGTTAACGTTGACACTTTATGGAATGAATTATAATCATTGTTTGTTAACTATTTTGAACTGTCAAGTATCGGTAAAACAGATTATAATTTTAAATCTGTTCTAAACAAAATACCACACAGTAAAAAAAGTAAATAATCGTACTATGCAGTTTATTTAATAAAATCAATGAAAATAGTAATTTAATTATGAATTTTACAAACAACAATTAACTTTGCCTGTACTGGGCTTTGCCTGTAGAAGTAATTTGTCTAGAATCGTCTAAGATATTTGTTTACGAAATAATCATTATTTCCCGAAGTTGTAATTAACATTTTTAGTAGGAAGTCTTAGAAAATAATGGAGTTTAGTTGCATTTCATAATACGGCAAATAAAATACGAGCAAACTGTAAAAGCAAACCCCAAGATAACAAAACACAGTTACTATATTTGTTTTAAATCCACATAATGAGTTCAGTTTTATATGTTTATTAATATTAATATTAACATAAATATGGTTTGTTGCCAGCTGCCGTACTTTAGTTTAACATTATATAAAAGCTGTGTTTTGTACTTAGAAAAAACTCCAAAAGCCATTTAATTATTTTAAAAATAAATAAATAACAAGTGATTTCAAGTTTTACAGCCAAATCAAACACATTGAGCCATTGAAACCTGACTCACTGATTCGATTTATGCTAGCTAATCCTTCCGTAAAACAGAGCAAGGGGCACTCAGAAACAATGTGATCCATTCTTTAAATATACTTCTCTAAACTATGTGATCACATGACTGATCTACAGTCAATTCCCATTAGAATTTCCAATATTCACATCTGCCCACTCCAGTTCGGAACCAATTCAACTATGTTCACTCCTTAAGAGGGAGCTTCATCCTACCTACAGGTATTTACGGATCGTTAATAAGGAACCTATTTAGTCCATCGAAACTGTTCCACGATGTAATGGCCCAGCTAGTATTGGGTTAGAATCTTGATCTGCTAAACTGGAAAGCAGTACGTAGTGTTGGTGGGTTTTGAGATTTTAAGTGACCGTTCTGACATGGGAGATCCTAGGTAATGGGGAGGTACGGGTCATTCAAAATCTTATTGAATTCTTTAAGAAGTGTCTCCTGACGTCTTATCTCTGGAGGAGCTATATTGCACAGCACTGGGAGCCACGGTAGTGGAGTGCCACTAATAGCTCTCATGGCTCTATTAAGTTGGTCATCAATCGCTTTTGTATGTGCACTCTTTATCCATAAGGGAGCACTGTATTTAGAGGATGAATAAACCAGTGACAAAGCAGTACGTAAGACATGTGCGTTGGCTCTCTTAGTTGTTTTAGAGTATTACGTTTGCCCTGGTTTTAATTTTAGCTGCTGTTTTTTGAAGTTGGCTTTTAAAAGTTAGTGATCAATCTAACGCTACTACCAGGTACTGTGGATGATAATTATGATGGAGTTTTACATCATTTAGAAATATTTTAAATTTCTGATTATCTAGTCAATTACTTAGGTGGAAGCAGGCTACTTCGGTTTTCGATGGGTTAGGGTTCAGCTTCCAGGTTCTAAAATATTCTTCGAGGGTTGCAAAATCATTTCTGAGTGTTTCTTCAGTAGCTTTGAAGTCCTTGTGTTGTTAAGGTAAAGCAATCGTCTGAATTTATGAATTTCTAGACTTGGTGATTAGGATGTCAGCAGTATACACGTTAAATAAAATTGGAGCAAGTACGGACCCCTGTGTCAGACCATTCTTAAGCTTTCTATAAGAGATTTCTTCACGACCAAGATAAATTTTGATTAGTCTGGCTATAAGCATTTACTCCCGAAGCAGGAAAAGAATATATAGGGAAAGAGGCTGTAGAACTTTACTACATAATTTATCATAGACTGTTCATTTTACGGTAGGGAATGCATATTATGGAGTGTGCAGTAGCTTTCCTAGCCGTTTCTAGGTGAATCAAAAGCATGATGATTTTCTGTCTCAGAATTAGAATAAGATTAATTTTACATATGAAAAACATACGGTAGTTAAATATATGTTAGGATATATAGAAGTTGTTGGTCATTTTCTACCGTTTCGTGAAGAAACCCTAATCGAAATTTTGACTTTGTATAACTTGACTTGTAAGTCTTTTCCAGGTATTATATCTAAATTAATTATTTCTGATATTTTATTTTCAGTTTAACTAAATAAAACTTATAATATGTATCCTAAATATTAATCTGAAAACACTTAAAAGTGATTTTTAGTGGAAGTCAAACTACAATGTTAAATGGTAATTAGAAATTATTTATATTTTAGAATTTACAGACTTTTGTTGTACAAAGTCGAAACTTCGAATAAGGATTGCTCACACAATGAAGAAAAAAGTCCATAAATATTGATCTACCCTTTAATATATTTACATATAGGACTAATGTATGTTTCACTTAAGTGCAATGATTCTAATTCTTATTCTGAAAGAACACAAACATCTTGAATCTGATTCAACTAGGAATGGCAAAGGAAGCTAGTGTACTCTTCAGAACATAATATTTGTACAGCTGAATTAATAGTCCACGATGACTCATATAGTAAATAGATTCATAAATATATATACAACTTAAATAAATATTTATAAATGTTGTGGTAAATTACAATAGGGTTATCTTTAATAGAGCAACTAAAGTAACTGTAAAATATAATTTAGTTGATGAGTTTATACTTCAAACATCCTTTACTTATTTTGTTCTATCCTTTAAATACTCCACTATAATATAATTAAAAAATGTTTCATCTCTAATATTCCATGCAACAAAATGTGTAACTTTTGAACGTAAATTTTGTAAATTATTTTATGAAATTTAAGTTGCAAAATGAGAAAATCCAATGCATACTAGTGTTGTACGCATGAAAAAAAAATGGATTGACCTGTTTTTCTCTAATTTTATATCCAGCACATTATTTTATGGCTTAAGATAAAAATGTATAATAAACACCAAATTTTCGTAATCTAACTAATACAAATAATTTCCTTTTACCATCGAATGACAGTATTTCACAAGAAGTCCTGTAAACATTCAGCCATATCTCGCCGATGTTTACAGGACGCAGGAATGTTATCACTGATATTGGACACCACAACACTTATTTCAGCACATCCATGATAAATATATTAAAAAATTTTTTGACCTTAGTTACCGTTATAATTAATATTTTTCAATTATTTTAGAATATAATTTGTTATTGGTTGTTCAATTAACTGTTGTTTGTGTCACGTTGTTTATTTGTCTACATTTTTATACTTTTGTTAAATATTTACTGTTTTAATTTATTAGTTTTATTGATTTAATATTGTCATCTCTATAACAAACATTCGGTAAACTATTCTTTAATGTTTATAATTTACTGATTTATACGAGACTTTATTTATTGAATATATTGTTAACCTATTTTTTATTGCAAAAAGTAATTAATTTGTTGTTGATTATTCAGATACTTATGGAATTTAATTTAGATTATCTGTGAAATAGCTGTTCTACCTAAGAGATTAATTTCAGCTGTAATAAAAATTTTATATAAAGTAAATAATAAACCATTTGGAATTAAAGTTAACTTAAATTGAAATGTTTAGTTGTGGAAATCATTAATATGTTAACTATTACGTCAGGATTGGGGTATGCACTGTTGTAACAGTTAACATTGGCATTGGAGCTTTATTAAAATAAAATCTTAATCGTACGTATAGTGAAAAATACTACATGAAATTGTTGTAATATTCTTGTTCTTTCATATTAAAATCATGAGCAATTCTCTATTAACTCCAAAACTGTCCCCTTTATTCCATGGTGTGCTAGATAGGCACTATATCTAATAAGGCATATAAGTACATGTAAACTGGTACGTCTGCTGCAAAAAATAAACGGATAAAAAATTTCCCTAGTAATAAATTTCAATAACGATGTATGATACAAGATTACTGGCAGGTTTATTCTTCTTCTCATACTAATTTATTTATTATTTTTTATAATTACTTGTGTCAATTTCTTGTTCAATCATTAGTAATTTTTTAAATCATTTTTAAAATCCAGTAACTATAGTTTCTATATTAAAACCAACGTCTTTCATGAAAGACGTTGGTTTTAATATACTTCAACTCCAAAAACAAAATTTCTAAGCCAAAATTTGTAGCCCTAGTAGGTATTATTTACCATAAACTTGTCTGAACGATTGATTTCAACAAATAAAACTATTTAGATACTTAATCTGTTATGTACATTTACAATTGTCAAAGACATTTTAGCATGTAGCTTTAAAAAATATTTCAATATGTCAAGAACTAAAATCTTAGTATAGAAGACATAAAGTTCACATTGTAGTACAAAAATCATGAACACTACTACAATGTAGTTTGATGAGGCTTAGTAATTAGATCCATTGTCTTTAGACACTAATCATATTTATTGTAATCCGCTCAACCTTCAAGTATAACACCTACTTTTAGTACCTTAAATGGGATCCTCAAGACCACAATTAATGATACAAAAAAAGATTTGTTGGTGTTTTGAAAGTTTAAAATGATGTGTTTTTTGTTTAAGTGGTTTTCCTCTCTGTTATCTACATACTGTAATGTGAATTTGGTCAATACGTAATACAGTAATATAAGATTAAAAAAAAACATACAGTTTTTTTTTTCAATAATAAAAGTATGTTTTCGAACATTAAAAAAAAAAAAGAAATATGATTTAGTAAAAAATTAAATAACAGAACATATATATTTGAAATCAGGAATAAACGTACTATAAGATAATTATAGTGAACAATTGGAAATATACACATCTGATCTTACTATACCTAGCAAAAATGTTAAATAAAATGTTTAAAAAAATATAGAAGGAAAAGTTTACAGCAAAAATAATTTTCCTTTGTGGTTTTGCTTCCATAATTCCAAAATACCACTGTCGCAAATTACAGTAATAAAAAAAGATGCAATAAAATTGGCTTCACAGCCATTTATCTATGAGTTCCAATTGAAATTGTAAGAACATTAGCACACCTAATTACAACAATGAGGTCCACAAGACCCCACTATAACTTGTTATATTTATAATAAAAAAGACGGTTTATTCAAACATCACTGAACCTTTGCAAGATGTTAATAAAAGATTAAGCTATTTACATGGGTGCTAAGTATGAATACAAGAACATGTATCAAAAAGATATGCAAGTGAGTGGGGTTCCAATGGACCCCAGTGTTATATTTGAAGTTTAATAATCTAGTTTAAATCATATATTTTTACTCCTTTAAACTGTTTTCTTTTCGAATGCAGCGATCACAGAAGTTCTATGAATGCGTTTATTTAATGCATAAAATTGAACAATATTTGAAAACTAGACATTCTCATTTAGTTTATTTCAAATTAGTTGTTACGCACTTTTGTTAGAACTAAGGAACTTTCAGCATATCATAAAATCCAAATAGTTTCAGGATAATTTAAACATTTACAACAATTAGGAAATATCCACTGATCCAACATGTTTCAAAGCTTTACAAGTTATAAATAACAATAATAACAATTAAGATAGGATATGATATTACATTAGGTTGAATTAGGGTTTGTAGTGAAGGATTCGTTGCCGTAACAAGTTGCGGCTGGAGGCCAAAGGCCGCGACAAATAGTATTGGACTTGTGTAAGTATATTTTACATGTTATTCCTTGTCCTACATATTATAAAAATATTAGAAACTCCCAATTCCAAATTTATAATTTACATGCCAGTAATTTTAAATTCCGTTTCTCTTTAAAAAAAGGAGACCTGGATTTTCACTATACACTAATGTTCATATCACGTGTTGTCGAAATTAAACATATTTCAAATATATTATAGATATTTTAACAATTGCCTATGACTACTTATATGTCATGCACATACAACACATAAAACACCTGTTAATACTTATTTTTAATATAAATTGTTGTTCTTTGTACACAAATTGAGGATTCCATAAAATTACAGATAAAACATATTGACCATGATACATAGTCATTTTATTTTTATTAAAATAACATTCCATTATATGTTCAAACTGTCGTATACCAACAACAATAATTGAAGAAAAACAACAAGTTTTCATAAAATACAATAAGCAATTTTCAGATGAAGTATTCACATAAAACCTCTATTGAAGTCTATTGAAAAGTTTGTGAATTCATCCAGTTTTACCCTCTCTGTTTTAAGAGGGAGAAATAATAACCCGGTTCATTAAAATTCGCATTCTAAATCCAAACAGTTTAATAAATAAAGCATTTCATTTCAAAGCTCGAGTTTCCAAAATATGGCATTGAAGCCTTGTTTCGCCTTGCACTTGATTCCTTTGACTCACGAATTGAAAAACATTGAAACTATGCGTTCCACATTTTATATTATTGTTGTTTCAAATAATTTCCCGTATATTTTTGGCAAGCTAGCCCAGATAAATATACGAATACTACATGCAAATTCAATTAGTTTTGTTAACGTTTTGTAAATGAAATGGTATGAACCCATTTTATTCGTCCTTATTATTAGTGGTATATTTAGGGCATTTAAGCTTTTGTTTTATAATAAATTATTGATACAATCTCATTTACAACATTTTACGACTCATTTAATTTTAACATTTTAATTCATAAACATAACAATTACCCTTGTTATTAAAACCACAAAAAGGAAACTGGCTTTCTATTATTATTGTAATTAATAATTAATCAAACTTTTGGAGGATTATTATTGCCCACAATACATAACTACATATTTCTTTAAATTCAGCTAAAGAGAATTTTTTTATTAAAATACTAATTATATCGTAATTTGGAATTAAATAAATGTTCAGAAATGATTTTGTTAGCGATATTTGTCAAGTTTGTACTAAAAGGCAACATTAACCATACTACATCAGGGTTGACAATGAGTTCTTCGTCGTTTACTTTCACTTATGTTACGTTAGTATGGTGTTTAATACAACAATTAAAAAAAAGTGAGTGCCGTTATAATAGACCAAACCTAATATAAAAGATGAACCCTTTTCTAAAAACAAATCATAGTTGTCTACAAACTGTATTGGGTCATATAAGTGATTAATATTTTGTACTTTTTAGTAGTATTTCTATGCGATCATTATCTGTCATTGATTTTAATGAATAATATTGCAGAGATTAAACATGGAGATAGCTATGGAAAAGGACAACTACTTAACAAACGTCGAGGGAATAAAAGTTTACAAACATTTTGCACAAAACGTTGTAGAGCGTTCACACACAATCAGCAAGGTTCTTTTTGTCCTGACACACATTCATTGTATCTTTTATTCCTGACGTCATTTACGAATGTGGAGAGTGTCTTTCTGATTTACAAGTCATCAACATTGTTGTTTATTTCATTGGTGGTGTTCCAGTAAAACTGAGTTTCATTTTATATATTTGAACCAGTAAACTTTACTGTTTCACTAAGGGAGTTTTATTAGGATTTTAACAGGTAAACATTTTATAATTCTTATATTTATGTAGTTTACAAATACAAAATAGATTCTCCATGAAAAATGAAAACTGGTTTATTTGTAAAAATATTTCGGGAAATCATTTATTTTATGAAAAGCAATATTAAGAACTAGCTTCCGCTCGCATTATTTGTATTTTATTATCTTTAGCCGTAACAGGTTGCTTGGTACAAAACTATTAAGATTGAAACTATTTGTATACACTTAACATAAAACACTGTAATTCACTGTGAGTGTATACTGTATTGCAATATTGAGATTTTACGACATCGTGATATTGAACACACGTAGTGGTATACTGGTTTATATACTCTACATACTATATTAGTTGAATAATTGTTTATTTAGTTTCAGTTAAATTTAAACTGTTAATATATATATATACCCATATTTAAAGTAAAAAGATAAATAGTTTAATGTACTGATATATATAACATGACTACCTAAGAATGTATATGAGTTAATATTAGCCCAATGAGTTGTAGCTTCGACATTATATTCTTAATTATTGTTTTAGAACAATCTTCCTAATTATGTCAACTACGCAAGTATTTAATACTGAAAAATTATAAAGTCAGGTTAAAGCTATTATTCTATTTAAAGTCATGTTAAAAAAATATTCAGTACTCAGTGTACTGTGTTGTATTTTTTGTTACCTGACAATACCAGAAAACATAACTCATATTTTGGACAAATGTTTTAAATCATATTTAAAACATAGAACTGAGAAGGATCTGTTTTGTTTAAATCTGAAATTTAACTGGCAACGACCTAAAGAGATGGAATATAAATAAACCACCTGGCATAACAATAGAATATAATACTGGATAAGCCGCCTTACGTCTGGTTAATAATTCATAGAAGAAAATGTTAAATCTAAATTAACGTCAACTTCTTTTCTTTAAATCGTAACTAATTTAACTTACTTGTAAAACACAATACTGCTCACTTCTTTACATCGAATTATTCCTTATATGTACTAATATGTATGTTGTTCCAAACAAATAATTCATCAATGTTTGCATACAAATTATAGCTAGAATGTAGAACATAACCAATATATCATTAAAACAATTGTTTAAATCATCGAAAGATACCCCATTTGTATAGTAAAAAATAGGCCCAGATCTGTTCCTGGTGGAATATCTAAAACTATTGAAACTTTTTAAGAAAAAAAAAATTATTTATCATTAAATAACACAAGTGTTTGTGTATCTGCTATTCAATAAATATTTATGAAAAACAATGGTATAAACCAGATAACAGGAAATTAGGTTTGCACATAAGGGCCTGGAATGGATCAGGAACAAACTTAAGCTTACCTTTGATAACCAGAATACATTAACTAAACAAGACCACTATAATTAACTAAGGAATCAGGAACAGAGTATTAATTTGGTAACAACTGAAGCCTACCTTTAATAACCTAACTTAAGTCCCAACGGAGCAATACCACTATAATTGAGGGATCACGAATATATGTGTGATAATAGCTGAGGCCTACCTTTAATAACCTAAGTTAAGTCTTAACGAAGCAAGACCATTGTAATTGAGGGACACAAATATATGTGTGGTAATAGCTGAAGCCTACCTTTAATAGCATAAGTTAAGTCTTAACGAAGCAAGACCACTATATTTGAGGGATCACGAATATATGTGTGGTAATAGCTGAAGTCTACCTTAATTAACATAAGTTAAGTCTCAACGGAGCAAGACCATTGTAATTGAGGGATCACGAATATATGTGTGGTAATAGCTGAAGCCTACCTTTAATAACCTAAGTTAAGTCTTAACGAAGCAAGACCATTGTAATTGAGGGACACAAATATATGTGTGGTAATAGCTGAAGCCTACCTTTAATAACATAAGTAAGTCTCAACGGAGCAGGACCACTATACTTGAGGGACACGAATATATGTGTTGTAATAGCTGAAGCCTACCTTTAATAGCATAAGTTAAGTCTTAACGAAGCAAGACCACTATATTTGAGGGATCACGAATATATGTGTGGTAATAGCTGAAGCCTACCTTTGATAACCTAAGTTAAGTCTCAACGGAGCAAGACCACTATAATTGAGGGATCACGAATATATGTGTGGTAATAGCTGAAGCCTACCTTAATTATCCTAAGTTAAGTCTCAACGGAGCAAGACCACTATAATTGAGGGATCACGAATATATGTGTGGTAATAGCTGAAGCCTACCTTTAATAACCTAAGTTAAGTCTTAACGAAGCAAGACCATTGTAATTGAGGGACACAAATATATGTGTGGTAATAGCTGAAGCCTACCTTTAATAACATAAGTAAGTCTCAACGGAGCAGGACCACTATACTTGAGGGACACAAATATATGTGTTGTAATAGCTGAAGCCTACCTTTAATAACATAAGTTAAGTCTCAACGGTGCAAGACCACTATAATTGAGGGATCACGAATATATGTGTTGTAATAGCTGAAGCCTACCTTTAATAACATAAGTTAAGTCTTAACGAAGCAAGACCACTATACTTGAGGGACACGAATATATGTGTTGTAATAGCTGAAGCCTACCTTTAATAACATAAGTTAAGTCTCAAAGGTGCAAGACCACTATACTTGAGGGACACGAATATATGTGTTGTAATAGCTGAAGCCTACCTTTAATAACATAAGTCTCAAGGGAGCAAGACCACTATAATTAAGGGACACGAATATTTGTGTGGTAATAGCTGAAGCCTACCTTTAATAACCTAAGTTAAGTCTCAAAGGTGCAAGACCACTATACTTGAGGGACACGAATATATGTGTTGTAATAGCTGAAGCCTACCTTTAATAACATAAGTTAAGTCTCAAGGGAGCAAGACCACTATACTTGAGGGACACGAATATATGTGTTGTAATAGCTGAAGCCTACCTTTAATAACATAAGTTAAGTCTCAAAGGTGCAAGACCACTATACTTGAGGGACACGAATATATGTGTTGTAATAGCTGAAGCCTACCTTTAATAACATAAGTTAAGTCTCAAAGGTGCAAGACCACTATAATTGAGGGACACGAATATATGTGTGGTAATAGCTGAAGCCTACCTTTAATAACATAAGTTAAGTCTCAAAGGTGCAAGACCACTATACTTGAGGGACACGAATATATGTGTTGTAATAGCTGAAGCCTACCTTTAATAACCTAAGTTAAGTCTCAAGGGAGCAAGACCACTATAATTGAGGGACACGAATATATGTGTGGTAATAGCTGAAGCCTACCTTTAATAACATAAGTTAAGTCCCAACGAAGCAAGACCACTATAATTGAGGGACACGAATATATGTGTGGTAATAGCTGAAGCCTACCTTAATTAACCTAAGTTAAGTCTCAACGGAGCAAGACCACTATATTTGAGGGATCACGAATATATGTGTGTTTTGATAGCTGAAGCCTACCTTTAATAACCTAAGTTAAGTCTTAACGAAGCAAAACCACTATAATTGAGGGATCACGAATTATGTTTAGTAATATCTGAAACCTAACGTTGATAACCAGTTACGTCATTGCGGAACAAGTTCACTGTAATAGAGAGATTAGAAACAAAGTAGATGTGTGGTAACAGCTGAAGCCTACCTTTAAAATATTAGTTAAGTCTTAAAGGTGCAAGAATACAATAATGGAGGGACACGAATATATGTTTGGTAATAGCTGAAACCTAACGTCTATAACCAGTTAAGTGATTGCGGAACAAGTTCACTATAACTGAGAGATTAGAAATAAAGTAGATGTGTAGTAAAAGCTGAAGCCTACTCTTAGTACCTAATTAAGTAATTACAAAACTAGACCACCATAAGTAAGAGATCAGGAACAGAGTAGAGATTTAATACTAGCTGAAGCTTACTCTTAGTACCTAATTAAGTAATTACGAAACTAGACCACTGTAAGTAAGAGATCAGGAATAGAGTAGAGATTTAATACTAGCTGAATCCTACTCTTAGTACCTAATTAAGTAATTACGAAACTAGACCACTGTAAGTAAGAGATCAGGAATAGAGTAGAGATTTAATACTAGCTGAATCCTACTCTTAGTACCTAATTAAGTAATTACGAAACTAGACCACTATAAGTAAGAGATCAGGAACAGAGTAGAGATTTAATACTAGCTGAAGCTTACTCTTAGTACCTAATTAAGTAATTACGAAACTAGACCACTGTAAGTAAGAGATCAGGAATAGAGTAGAGATTTAATACTAGTTGAAGCCTACTCTTAGTACCTAATTAAGTAATTACGAAACTAGACCAAAATAAGTAAGGGATCAGGAAAAAAGTAGTGATTTAATACTAGCTGAAGCCAACTCTTAGTACCTAATTATGGCAGTGGCATAATTAGGTACTATTACTCTTCAGTATGGCAGTGGCAGTCATGCAGAGTAGACGTGTGCAGTGCTGGCTCCTGGAAATGTTTATTGATTTTTGTTTGTGTGTACTGATATATGTGAAGTTTATTTAGACTTTATTTACGTATAATAATTTATCTTTACTTCCCAACAATAGTTAATAATTGTAACAGTGCTTCTAATATGGCAAAGTGTGGTGTATGTGCAAAAAACATAACCTCAAAACAGTTGAGGTTAGAATGTGGAGACTGTAAGGAGGAGTTCCATGGAAATTGCTGTAGAATGAGTAAAGAAGATATTGAATATCTCAGTAATTCTAGTGTTTTATGGAGATGTGATCCCTGCTCTTCTAATAGGAGAAAAAGTATGACATTGGAATCAAAATGTACAGAAGGTAAGGTCACATTGAATGAAATAATGCATGCCATTAATGAAATAAGAAATGATAATAAATGTAGAGAAAAATCCTTTAATATCTCATATGAAAGTTTAAATGAAAAGCTAGACGAAAACAATGCCTTAATTAAAAAACAATCTGAAAGACTAGAAGAATATGTAAAAATAATTGAGCAACTTAGAAATGAGAATGTTATTTTAAAGAAAATGGTTAAAGAGCTGGAAGAGAAAGTAGAGGATGGTGAGCAATACTCACGCAGCAATTGCCTAGAAATTCAAGGAATTCCGTACAAAAAAGAAGAAAGCGTGGTAGAAGTGGTGCAGAAAGTAGGCAAGGCTATAGGCATGGAAATATTGCCCACCATGATAGATGCTTGTCATAGACTCGGCAGAGGAAGCGATGGTCGTCCCCCTGGAATCATTGTAAAAATGGTCAGACGTATGGACAAGGAAGAAATGCTGAGGAAAAGACGTGACAAAGGTAAACTATCGACGTTGCATATGGATCTTCCGATGGACCAACCGGTCTACCTTAACGAGTCACTGTCACCTGCCCGAAGAAAACTTCTAGCAGCAGCTCGACGAGTAAAAGTGGAAAAAAATTATGAGTATATTTGGCACAGAAACGGCAAAATATTCTTAAGAAAGGATGACGGGGATTCAGTTTTATCAATTACCTGTGATGCTGACCTTGGGAAGCTATAAGTTTATTTGTGTACTGGTAAGTAAATTTAATTTATTTGAGTCATATAGACATATAATTAGGTCAGTGTGCATTTTGAGTTGTTTCACTAGTATTAAATGTAATAATAGTATTGGTGTAAGAATGTACTATATAGATTTTGTACAAAATGATGGAGATTTTATATATCTATTGTTGTTCTTTGTGTGTATGTATGTATGTTTGGTGGTTCAGGCATGTTGTTTTAGGGTCAATTTCTATGTATTTTATATAAATAATAATATAAATGTACAGTGATAGAAATGTATTACTCGAGTTAGAGAGTAGCAAAAATATAAGCATAATACACCAAAACATCAGGAGCTTGCGTGCAAATTTTGATATATTTTTAGCTGAACTTGGGTCTTGGAAAAAATATCCTGATATTATAATATTGACAGAGATCTGGATTGAAAATGAGGAATCATATTTATATACGGTGCCAAATTACATATCCATATTTAACTGTAACAACAAGTATAGGGCAGGTGGGGTTGTGATATTTATTAGAAGTGATATTGATGTGATTAGTCATGATGTATGTGATTTTCAAGCAGCGGACAGTATTGGGGTGAAACTATATACTAATTCAGTTAATATATCCATTTTGGCTATTTATAGACATCACCGATTTCCAGTCGAAGTATTTATAGATGAATTGCAAAGATATATCATTAAATCCAATAATTACATTAATGATAAGCAACTATTTTTAGTTGGAGATATTAACCTCAATTTATTGCTTGATAATCCTGCTGTTGATAATTACAAGACACTACTAGCAGGTTGTGGCTTAGAATCTATAATTAACGTACCTACAAGAATCACTACAAAATCCCAAAGTTGTATTGATCATATATTTGCAAAATTGGTAAATAAAAATTTAATTACTTACGGGGCAGCAGTAATTGATGCCCGAATAACGGACCACTGTATGACAGCGTTGTGGTTGCGTAGAGTTACAACAATCGCGGCTAGTCAGCTGATCGGTGAGGCCCCTGTTAGGGGCGCAAGCCGGACTGCCGCACATCGTATAAATTATGCAACGCTTAATCGTCTGCTAGATACTGAAAGTTGGGTGTCTGTCTATAATTGTAAGGACGCTTCTAAATCCTTTGATGTGTTCAGTGAACTCTTAGAAAGCTTTATTTGTAGAAGCCAAATATTTCACAAAAAGGCAAGTGTTAAAAGGATAAGGCCATGGATCACTAATTTAATTGTTAAAAAAATTGATCGCCGAAATAAGTTACTACAATTAATGAAAAAGGAACCAAACAACGATCAATTGAAGAAAGATTTCAGGGAATATAGAAATACACTACTAACTGAAATAAGAAATTGTAAAACGGAATATTACGCTAATAAATTTAATAAATGCAGAGGGGATTCCAAAAAAACTTGGGCAATATTAAATGAAATAACGAATCAAAAAGCTAGAGGGGATACTCATATTGTGACAGTTTTTGATAATGGCGTGGAGATAAGAGGATAAAGAGATAGCAAATGTATTCAACAATTTCTTTTTATCTGTCGCAGAGAAGTTACATATTGGTGCAGATATTCCATATAATTTTTCCCAATTACCTTATAGGAATAAGTTTAAAGTTAACACAGAGATTTCATCAATGTTTCTGTCTCCTGTTACAAAAGAAGAAGTTGAGAAAATTGTTAAGTCATTAAAAAATAATAAGTCTCCAGGAATGGATCATGTGAGTTCTTCGTTGATTAAGAATATTTTCCCAAAAATTGCTGATGCTTTTACATTTATTATCAATTTAAGTTTTAGTACAGGCGTGTTTCCAAATAGAATGAAAGAGGCATTAGTTATCCCAATCTATAAAAACAACTCAAAGGAGTTGTGCAATAGTTATAGACCCATATCACTGTTATCATACTTTTCAAAGATTGTAGAAAAATTAATGAAGGTAAGACTCATGAAGTACTTAGAAGGAACCAGTTTTTTTAGTGCAAATCAATTTGGATTTAGGTCTAATATGAACACTGAGATAACTTTGACTAATTTTTTGAAAAATGTTTCGGAGGGAATAAATGGAGGGAAAAAAGTAACTGGACTCTTTCTTGATATAAAAAAGGCTTTTGATACAGTAGATCATAAACTCCTTTTAAATAAGTTGCATTCATGTGGGGTCCGGGGAATCGTTTTGGATTGGTTTGAAAGTTATCTTACCAACAGAATTCAGTGTGTTAAAATTAAAAACGTGTTCAGTGAAAAAGGCAGATTAATGTTTGGAGTACCACAAGGTTCGGTGTTAGGGCCAATATTATTTCTGATATTTATTAATGATTTATGTAACGGTCAATTTAAAGGAAAAGTAAAATGCTTTGCAGATGACACTGCCTTCTGTTATGTCGCTGATACATGGGATGAGGTACAGCGATATATTAATGAAGATCTTGAGGCATTACGTTGGTGGTTTGGATATAATAAAATGTTTTTAAGTCCAGAAAAAACTGCTTTTATTAATTTCAGCCTTAGAAGTCAAGTTATTTTCAATGAACCTGTAAAATATAAATGCATAGATTGTTTAACTAATATGAGGTATTGTGAAAAGGAGTGTGTAACTGTAATCTGTACAGATTCGGTTAAATATTTGGGGATACATCTAGATAGGGAGTTGAACTGGAAGTTATATATCAGTATATTAAGTAAGAAGATAAATTCTGTATTGAGACTGTTATTCCTTTTGAGGCCTCTTGCTCCAGTTTCTGTGTTGAGATCGGTTTATTTTTCCCTTGTTTACTCTAGGCTTGTGTATGGTATTTTGTGTTGGGGAGGTACATATTTGAGCAATCTTAGAACTATTATTTTGAAACAAAAACGAATTGTAAGAACTATATTAAACAAACATGTGCTAGAACCTTCATGGCCACTTTTTAAAGAATTAAAAATATTGCCACTTCGGTATATTTACGTGTATAAGGTTTTGAGGGTATTTTACGAGAACAGTGGAAACATATATTTCGATGAAAATCATTATAAAAGTAAGTTAAGGTCAAAAAGTAATCTATTGGTCCCAAAACCAAATGTTACATATTTTATGAAAACTATTGAATATCTGGGGCCGAAGATTTTTAATACTTTACCAATGCATATAAGGAGGGCAAATAATATAAATAAATTTAAAAAAATGGTTTGTGTTTGGTTATTTAAATTAGAGAACATAGAACCACTTTTAAATTTTTAAATAACTTACAGAAATTAAGTAAAAGTAAGAGTTAAAGTTCTTGTCTTAAAGGGTTAGTTGGGAGTTAAAATATATTTATGTACCAGCATGCGAGTGGGTGTATGTGTTTGTGCGTGTGTACTTGTATCCACAGAGGGGTGTGTGTGTATGTGTGAAAATATGTGTCAGCGTAAATATTATATCAATTTCATGTATTATTGTTTGTGAGAGTTGTTGTATACTTGTGTTAGTTATACATAAGTATAATTGTAAATATTCATTGTGTGTATGCGTGGTTCTTATAAAGGCCTGTAGTAAATGAGATGTTATGAGTGTATGTGTGTGTATGGTTCAATGTAAATATATGTAGTAATTGTGTGCATGTATGGTTGTTTATAGAGGTCTGTCGTATATGTGATGTGTGTGGTATGTGTATGTGTGTGAGAGCGTATGCGCATGTATGGTTTAAGCGTAAATTTATGTATTGTGTCTATGACGGTTGTTATTAAGTACTGATTATAAATATAAGTACAAGAGGATAGTTCATTGTATGCTAGTTATATTTACATAATGGAGTTTAAAAAATTTGTTATTTTATTTGGGAAGTGGAGACTACTGTAAAATTTTAAATACATTTTGTTCATTTTCTTATATCTGTGATTTTGTATGTATTTATCAGTGCACAACATTTTTTCATTTAAATGTGTTTGCTATGTAAAATTTACTTTAAGAGCCATCAAACTTTATTTATAAAAGAGAAGAATTATATAAGTAGCAGACTGCCATAGTACCTCTTTTTATAAAAAGTAAATGTGTGCCTCTAATCAGGCATTGCCTGAGAGGACCTATTCATTTCATTTATTTTATCCACATAATCAAGGATTTAAACTTATTAATGTAATAATAAAAACACATTGTGTAGATTCTCAAGGTCAGTATCACAGAAATCATGTATGGTATTCTTTATTATAAACAGGTGTTTGGAGTATGTATTTTTTAGTCTAATTGTAAAATATGTTATGTTATATATTATTTATTATATACTTCTGTAAATATTGTATCACTTTTGTATTGATGTGTTTTGTATGTATGCTGTGGATGGAATAAATAAATTATTATTAAATTATTATTATTAATTAAGTAGTTACGAAACTAGACCACAATAAGTAAGGTATCATGAACAAAGTAGAGGTTTAATACTACCAGAAACCTACTCTTAGTATCTAATTAAGTAATTACGAAACAAGACCACTATAAGTAAGGTATCAGGAACAAATTAGAGGTTAAATACTAGCAGAAACCTACTCTTAGTATCTAATTAAGTAATTACGAAACAAGACCACTATAAGTAAGGTATCAGGAACAAAGTAGAGGTTTAATACTAGCAGAAACCTACTCTTAGTATCTAATTAAGTAATTACGAAACAAGACCACTATAAGTAAGGTATCAGGAACAAAAGAGATGTTTAATACTAGCAGAAACCTACTCTTAGTATCTAATTAAGTAATTACGAAACTAGACCACAATAAGTAAGGTATCAGGAACAAAGTAGAGGTTTAATACTACCAGAAACCTACACTTAGTATCTAATTAAGTAATTACGAAACAAGACCACTATAAGTAAGGTATCAGGAACAAAGACGAGGTTTAATACTAGCAGAAACCTACTCTTAGTATCTAATTAAGTAATTACGAAACAAGACCACTGTAAGTAATGTATCAGGAACAAAGTAGAGGTTTAATAATAGCAGAAACCTATTCTTAGTATCTAATTAAGTAATTAGGAAACAAGACCACTATAAGTAAGGTATCAGGAACAAAGTAGAGGTTTAATACTGGCTAACATATTCTTATTATCTAATTAAGTAATTACGAAACAAGACCACTATAAGTAAGGTATCAGGAACAAAGTAGAGGTTTAATACTAGCAGAAATCTATTTTTAGTATCTAATTAAGTAATTACGAAACTAGACCACAATAAGTAAGGTATCAGGAACAAAGTAGAGGTTTAATACTAGCAGAAACCTACTCTTAGTATCTAATTAAGTAATTAGGAAACAAGACCACTATAAGTAATGTATCAGGAACAAAGTAGAGGTTTAATAATAGCAGAAACCTATTCTTAGTATCTAATTAAGTAATTAGGAAACAAGACCACTATAAGTAAGGTATCAGGAACAAAGTAGAGGTTTAATACTAGCAGAAACCTATTCTTAGTATCTAACTAAGTAATTACAAAACAAGACCACTATAAGTAAGGTATCAGGAACAAAGTAGAGGTTTAATACTAGCAGAAACCTATTCTTAGTATCTAATTAATTAATTACGAAACAAGACCATTATAAGTAAGGTATCAGGAACAAAGTAGAGGTTTAATACTAGCAGAAGCCTACTCGTAGTACCTAATTAAGTAATTATGAACCTAGACCACTATAAGTAAGGTATCAGGACCAAAGTAGAGGTTTAATACTAGCAGAAACCTATTCTTAGTATCTAATTAAGTAATTACGAAACTAGACCACAATAAGTAAGGTATCAGGAACAAAGTAGAGGTTTAATACTAGCAGAAATCTATTTTTAGTATCTAATTAAGTAATTACGAAACAAGACCACTATAAGTAAGGTATCAGGAACAAAGTAAAGGTTTAATACTAGCAGAAACCTACTCTTAGTATCTAATTAAGTAATTACGAAACTAGACCACTATAAGTAAGGTATCAGGAACAAAGTAGAGGTTTAATACTACCAGAAACCTACACTTAGTATCTAATTAAGTAATTACGAAACAAGACCACTATAAGTAAGGTATCAGGAACAAAGAAGAGGTTTAATACTAGCAGAAACCTACTCTTAGTATCTAATTAAGTAATTACGAAACAAGACCACTGTAAGTAATGTATCAGGAACAAAGTAGAGGTTTAATAATAGCAGAAAACTATTCTTAGTATCTAATTAAGTAATTAGGAATCAAGACCACTATAAGTAAGGTATCAGGAACAAAGTACAGGTTTAATACTGGCAGAAACCTATTCTTAGTATCTAATTAAGTAATTACGAAACAAGACCACTATAAGTAAGGTATCAAGAACAAAGTAGAGGTTTAATACTAGCAGAAATCTATTTTTAGTATCTAATTAAGTAATTACGAAACTAGACCACAATAAGTAAGGTATCAGGAACAAAGTAGAGGTTTAATACTAGCAGAAACCTACTCTTAGTATCTAATTAAGTAATTAGGAAACAAGACCACTATAAGTAAGGTATCAGGAACAAAGTAGAGATTTAATACTACCAGAAACCTACTCTTAGTATCTAATTAAGTAATTACGAAACAAGACCACTATAAGTAAGGTATCAGGAACAAAGTAGAGGTTTAATACTAGCAGAAACCTATTCTTAGTATCTAATTAAGTAATTACGAAACAAGACCACTATAAGTAAGGTATCAGGAACAAAGTAGAGGTTTAATACTAGCAGAAACCTATTCTTAGTATCTAATTAAGTAATTACGAAACAAGACCACTATAAGTAAGGTATCAGGAACAAAGTAGAGGTTTAATACTAGCAGAAACCTATTCTTAGTATCTAATTAATTAATTACGAAACAAGACCATTATAAGTAAGGTATCAGGAACAAAGTAGAGGTTTAATACTAGCAGAAGCCTACTCGTAGTACCTAATTAAGTAATTATGTACCTAGACCACTATAAGTAAGGTATCAGGAACAAAGTAGAGATTTAATACTACCAAAAACCTACTCTTAGTATCTAATTAAGTAATTACGAAACAAGACCACTATAAGTAAGGTATCAGGAACAAAGTAGAGGTTAAAACTAGCAGAAACCTATTCTTAGTATCTAATTAAGTAATTACGAAACAAGACCACTATAAGTAAGGTATCAGGAACAAAGTAGAGGTTTAATACTAGCAGAAACCTACTCTTAGTATCTAATTAAGTAATTACGAAACAAGACCACTATAAGTAAGGTATCAGGAACAAAGTAGAGGTTTAATACTAGCAGAAACCTACTCTTAGTATCTAATTAAGTAATTACGAAACAAGACCACTATAAGTAAGGTATCAGGAACAAAGTAGAGGTTTAATACTAGCAGAAACCTACTCTTAGTATCTAATTAAGTAATTACGAAACAAGACCACTATAAGTAAGGTATCAAGAACAAAGTAGAGGTTTAATACTAGCAGAAACCTATTCTTAGTATCTAATTAAGTAATTATGAAACAAGACCACTATAAGTAAGGTATCAGGAACAAAGTAGAGGTTTAATACTAGCAGAAACCTATTCTTAGTATCTAATTAAGTAATTACGAAACAAGACCACTATAAGTAAGGTATCAGGAACAAAGTAGAGGTTTAATACTAGCAGAAACCTATTCTTAGTATCTAATTAAGTAATTACGAAACTAGACCACAGTAAGTAATGTATCAGGAACAAAGTAGAGGTTTAATACTAGCAGAAACCTACTCTTAGTATCTAATTAAGTAATTAGGAAACAAGACCACTATAAGTAAGGTATCAGGAACAAAGTAGAGGTTTAATACTGGCAGAAACCTATTCTTAGTATCTAATTAAGTAATTACGAAACAAGACCACTATAAGTAAGGTATCAGGAACAAAGAAGAGGTTTAATACTAGCAGAAACCTACTCTTAGTATCTAATTAAGTAATTACGAAACAAGACCACTGTAAGTAATGTATCAGGAACAAAGTAGAGGTTTAATACTAGCAGAAACCTACTCTTAGTATCTAATTAAGTAATTACGAAACAAGACCACTATAAGTAAGGTATCAGGAACAAAGTAGAGGTTTAATACTAGCAGAAACCTATTCTTAGTATCTAATTAAGTAATTACGAAACAAGACCACTATAAGTAAGGTATCAGAAACAAAGTAGAGGTTTAATACTAGCAGAAGCCTACTCTTAGTACCTAATTAAGTAATTATGAACCTAGACCACTATAAGTAAGGTATCAGGACCAAAGTAGAGGTTTAATATTAGCAGAAACCTATTCTTAGTATCTAATTAAGTAATTACGAAACAAGACCACTATAAGTAAGGTATCAGGAACAAAGTAGAGGTTTAATACTAGCAGAAACCTACTCTTAGTATCTAATTAAGTAATTACGAAACAAGACCACTATAAGTAAGGTATCAGGAACAAAGTAGAGGTTTAATACTAGCAGAAACCTATTCTTAGTATCTAATTAAGTAATTACGAAACAAGACCACTATAAGTAAGGTATCAGGAACAAAGTAGAGGTTTAATACTAGCAGAAGCCTACTCTTAGTATCTAATTAAGTAATTATGAAACTAGACCACTATAAGTAAGGTATCAGGACCAAAGTAGAGGTTTAATACTAGCAGAAACCTATTCTTAGTATCTAATTAAGTAATTACGAAACAAGACCACTATAAGTAAGGTATCAGCAACAAAGTAGAGGTTTAATACTAGCAGAAGCCTACTCTTAGTATCTAATTAAGTAATTACGAAACAAGACCACTATAAGTAAGGTATCAGGAACAAAGAAGAGGTTTAATACTAGCAGAAACCTACTCTTAGTATCTAATTAAGTAATTACGAAACAAGACCACTGTAAGTAATGTATCAGGAACAAAGTAGAGGTTTAATAATAGCAGAAACCTATTCTTAGTATCTAAGTAAGTAATTAGGAAACAAGACCACTATAAGTAAGGTATCAGGAACAAAGTAGAGTTTTAATACTAGCAGAAGCCTACTCTTAGTACCTAATTAAGTAATTATGAACCTAGACCACTATAAGTAAGGTATCAGGACCAAAGTAGAGGTTTAATACTAGCAGAAACCTATTCTTAGTATCTAAATAAGTAATTACGAAACAAGACCACTATAAGTAAGGTATCGGCAACAAAGTAGAGGTTTAATACTAGCAGAAGCCTACTCTTAGTATCTAATTAAGTAATTACGAAACAAGACCACTATAAGTAAGGTATCAGGAACAAAGAAGAGGTTTAATACTAGCAGAAACCTACTCTTAGTATCTAATTAAGTAATTACGAAACAAGACCACTGTAAGTAATGTATCAGGAACAAAGTAGAGGTTTAATAATAGCAGAAACCTATTCTTAGTATCTAATTAAGTAATTAGGAAACAAGACCACTATAAGTAAGGTATCAGGAACAAAGTAGAGGTTTAATACTAGCAGAAACCTATTCTTAGTATCTAATTAAGTAATTACGAAACAAGACCACTATAAGTAAGGTATCAGGAACAAAGTAGAGGTTTAATACTAGCAGAAACCTATTCTTAGTATCTAATTAAGTAATTACGAAACTAGACCACAATAAGTAAGGTATCAGGAACAAAGTAGAGGTTTAATACTAGCAGAAACCTACTCTTAGTATCTAATTAAGTAATTAGGAAACAAGACCACTATAAGTAAGGTATCAGGAACAAAGTAGAGATTTAATACTACCAGAAACCTACTCTTAGTATCTAATTAAGTAATTACGAAACAAGACCACTATAAGTAAGGTATCAGGAACAAAGTAGAGGTTTAATACTAGCAGAAACCTATTCTTAGTATCTAATTAAGTAATTACGAAACAAGACCACTATAAGTAAGGTATCAGGAACAAAGTAGAGGTTTAATACTAGCAAAAACCTATTCTTAGTATCTAATTAAGTAATTACGAAACAAGACCACTATAAGTAAGGTATCAGGAACAAAGTAGAGGTTTAATACTAGCAGAAACCTATTCTTAGTATCTAATTAATTAATTACGAAACAAGACCATTATAAGTAAGGTATCAGGAACAAAGTAGAGGTTTAATACTAGCAGAAATCTATTTTTAGTATCTAATTAAGTAATTACGAAACTAGACCACAATAAGTAAGGTATCAGGAACAAAGTAGAGGTTTAATACTAGCAGAAACCTACTCCTAGTATCTAATTAAGTAATTAGGAAACAAGACCACTATAAGTAAGGTATCAGGAACAAAGTAGAGATTTAATACTACCAGAAACCTACTCTTAGTATCTAATTAAGTAATTACGAAACAAGACCACTATAAGTAAGGTATCAGGAACAAAGTAGAGGTTTAATACTAGCAGAAACCTATTCTTAGTATCTAATTAAGTAATTACGAAACAAGACCACTATAAGTAAGGTATCAGGAACAAAGTAGAGGTTTAATACTAGCAAAAACCTATTCTTAGTATCTAATTAAGTAATTACGAAACAAGGCCACTATAAGTAAGGTACCAGGAACAAAGTAGAGGTTTAATACTAGCAGAAACCTATTCTTAGTATCTAATTAATTAATTACGAAACAAGACCATTATAAGTAAGGTATCAGGAACAAAGTAGAGGTTTAATACTAGCAGAAGCCTACTCGTAGTACCTAATTAAGTAATTATGAACCTAGACCACTATAAGTAAGGTATCAGGAACAAAGTAGAGGTTTAATACTAGCAGAAACCTATTCTTAGTATCTAATTAAGTAATTACGAAACAAGACCTCTATAAGTAAGGTATCAGGAACAAAGTAGAGGTTTAATACTAGCAGAAACCTATTCTTAGTATCTAATTAAGTAATTACGATACAAGACCACTATAAGTAAGGTATCAGGAACAAAGTAGAGGTTTAATACTAGCAGAAACCTATTCTTAGTATCTAATTAAGTAATTACGAAACAAGACCACTATAAGTAAGGTATCAGGAACAAAGTAGAGGTTTAATACTAGCAGAAGCCTACTCTTAGTACCTAATTAAGTAATTATGAACCTAGACCACTATAAGTAAGGTATCAGGACCAAAGTAGAGGTTTAATACTAGCAGAAACCTATTTTTAGTATCTAATTAAGTAATTACGAAACAAGACCACTATAAGTAAGGTATCAGCAACAAAGTAGAGGTTTAATACTAGCAGAAGCCTACTCTTAGTACCTAATTAAGTAATTATGAACCTAGACCACTATAAGTAAGAGATCAGAAACAAAGTAGAGATTTGAATGAATGAATGAAAAAAATATTTATTTCCAAAGCAATTAAAAAATTTAAATCAAGTTACTCTCAGTTAATAATACAACGAAATCAAAAATAACAAAATCCAGTATTAAAAGAAAAAAAAAAAAAACATCAAAACTAAACAAACCCTCTTATATATATCAACAAAAACTACTCTTAAATTTTGTAATAAATAATACAACATTCAGAAAATGATAATATTTAATGAATATAATTAATTATTAAACAAAGAAGGCTATTCAGTACACTACAACATGAGAGTTGCTATGGAAATAATACAAACACACTAGGGAAATTCAATCACTGTCAGTGTGCCTGAGCATCAGAAGAACTAAATTTGAAGAAGAATAATCTAGTAATAAACAAGAAAAAGCTAAAAATTCATTTCAAAGGTTATGCGAGACACTATTGATCAATATAGAATAAATTATGCAAATCATTATCAGGAAGATACATTAACCAGTTTTTTTACGTATTTTTAAAGATTGATAAGGAGACCACACGAATAATATTAAAAGGTAATTTGTTATAAAATTTAGGACCCAGGAAAACAAATGTCTTTTGAAAAAAAGATGTTGTTGCTCTAGGTGTTCTTATTTGATTTGCATGCCTAGTATTTGGATAATTTAAATGATCAATTACTACACCTAGGTTGCCACTAACTTTAAAAAACAAAAGCAATACTTTAAAAACAAACACATTTCTGAGAGGCAGGATCTGCAGTTTAGAAAAACATGGTCTTGACTGAGCCCTTCTATTTTGTCTACATATTGTTTTAATAAAAGATTTTTGTATTTTAATTAAAGGCTGAATATAACTTGTGAACGTACTACCCCAACATGATATCCCGTAATTAAGTCTAGCATGTACAAAAGCATAATAAATCTGTCTAAGAACAACATCAGGACACATAGTACGAAGATAATAAAATTTACGAAGGAAAACAATAAGCACATTTTTAATTGACTTAATATATTCTCTCCAATTTAATTTCTCGTCAACTAACAACCCAATATATTTCTATTTGAGGTTTGAGGAAAACAACCACAATTACAAACTATGTCATCGCAATCAAGTGTATGAAACATAATACTACTATTAAATACAAAGCTTCGAGATAACGAAAAATTTACTATAAAAGATTTACTAACATTTAAATTAAACCTATTGCATGAAAACCATAATGAAATCAGTTTAACATCATGTTCAATATTACTTTTTAGTTCAGCTATTGAAGCAGCTCCAAAGGAAAAAGCAGTGTCACCAGCAAATGCTGTGATGTCACCCTTAAACGGTCTAAAGTAAAGATCATTAATATATACTAAAAATAATATAGGTCCCAGCACAGACAGCTGAGGAACTCCACACTGAACTATTCTTCTTTCGCTATTATTTATTCCAATGGAAACATATTGTTCTCGGTTATTTAAATAAGATTCAAACCACTTAAGACAAATACATCTAATTCCAGCTCTTTCCAATTTCATTAGCAAAATATTATGATTAACGGTATCAAATGCCTTTTTGATATCCAGAAATAAACCAGTAAATCTATTCGATTGTAAATTATTAAGCTTATTGTGAATTTGTTTAATAAAATTTTGAAGAGCAATTTCAGTATTTAATCCTTCTCTAAAACCAAACTGTGAATGTGAAAAAAATTGTGTCAAATAAAAAAAAGTCAATAATTTACTCTTTGTAACTCTCTCCAGTAATTTAAAAAAAATATTGAAAGTAGCGAGATTGGTCTATAATTTTCCACTGAATTTACAGATCCTTTTTTAAAAATTGGTACAACTCTGGCAAGTTTTAGGTTATGTGGAAATATACCACTTAAAAGAGATACGAGTAAATATGCGTAAAAATTGGAATTATATAAATAGAGACATTCTTTACTACAGAAGCTGAGATCCAATCTGCGCCAGGGGCCTTTCCTCCAGATAAATTATTAATCAAATGCTTTATCTCAGATTCCGATACTGGGGACCAAAATATAGAGCCAGCAACAGGGTCAAGTTTAAATTTTCTCTCGTAACTACGTTCCTGATCATGGCTAACATTTCCAAGTGAATTTGCTAAAGAAGAGGGTACGTCAACAAAGAAATTGTTAAATATATCAGCTACAACTTGTTGGTCTTCTATCATTTCATTATTAACTTTCAAAGATATTTAATCATTTAATTTTGATTTTTTAGAACCCGTTAAGGAATTTATTAATTTCCACTGCGCTTTTGAATCATTATTAGATTTTTCAAACAAGTTACTGTAGTATTTATATTTTCTATCCCTTACCCATTTTCAATTTTGTTCTTGAGGGTCAGATAATTTTATTTTTAACTCAGATCATGAGGTGCTCGAACAACCTTACTCGTAATTTTGTCTCGATTTAACATAGCATTTCTAATACCATTAGTCATCCATGGTTTAATTTTTCGAAATTTACGACATTTATTAGCAGAAGGCATTTCCACTTTTGCATTGTTAATTGCATTATATAAAATAAACAAACAATTTTTAAATGCATGGTCAATACCGCTAACTGACCTTACTATTTCCCAAGATTCTCCCGATAGTGCTTGAGCAAGTTTTTTGTAGTCAATCATAATTTTATAATTTTTATCATCAGATTCAAGAGGAGTGGCCTCCTTATTCAGAGTCATCATCACACCGACGGCTCGGTGATATGTAATCTGGGTATCAACAACAAAAGGTTGTGCATTAAATACAGGATTACTCCTGTATAATATTTGGTCAATACAGGTGCTTGAAGTATTTGTTACTCTAGTACTAATATCAATTAAATTTGTAAAACCAAAACTATGAAAAATTTCTAAGTATTCATCAATATAAGCATCATTATAATTAGTATCCAGGTTAAAGTCACCTATACATATTATATTTTTAGCCTTTAATTGAGTTAAACAATCTTTGAAACTCTTTAAGAATTCATGTTTTGATATTTCATGAAATCTGTAGATTGCTAAAATAGAAAAATGTGTATTTTTATCAAGTGATTATCTAAGAAACATTGAGTCGGCTCCCAGAACCACCGACTCAGCAAGCTGACAGCAGGACAGGTTTATCTCATTGACCAAGACAACAATGCCTCTACAACGGTTATCACTTGCCACTGATAACGTTCTGTAGCCTACCATTGTATACGGACTGGCCTCCTCTGGCGCTCGCAGCCAAGCTTCAGTTAATATTATTAGATCTGGTTTTACGTCCAAACAACTTATATAAACAATTAATAGATCAAAATTCTTTTTTATGCTCCTAATATTTTGATGAAAAAATAATATGCTCCTTCCCCTTTTTATAAATTTTAAACCATTAAATGACTCAATAGAAGAGAAATAAACAGGTTTTGTGTCTACCATTCAATTGACTACTTATTATTTGAGAAAAAAAATAAATAAAATAAAATAAAATAAATAATAAATAATAAAAATAAATAAAATAACCTTCTTCACTTATTACAATAAACATAAATACAAGAATAAAGAACTTCTAGAAACTTCTAAAGACTAATCTCTTTCAATTAAAAACAATGATATATATCTCCAGTTATTATACTAATTAAAATCAAGTAAACAATTTATATACAGAATAATTAATTAACAATTTGACATTTGTAAAATATATAAATTGCATTGGAAATATACACATATATACTTGAAATACATTAAAATTTGTAATACGGGCTTGTAATATTATACAAATAACTCAAATATTGAAATATTTAACTTCCAAGTTAAGTAGATTATTGACCAATTAATTATAGTGGACATTACCCTGAAATATGTAATAGTAAAGAAAAAAAAAATAAAACAAAAACAGAAGAAAACCTGCCATATAGGTTAAGATAAACATACTGTAGAAATTTGAGCCACTTAGCACAATAAAAAGCTGACTGAGAGTTTTAGTGTTCATACTTATGTTAGAGTAGATTAATATGCACATTATTAGCTTATATTGATGATAGAATAGGACGTCTTTATAAAACAATGCACCCCTATATATTTTGATAATTATAAAATTGCATTGAATAAACAAACACTAATGACTTAAAGCTATTTTTTTCACACATACTGTTTTTTACTAAAAATAAACAAAACAAGAGTAAACAATGAAGGCAATAAGATTCAAGGAATACCAATTCAATATAAAAACTATATACCATATGCACAATATAAAAAATAAACATACTTCTCACACGTACTTATATTTATTTACTCACTATATGATAAGTCCAAGTTCCTGATAGTCCGAGATGACTATAGCCCTGGCGTCCCTTTTCTTCCTCACGCGTATTGTCCCATTCATAATCCAGGCCGACTCATATCACTTCCGTTTTGCGGTCTCCTTTGCTTCCTGGAAGAGTTTATTGTAAAATGTAGACAGATTTTCATTGAAGTAAAAGCAAGGTTCCCCTGTTCCCACGATGTCCTTGGAACACAGTCTCATCCTCCTTCCGGCAGCCAACCATCTCTGCTTCGTTTCCTTGCTGACGAACTGGATCAAGAAGACGGGGGGTCGGTCTCTCCTTCGAGTCGGTAGTCGATGTGCTGCTTGCACCTCCGAGATGTTGAAAGGTTGTTGAATTGCAGCTGCCACCTTCTGCAAGATGACATCAGCCTTCTCGTCTTGAGACTCCTGTATTAACCCGTGTATCTCTAGGTTTACCGCCCGTCCATACTGCTCTTGGGAGTTAATTCTTCGAGCGAGAGCATTAAACGCTCTGTCTTTCTCCAGGCACTCTAACTTCAGACTTTCCACATCCTTCTTCAATGCTTCATTGGCTACTTTGTAACCCCTCACTTCCTCCAGGAGCTCATCGTATCTGTCACTTAAAAATGACATCGACTTGGACATTGCATCTACACTAACCTTGACGTCATCTAGGGCGTTTAGTCGAGAATTTATGTTAAGCAAAAGGGTCTTGACCGACGCATCCTCTTCCGCACTAGGCTCCATATCACTCAGAACAGAGCTCACACTGCCTACACGGGAGACTCAAGTAGATGTTCTGCAGTCACTACACGCCCATTTACCCCTATCCTAAACAGACATATTACGCCACTTGGTTTCAGGGAAACTACAATTGAAGTCGTACTTTCTACCACACATTGAACAATTAACATAGTCACCATTCTCAGGCAGACAAACCGAACACTTTGCACACTTCATTGCGAACAAATTATTAATTCAACTATACGAGATTAATAAATAACAACTTTTATAAGCATATATAAAGAAACAATTCAAACAAATATATTCTTGTACTGTACATGCCCTTCAAGAAGCAAGCAAAAACCGGCCGAGCAGCTTATCAGTAAGCAGCCGTCCACTCGATACCGAGTCCAACTGATAACTGATTTAATACTAGCTGAAGCTTACTCTTAGTACCTAATTAAGTAATTACGAAACTAAACCACTATAAGTAAGAGATCAGGAACAAAGTAGAGATTTAATACTAGTTGAAGCCTACTCTTAGTACCTAATTAATTAGTTACGATACTAGACCACCATAAGTAAGAGATCAGGAACAAAATTGAGATTTAATATTACCTGAAGCCTACTCTTAGTACCTAATTAAGTAATTACGAAACTAGACCACTATAAGTAAGAGATCAGGAACAAAGTAGAGATTTAATACTAGTTGAAGCCTACTCTTAGTACCTAATTAAGTAATTACGAAACTAGACCACTATAAGTAAGATATCAGGTACAAAGTAGAGGTTTAATACTAGCAGAAGCCTTCTCTTAGTGCCTAATTAATTAGTTACGAAACTAGATCATCATAAGTAAGAGATTTAGGAACAAAGTAGAGATTTAATACTAGCAGAAGCCTACTCTTAGTACCTAATTAAGTAATTACGAAACTAGACCACTGTAAGTAAGAGATCAGGAACAAAGTAGAGGTTTAATACTAGCAGAAGCCTACTCTTAGTACCTAATTAAGTAATTACGAAACTAGACCACAATAAGTAAGAGATCAGAGTAGTTATGTATTGTTGGTCCTGGGACAACCTTGACCTTGGTACTGTTATTGTTGACAAATTAATCACTACGTGTTGACCCCAGAGGTCAAGTTTACTATTGTTTACGACTGATAATCAGTAAGGTCGGTGACCTTTCATTGATAATCACCACGTGTTAACCTTGGAGGTCAAGTTTACTACGAGCACGTGGACCCCCCGCGATGTTGTCCTAGGTAAGTGTTGTTTTGATTGACGTCACGCCGTATTTATTAAATTAATTGTATTTAATGCGGGCAAAAAGCGTCGAAATCCAGTGCCAGGATCGATCCTACGATGTTTAGTTAGTGAGACGGAGACGATACCACCGAGGCACAGTGACACACCCGACAAGGTAACGTAAGTAGCGGCAGAAGAAGGTGTGGCTCGCTTCGCCTACACCGAGTTAGTACACGATATACTATATAAAATGTATTTTTAATTCGTATTTAATATAGTATTAATTTGTTCAGAAGCAAAAAAATCAGTCTTTCTTTATACTACATAAAATGTACCAACTGTTTTTTCGTAGTGTTAACAACCGATTAATTGCATTATACTATATAAAATACATATATGATTATTAAATTATGTACTATATAAAATGTACAAACTGAATTTTCACTGTGTTACCAACACACACGAATAATTTCAAAAATATATCTCAGTGCTGTCAACTCACAGGATTTATTACATTATACTATAATAAATACATATATGATTTTTGTTTCATCTCTTTTAGTTATACTATATTAAATACAAACGCCTTTTTCGGTGTTACATTAATTCGTTATCCTTTTATATCCTTTTCCGTTGACAATAAATACGTTAAAATGGTTGTTAAGTATTAGGAGAACAGAACTTGGTAAGAACTCTGAACTTGACCGTTGGTGCGCTATCATATCGCTTGACCCTAGTGTCAGGCGGCTTGCGCTTTATCAGCCCACTGGTGCGCGACTTTTCTTGGCAACAATTACGGTTCCTCTTCCCTTCTGTTAACCTAATACTCTATTTATTTTAAAACCTCTAAAATCACTCACCTGAGCTAAAAAAGGTATCATATGTTTAAATAAAATTAATTGAAGGATTTTTCTTAACCAGTCAACGTCTTTTTTCCCCTGATTAAATCCTATAAAGAGTATTTACATTATTGTACCTACATATAGTAGATGATATTCATATAATAATTAATATTTATATTTTCGAAAACTCTACGAAAAAGGACAGGTTGTGCTTTAATTAAAGTGTATTTTTTCTTGTTACACAGTATACAGTATTAATTTGAATAATAATAGTAATATTTTGTATTTTATATAGTATTAATTTGCTCTGACCGTTTAACAAATGACCCACAGGTTTTTTTTCTTGTTGTTGTATAGTTTTTCATAACAGGTGATTTTTGTTTACAACAGCTGATGTGTCTTCTGCTACCAGAGAACTCTTTGTATATGAGAAAATTTGCTAAGTCTAATTTAGCTGATGCAATATTTCATCATCTGTACTTTGAGTTTGGATCTTGACCACCACGCGGCCTAACACGTGTGCACGCGGTCGGACACATGTTCAATTGAAGTCATTTACTGAGTATAAATACACCAAGATTTCAAGCACGCAGTATCTGCAGTTGTTTCAAGCTCTAGAGACCAACGGCCCCAACGTCTTTCCGGAACCTCTAGACTTGAACAAGTTGATCCTTGGCTATAGCAGATGTTGAATCTGGTGAGTAGATTTCCCAATTTATTAGCATTATTAGTTATGAAAAGTAACTATTTTATACATTCTCTAACATCATTTTCAATTAATATTTTAGCAAAATAATCATTATACTCTTTATGAGAACTAATATTTTAGAACTTATTTACAGATATTTCTTTAACTAATTTATTTAACAACACATTTTAATAATACCAAAATGTGTTAGTTTTATAAAATGTTTGGAGAAAACAAATTAGTTCATTCATGTAAAAATTATATTTCTAATTTTAAACAATATTTTAACATTAATTGCATGACATTATTTCTTAAACCTAATTACAGTTGTGTTTTATTTATTTTTATTTTCAACCATGCAACTAATTTAACTAAATTACTTCGTTCTATTAAATGATTAAAGTAGTTAGTTTTATAAAAATATTATGATAAAATAAATTATTCAATTAAGTTTTTAATAAATTTATATTCTCATCGATTTTTTTTACAAGTTTATAATCTTAAAATAATGTTATGATATGATTTAGTTATGAAAATTATTTCTTACTTCATCAATCCGATTACACTTTTAGGTATAATTTAAATAAACACATTTCGAATAAAATACGTATAACTAACTACTACATTTTATTTTTTATAATTTAATTAAAATATTTAATAACAAATCTTATTAAGTTTCAATAATTTCTGGAAAATAATAATATAATTTTAAATTATTTGAATTTATAACCAATTTGAGAATCTTTTTTTACTCGTCTCTTACGTTTGAAATAAATTTTTTTTGTTTGTTTTTTATTAACTAAACAAAATATATGGAGATATTTTTGTTTTTACAGATTCTATTACTCAACTATCCACTTCATTACTGTCTTCAAGAAACAACTACTAATTTAGAAAAGTGAATTTTATTCATATGATATCCTAATACATATCTTGTTAATATTTTCAATGTTTTGTTTTTATTCTCGCAGGTCTTCCAATTCAAATAAATGCTTTTCTCACATAAGAAATTTAATAATTATGTTGTTATAGGTTATTCCATCACCTTTCATCGAATTTGATCTAGGCGTGTTGTAGACACTCGCTTATTTTAATAGTAAGTTTCATTTCTATAATAAACTTATGTAAAACAAAAATGGGTTTTGAACTAATTTTCTTGGTGATGATTTCAATGTTTTTTCCACAGGTCCTTTAAAAAGATACACTTAACTCTAAAGTAATTTAATATGTATGATGTTACAGATCTCCTCTTGCATCCAACTCTTCATCGTCAGCAGATTTCCTCTATTACATCAACTGCTAATCATCTCTCTCAGAAGTATGTCTAATAATAAGGATTACACTTTAGGTTACTATAAATTATCTCCATTTGCTTATGAACCGATTAAAGGTTCCTTACATTCGGCAGGATTTGATTTAAAAAGCGCATATGACTGTGTTATACCACCTCATGGTAAGCAGTTGATAAAAACTGATCTCAGCATATTATTGCCTGAAGCAACGTATGGCAGAATTGCACCCCGTTCAGGACTGGCTTTCAATCATTTCATCGAGTAGGAGCTGGGGTGATAGACCGCGATTACACGGGCAATGTAGGAATACTTTTGTTTAACCACTCAGAAAATGTGTTTAGTGTAAAGCGAGGTGATAGGGTTCCTCAACTGATTTGTGAAAAATTTCTAGAACCTAATTTAATTCAACTTAATGGACCACCTTCTACTACCGTAAGAGGTAAAGGAGGGTTTGGCTCAACAGGATGTTAATTTATATAGTATTTTCATTCATATAATTACATATTTCAATATTATTTTTTCTCTTTTATAGTCATGGAAAATACAGAGCAGTTTGCCAAATCTGTCGATTTCTTAACTCATAAGCCAAATTGTGTTTCTTATATTTTCTGAAAAAACTATGTTTTGCGTAGTTTTAACTAAATTACTTATTTTAAAACAAAATATGTTTCATATTACACCATTTAGATGATTTTTAAAATAAATCTGGTAATCATTATTTAAATAATATTATAAGTTGAGTTGTATTAAACAAAATGCGTGTGTCCAGTTTCAGTTATAGCTGATGACATAGAAGTGACCGAACAAGTGATAGAAATAACTGACAATACTAGTGAAACTTCGGAGTCTCATAACCGTGCTGGTCCATCTACGTCTTCATTCAAACTAGTACATGTCTTGGAAAACCTTATACTGTTGGGTAAGTCCTCTTTGGAACTATGGGATTTGACTCTTTGTAATTTAAAAAAGAACATTGACGTTATATCAGATCTGGAGCTGTTCAACTTATATTGTGTGCTTCACGATCTTTTTAATGCGCTTTCAAATTCAATTTATATAAGAGGTGATATATTGTCTCAGGACAAACTACCTTTAATCAACATGAAATCAATGACATTCGATGAAATAATGGAAGGTTTAAAACCAACACTGAAAAAAAACACATTTAAAAATCGTGCTTATAGCTACAAATGTGTTCAATGTGTAATGAAGTTTGTGCGTGAAATAATTAATAGTGAGAAAGAAATCGAAAAAATAATAGAAAACGTGGTATTGCAAATGAATCGGAAAATCCTAAAAAACTTAAAACAGTAAATGATACTGAAATGGAAGATGAATTTGAAAAGGTATTTTCAACTCCAATTGATCAGTCAAAGCCTGTTCTAATTAAACAAATTTTTCACTACCAGACTGGTAAAGAGCGGAGAAAGTTGACCTCAAATGGAGAAACTGGTAATTACCTAATAAAAATCGAAGTAACGGATATTAAAGACTTACAGTGGTGTAAACCTGATAAAAATTATTGGATGAAAGTGGCAAAGAAGGTTTATTTTGTATTGGATAAAGAGGACGAGATTCTTGATGAAGTAATTAGTATTGAATTAAGAGTAGGAAAAAAGATTGCTAGATTGCCTGACGTAACTTCTTCCGTAAATAATATTGAGGAAAGAAAGTAGCTTAAAATCATATGTTTTTAATGTATTGTTTTTGCTAAATATAAAAATAAATTACATTTTGTAAATTCGTCTTCAGAAAAACTAATATTTTAAGTATTTTAGGTGAACTTTTGTTAAATTTACTTTAGCCAACTATTTGTTTAGTAAACTAATCGTTCTAACTTGTACATAAACATTTAAATATGAGTCTGATGTTTTATTAGTTAGTTATCAAGATTTTAAGAAAATATTTGTTATTGACACTAAAAAAGTGAATAATTTTACTTGTTGTTTTCTTATAGTAGCTAGTTTTTTTATAGATTTTTTTAGTAATGATAGTATTTTTAATTACAGAATAATAGAATAAAATGGAGGATCAACAAAAACTTCCGTTTAAAAAGAGAAGGTTAGTTTCATTTGTAGAACCCATGGACGTTGAACCCAGTACCAGTAATGATCTTTCCACTGTATAATCGGTTCGTATTGACCAGACTATAGTTCCCAGTGAAGATTATTTTGACTTAAGAAGAAAGCGTGCTCGGGTGAGCCTGAATTATGATAAAAATCTAATTTTAGAACTCAATACTGCGTTTAAAGTTGTCTTAAAAACCTATTACTTATAAACATTTTTGTAAACGAGAAAGACATTTGTCTTTTCTTATTTATAAATAAAGATAAAGTCAATGCTTTGCTGACGAATTTATTGGTTGAGTTTGGTTCTCTGAAGTTTAATATTGTTTTAGAGTGTTCGTATTTTAAACCTTTATCTAATGAGTGAGAACATTGATCATTCAAGACCTCAAATAAGGCAATTTTTCAAACAACCGACTTAAATATACTTTTACACAATCTCATAAAAAGTATTTGTCTGGAAGAGACTGAATATCAAGGAAAAGGCAGTGGATGGACGCTGTCCACTGTTGATGGATTACGTTTAAGAGTGATTAGATATCGTCCAATAGACGGGAGCTCATATATACCACTGCCAAAAATAATTGCTTATAAACATGCTGTAATTAACCCTCAAAATAATAATGACAACTTTTGTTTCAAATGTGCTCTGTTAGCTCGTTATGTTAAGGGAAAACATGTAGAAAGAGTAAATTAAGGATACTTTTTACTAAACAATAAGTTTATTTTTGATGGTATAACATTTCCTGTTTCTCTAAAAGATGTGAAGAAGTTTAAACAAAATAATTATGGAGTCAGTATCAATGTTTATGGTTTAGATAATGATAATAATGTTTTCCCTTTGAAAGTTTGTGTTGATGAACTTGAAAACCATTTTGATTACTTATTGTTAAATAATCATAGTGGTATAAGTCATTATTGTTATATATCACATTTTAGTAAACTATTGAGGTCTCAAGTAACTAAACATGCTAGTAAAATGTTTTTTTGTAAATGATGTCTATCACATTTTCAAGGACATAATCGACAAGACAAAATTTTAAAACACAAAAATTGTTGTAATTTAAACAAGCCAATTAGAGTTAAGATGCCCGAAGTAGATGGTAGTGGTCCTCCATCTCTCAGTTTCAAAAACTTTCACTATAAATATAAAACTCCTATTGTGATATATGGCAGACTTTGAATGCATTTTAAGAAAAGAAAACAAAATGTTTTGCAAAACTTTAATAAACAATACTCATGAGCCAATGAGGTTTTGTGTTTATTTTGTGGCTACTAATAGTTTCCCACTATTCATATCTGATAAGTTACCCAATGAACCGTACCTTTATAGAGGAAAAGATGCACCCAGTAAATTTATGAAATATTTGATTAATATATCCAATATAATACGTGAGGAACTGAAAAATAATATGCCAATGAAACCTCTCACGGAGGCACAACTCCTCGTACGTAGAAATGCTACTCACTGTGAAAGCTATAATAGTATATTTTCCACACTTAATCCACTTGTTCTTGACCACTGTCATTTAACCGGTGAGTTTAGGTCCGAGTTATGTAATGCTTGTAATCTAAAACGGAAGAACCAAAAATATTTACCCGTGTTTATTCACGGTAGCTCAAACTACGATTCTCATTTTATAGTACAACAATTAGGATGAGACAAAAGAGATATTACTGTAGTTCCTAATTCTGATGAAAAGTACGTAACGTTTTCTAAAAAGACTAAAAATAGATTGACTTTGAGATTTGTAGATACATATAGATTTTTAAATGCAAGTTCAAGTCAGTTGGCTAACAATTTACCTCAACAAGATTTTAATATAACAAAAATGTTTTTTACTCAAGATGATTTACCTTTTGTAACTAGGAAGGGTGTATATCCTTATGAATATACCTCTTCATGGGATAGACTAGATGAGCTTGAGCTACCGTCCAAAGAGCATTTCTTTAGTTCAATTACTGATTGTAACATTAACGATGAAGAGTACAATTTTGCTAAGAGTACATGGAATAGGTTTAGATGTAGAACCTTAGGTGATTATTCAGATTTTTATCTTAGAACCGATGTACTAATTTTAAGTGATGTATTTGAAAACTTTAGAAAACTTTGTATAGCTAACTATGAACTAGATCCAGCACATTATATAACTCTACTTTCTTTAACTTTTGATGCAATGTTAAAACATACTGCTATTAATTTAGAGCTATTTTCTGACTATGACAAATACATGTTTATAGAACAAGGAATTCGTTGTGGTATCACCACTTGTGTGAAGAGAAATGCAAAAGCAAACAATAAATATTTAGATCAGTTTTATGATAGTAGTAAAAGAACATCTTATTTAGCTTATCTAGATGCAAATAACCTTTATGGGTACGCAATGAGTAAACCTATGCCTAAGGATGGATTTAAGTGGCTTAGTGGGAATTTAAATTCATTTGATGTTATGTCAGTAGCAGATGATTTATCAATTGGTTATATTTTAGAAATAGATGTTGTATATCCCAGCTATTTACATGATAAGCATAAGGAATTACCATTCTTACCTCAAAATAAACGTATTGAGGGTACAAAAGAAAAGAAGCTATTAACTAACCTAGAGTCAAAATTAAATTATGTTTGCCATTACATAAATTTAAAACAAGCAATAAGTCATGGTCTTATTGTAAAAAGTGTTCACAAAATCTTACAGTTTAATCAAAGTAATTGGCTCAAGGGCTATATAGATTTCAACACAGAAAAACGCAAAATTGCTCAAAATGACTTTGAAAAGGATTTTAATAAATTACTAAATAACACAATGTTTGGAAAAACAATAGAGAATATTAGGAAAAAAAACCTTGGATTAGTATGTAATGATAAAAGACTTAATAAGTTAACTTGCAAGCCAACTTTTTCAAATAGAGTTATTTATAATGAAAATTTGTGTGCAGTAGAACTAGAAAAAGAATCAGTTTATTTTAATAAACCAAAATACGTTGGTTTTAGTGTTCTTGAACTGAGCAAAGTACGCATTTTACATTACATTATGATATAATGGACCTGTTTACAAGGAAAATATTCAGTTATTGTATGGGGATACGGATTCATTCTTTTATGAAATACATACGGATGACTTTTATATGACATCAATAAACCAGAACTTGAACAATATTTCGACATGTCAGACTATCCCAAGAACCATGCTAATTTTAGTGAAACTAACAAAAAGTTATTGGGAAGTTTTAAGGATGAGTGTTGTGGTATACCTTTGATAGAATATATAGGTTTAAGACCTAAGTTGTATACTTACCATACTGTAGATGATGACTATTTAACAAAGGTTAAACATTTACCACTAAGAAAAGCTAAAGGTATCACTAAAACTGTAATTGAAAATAGAATTACATTTAATGATTATAAAAGTAGTTTGTTTAATGATATTAAAATGAGAAAAGATGTTACAATTTTTAGATCTAAGAAACATGTTGTCCATACCTTAAACATAAATAAATTAGCTCTAACAGCAAATGACAATAAAAGAAATATATGTTCTGATGGTGTAAATACATTACCATATGGTCATTATTTATTGAATAAAAATCATGATTTATAGAAAAAAAATTTTAGATACTATATGTAAATTTTAAGTTTAAAATTGTTTATTATATATATGATAGTTGATAATAATCATTAAATATTTTTAAAATGTAAAGAAATTTTTTACTTATATGTTTGTAAATAAACGTAAAAACTTTAATGTTTGAGTTTTTCTTATTAAAACATTCCTTTGATTGATGGGTTAAAGAAAATACCTTTTAATAGGTGAATAGTAAGTATTTATTAAATAATCTTCTTAACAATACCAGAAAGTGGAGTGTATTGGACTAATGCATCATGAATGATCAGACAATATGCCGTTGTATCCTTTGGTATATCGTCAGTTGTTTGAATCTCGATGCGAACATCCAACGATCCAGTCTTTAAAGTCTCAACTTGTTTTGAACAATCAATCACTATTAAAGGTGTCTTCTCTTGAAAATTCATTTTTTCCAAACAAGGTTGATCAACACCACCTATTTAATATGATGATTGAATCATATAAAATTGATTTATTTCCATTTAAATTACTATATGGATAGTACTTGCTGTTCAAGTACAGTTTCATATTATCCAAATTACAAAAATCAAAATGCGAAGCATTCTTATTTGTTTTGTCTTTACGATCAGTTTGAAAACCAATTATTACATATCTTGGCTTCTCCATCATGAATGATGTTTTGACTGTCCAAGTTAGAAACTTTGTAATTGGTAATGATGGGTACTCATGTAACTGCTATCTTCTGAATGGTATATATATGGGCTGATCTCTTTCAGTCAAACATAAAAGAGATAATTTCACTTCAACATCAACTCGAACATACGGCATTTTCCAAACAACTTTATTAGGTTGAATTTGAAAGTAAAATAAAGATGTAGCTGGTTGAAGCACAACGTTTTTATCATTAGATGAACGTAACAGGACTAGTTCTTGTTTTACATTCAGTAAAATATGATTATAATCCTCGGCAAAACCGAGTAGTAATTTAAGTGGAACACAAAACGAAAATGATGTTTTATCATTCATCACACCCATGGTTTCGTTTTGCCAACATGCGTTCTGCATCCAATACTTGTCACCTGGTCTAGAGGTAAGTAAATTCTTTATTGTTGTAGAAATACTACATTTTTTACTCTATCAATTTCAGTTCCACACAGTTCGTATCTGATTTCATCAAACAGAAATGCCATAGCATTACTAACCAACTGAGTTGTGGTGTCATCAGTTAGGGTTGTACCTGTCTTAATAAGTTTACCTTCCAAAAGTAGATAGCTTTTACTAGGTAATGTGTAAACATCTTGCTGATGAACAGGTATCCGTATCTCATCACTTGTTTTGTAAGAATTTGACGTATACAGATTATGAGAATGCCATTCAATATCAACGATAGAACTATCGAAGCTAGGATTTGTTCCTATATCTAAAATATTATTCATCCTTACTCTTAAAAGAGGACACTTCTGTACGTAGGTATATTTTGTTCCGTAATGTTAACTGCTTAACGACTTGTTCATGACTGACACTAGATTCTCTTTTTGCGGTCAATGTTTTATTTTTCTCTTTATTCGATACAGTAGCGGGAAATACTAAGCCCATTATTTTCTTCTCGGTCTAATATTTACTGTTATATTGATATATTCTTCTCTAAAATTAATTAAATTACCAAACTAATCTATAAATTAATATAAAATTCGCTCAAAATCAATTGCTTATTTATTGGTAGATATTTACAGTAACTGTATTAGGGATTTCTACAATTTTCAATCCCATCTCTATAAGACCCTCGGACTAAATTACATGTGATTCGTATGATGTCTACTTTATTAATGGACACTTGATCAGGCAACTTGTGCACTTTATTCGCTTCTAATTTCACACACTTTTCAAATCTTAATAAGGATGCAATGATGTTCTCTTTGGTGAAATCGATCTCTAGTGAACAACTTAAGTGACTTTTTAGTGTATTGTTATTAGCTTCGAGTTTAAAATGCGTTGTAGGAGACTTTACCTTTAATTCCTCGATCACAAAATTATTTATATCATCTATTTCATAAGCACCAGTAGCAATACTTATTTCTATATCTTTGCCGATGTACAGTTTATTATTTACATTCTCTTCAATATTAGGAATTGAATTGTAAGTCATGAGGTCCATAAAACCCATCCCCCATTCGTCTGACGATGAAAGATCCATAGCTGGAAAAAGTATGCACTTGAGGCTTGAACTTCTACCTGTAATACAAATCGTCTCCGTCTTGCGAGAAAGTCTAAACACAAATGACCACAATTTACAGTATTAAATTCTTGTTTAGGAAAGTAATTATATCTAATCACCACTCGATATGGTCCGCTGTTAAAATACCTATGAAGTTCTAACGGCAGTCTCAGATTACCGAAACTATCAAAATAATCAATGTCAAAATCGCGCTTATTTATTTATTTATTTATTTATTTATTTTATAATGCTACAAAACAGCAACAACACCAATTACATTGCAGCATTAAGATTATAATATTTAAATATGCACATGCAGTTCATTATCTCTCAGTCCAACAGTTCCACAATACACGCATTATTCATCATAAAAATGGCGTGTTTAGATTAACAATTTACACATAGACATAACAAATAACAGAAACCAAAAATGAAAACACAAGACTATATAATAAATATAACATGAATAAATATAACATGAACAAAAATCAATAAATACATAAATACTCAGACTTATCCTAATTTGTAACCAATAACATATTTTAAACTCTGTAATACTGAATAACAAGCAACATTTCATAAACAATTAATCTCAATTAATATCAATTGTCAACAATCTCAACTAAAGTATTTTTAAAAGAATCAAGTGAGTTATAAAAAATGTCAAGTGAAGGTGAATTAACATTGTATAGTCTAATCATTGTATTTAAACTGGAGAAATATCCAAGGTTAGTGCGAGAGTATTTCGGAACAAATAACATAAGGCTACGGGAGTTTGGACGGGGGATGGCAAAGTCCAGTTGAGATAACAGCTTGCTATCATCGAGTACCCCACCCACTAACTTGTGAAGATAGATAAGCATGCTAATCTTGCGTCTTTTTGACAAACTTGCAATATTGAAGATATTTAGTAATTCTGAATATGGAACATCTAATGTATAGTGACCAAATGCCTTATAATATAAAAACCTCAAAAACTTTTTCTGTACTGCTTCAATCATATCTATGAGATAATTAACATGAGGATTCCATATTACAGCTCCATATTCAAGTCTAGCTCTAACAAGTGAAACAAAGACTGATTTAATTGCTTCCAAACTATTTAAAAAATTTCCGCATCTTCTTATAAAGCCTAATATTGAATATGCCGATTTGCAAATTGAGATAATATGTTCAGTAAAACTTAATTTTGTGTCAAATAATACACCTAAATCTCTAACAGTTGATTTCCTATTTAATTGTTTTCCCCCCATGTCATAATTAAATTTAATTATATTTTTGTCTGGTTTTCTGGAAAATGACATAACAACACATTTTTCAAGATTAAATTTTAAATTTGAATTGCTCCACAATACAAGTGCGTTAAGATCTTGTTGTAATTTATAGCAATCACTAACATTGTTTATCTTCGAAAAAAGTTTCATATCATCCGCATAAAGCAGTAATTCACTGTTTTTAATATGTGTTCCCACATCATTGATCATAATTAAAAATAACAATGGACCTAAATTTGAGCCTTGCGGGACACCTGAGCCAGCTATGTATCTACTAGAGGTAAATCCTGCAAAACTAACAAACTGACTTCTCCCATGTAAATAAGTTGAAAAAAATTTCACACACTGATCATTAAGTCCATAATAATTTAGTTTACTAAGCAGACTCAAATGATTAACTCTGTCAAACGCCTTTTGAAAGTCTGTATAAATAACATCAACTTGGATGTTGTTGTCAACAGCATAATTGCAATACTGCGAAAAATTTAACAAATTGGAGTTTATTGATTTATTCGGAAGAAAGCCGTGTTGACATTTACTAATGTATTTGTTAATATAAGAAAACAATCTATTATAAATTATTGACTCAAATATTTTAGCAGGAGGTGATAACACCGCTATAGGCCGATGATTCTCAATGTCATCACTACGACCTTTCTTGGGTATTGGCACAACCCTTGTTATCTTCCAAGCATCAGGAAAACAACATTGTTTGATTGACAGATTAAATAAATGTTTTAAGGGAGCAACAAAAAACTCAGCACAACCCTTAAAAATGTACTGTGGAATACTATCCGGTTCAAGCGACCTTTTTGATTTTAACTGTTTTATACTATTTATTACTTCATATTCCGATATTTCTGATAAAGACATTGAACTGACATTTTCCATAATAGATGAATGCTTAGCACCACAACACAATTCGTCTGGAGTCAAAGTGCAATTGATATAAACCGAGCTGAAATAGTAACATATAGTAACATAGTAACATACCCAATGCGTACCCCATCCTGTAATACTGTCTAGATTTACAACACAAGATTCCTTTTCTTTAATGCTTGATGGAAGTAAATCTCTCATAAATACACCTCTAAAATATGGTATTTTCAATAGTTTCGCATATTTGATTATATCTTTATTTGTTAGCGGAACATTTGGTATATTGTCTATGAGTGGTGATAAGTATATTAGTTTTTTTAACTGACCCAGATCCTCTTTACGGTTTTAGGTACAAACCTTTACCCTTCTTTTTGTTTATTGACTGTCTTTTTCTTTTTCTATTGTTAGGTTGTTTCCTTCGTGGCTTTTTACTCTTACGTTGTCGTTGACGTTTTCTGTTATCACAGCCGCTACCTTATTTACTTTTAGCTGTCATTACGTTTGTAACCAACCAAGTAGCCGCCTTTTCACCTAAACTAGAATCTGATGACCTCACTCTTTCCCAAGCACGTTCGGCTAATATTCTATCAGCTGCTGATCTTCGCTCACTGTCCTTATACTTATCGTATGCGATGTCGTGATTCTAAAAAGCTGAATCTAATTTATTAATTCCTCTATCACCTCTGGCTAATCTCTGTTTTACGTTAGTACTAGGACCACACCACTGATAACCTGGTAAATGTAGTTCTGTGGGTAATATATCTATAGCTCTATTGATGACACTACCAGCCACACTCCCTAATGTACTTATCAGTACTGCGCCACGATAAGAACTAACACGTCTGTTCATCGTGTGCGTTGGTTTTGTAATGTCAGTGTAATCATGAGCGTCGATAAGTTTGGACGTCAAAATGTTAGTAGCAGTAACAAAGGTCTTAGAGGACCTAAAGGAATCGGGTTTGAATTAACTAAGGAAGGTGATTATGACATTCGTCGCAAAAGGTTGCGTAATGTAATGGAACCCGAAGATGATGGAGACGCTGTAAATTTAAAAAGACATAAATCGTCATTTAATAAATGTTTAAAATTAAATGATGATAAAAAGTACGATACTAAGGGATCAACAGTTTGTCATGTAGGTGATCCGACTAATCTGACCGATGCTTTTAACTATAAGTTTATCAAAGACCGCTGTGTGACATTTGATAATACAGAAATTAATGCATGAAATAATACAATTAGCAATGTGTCAGATCCGAAAAAAGCTCGAGACGCCGCAAACAAATTGTATGTAGACACAATGTGTCCACTCACGACTGAAACTTATTGGAATTTTAAAAACAAGCGATTAGTTAATGTCAGTGATCCAATAAACATGTACGATGTTATCAATTTAAAGTACTTCTTCAGTAAAACACTCAAGTCCGATTCGATTTCGTGGGACTTTGTGAATAAAAGACTAACTAATGTGGCCGACCCTACTCATATGCAAGATGGTGTTACGCTTAACTATTTGGTTAGATCAATTAGTAATATTTTATATGAACTATAGAGATTATTGGCTCCAAGTGGCGACCCAATCAGAACATCAAAAAAAGAAGACTGAATAAACATGACAATTGTCGAACCATTTTTCATAGATCCAAAAACAAAAATTGCTAGAAATAACTAAACTGTAATAGTTGGTGAAAATAAAATTATACATTAAAAATGAAATGGAATATTATTGTATTTATTACCTCAATCTACAATACTTTTACCAGTTAATCTAACACATTTATCATCTAGTTCGTTTATTTCTTCAATTATAGAGTTTATTTCATTCTTGTGTCCAGTGTGACCAATATCTTCCGAAGCATTCAAAATCCTCAGTCGGTCGACCAGTTCGTTGGGATCATCGTAATATATAAAGTTTGGTTTGGAGTCAGTCAAGACAATGCCACTTCCACTCACGGTTTGTTGCACCAAATCTGAATATGTGCTCATTTCATTTGTTAATTCATTTTATCGTGTAGCAATTAAAGATATGATGTTTTTATACTTATTCCCCCTGTTAGACTTCACTTTCCCTCTAGGTGAATAATTTATCTTGTGAGCATTGGTATCTCTGAGAATCATAGCGTAGCTATCGAGATCTTCTTCACTGTACACATAAGGATTAGGTATATTCATAAATAACAGTTCGTATAAACCACGTGTACCCTCATATCTTTTACCATTTATTATAAAATAATCTATATCAATTTCTAATGGCTTATCACCAATCATCCATTGATCGCTTTCGACTCTTATATCATAATTATGATCTACTTCTTTACCACCTTTAAGTAATTTTAAATATTACTCTTTCGCTAGTCTTCACTTAAACTCACGTAGTACGTATTCCCTAGCTAAGTTTTTTCCTAGAGGTGTTTTCAAAAAGTCTTTACCCGATACCACAGCCAGTGAAACGTACGTTTCTTCAACCATCATATCTTCTTCTTCCTGTGGACTTGAATCTGGTTCCATAATGTCATAATCATCAGCATTTTCACCATCTTTTTGATCCATGTTGAAACCGGGTATAGCGAAGCGTTTTGATGTCGGAAGCGTATCTTCTGTATTTTCCTCATGCAGACGTTGTTTTCTTTTCACTCCTTGTGGATTTGCACGTATGTAACGTATGACAGGCGTTTCAAAATCCTCCAACTGACCTTTATAGAATCCAGATTTGATCAAGTCTTTCTTTGTACAATTAAAAATAGAACAACAAATATCGTCTTCACTATTATTATCACCACTGATATTACTACTACTATTAGCACAATAACAAGTAGGACTCATACTGGCTCGATGGTCAAGATTGTAATGTTTAGTTTAATCTAGACTGTGATACAAGCTGTGGTGGGGGTGTACAAAAATAACAATTATTTCTTTTCGGGTTAGGTCCATCAAATGTATCTTGAAAAGATTTAAACCTAAAATGATCTGTACATCTTAAATTGCTCAATATTTCCGGATCATTTCTCAAACTGTTGGGAAGTCTATCAAATATCAATTCTTAATCTTTGATATGATTAATTATAAAACTTTTTGGTAAATATTTTATCAATTCAGGTTGTAAATTTTTATATCCTCTTCGATAGCATTCTCCAATAGCAAGATTTACAGTTTTTAGCCTATCCTCAACTAATTTCTCAAGTTTAATCCATTGAAGTAGTAAATGAACATTAATATATGCACAGTTTAAAGGATCATGATTGAAGGTACATTTTTTCATAGCACTAGTCTGAGTTTGATTTCTGACAATACTTAAACTAGGACATCCTAAATCTTCTAAATTAATTACATTAACTTTAAACTCTGACAAAAGGTCAGTTACAAATTGTTTCTTCTCATATCCTGTAACATACACATTACCAGAAATATTACAACCTCTAAGCACATCTTTTAGTTGATTATATTCTCTAAACCCAGAACTCCAATAGAGTCCATGGAAGTACTTCTCCAACCACACAACTTGCTTTTAAAAATTTTCTGGTAACTTGTTAAAGTGACAAGGTGGTTGAAACAGTTGTAATTCATAGACTTGCTCATCAGTGGATATGACAGCCAACTCCTTTACAATAAACTTTTTGTCTTGGTTTTTAAATCGTTGATAATCCGAATCAGTGGTTTTGAAAAGGGCATTAGTCAAAGAACCCTAACTTTTGAGGAATAGAAAAAAACTGATTCCTTTTAAAACTATTATTTGTACTTAAATGAAACTTTTTTCCTAAATTATACTAAATAAAAGGAATATTGTAAAATTTTTTTGTAATTTTTACGTTAATAATGGGCTAGTATTAATTACTTTTTATGTGTGGACTAATGTCTTTTTCAAAAGTAATAAGGAAGAAAAATATTAAACCAACTGTGATATAACAAAATATGTATTTTCCATACAAAAATGTGTTCAAACAAATTTGAAATAAAATAAATTTCAAGTTGAAACAACATTAAATGAGAATATAAATTTTAACTGATTATTTTTTAACTCCTATTCATCTTCAACCCCTTCCGCAGTAGGCCATTCACTAATTTCATCATAAAATGGGGTATGCTCTTCAGGAATGTATTGCTTCAGTTTCCTAACGTCCTCAACTTTATTTGGGTTTATCGGACATTTGGCCTCGTATGCCTTCTCAGTGGGAAGTGGTACCGGTATATCATCATTTTTCTGTAGCTTGAAGGTATGGGTTTTCAAGCCATCAATGAACTCATAAGTTTTTAACCGTAACTCGTCTTTCTTGTTCTTTTCACAGACAAACATGTAATAGTTTGAAATGCTAAACACTTCTTTTTCATTTTTGGGAACTTTCTTACCTGTTGATTCAACGGATAACACTTTTCTTTTATAGAACTGCGGCCACCAGTTTTTAAAGTTGGTAGAAAAACTCTCTTCATGCAAAACACTAGTGAATTTACAGGCAGAGCTTGCCTCCACTACCAGTTTTGCATACTCTTCCGGGGTATACACTCTGTCACATTTTTTATGTGCCTCTTTATTACGCCAAAATTCCTATCATACGGGAGGAAAGAATGTCCTCTGACCGGATGGTACTGGATAAACTTCTGAAATCGTCCAGAGGAAACCAGTGTCATAAGGAAACGAATCACCGTATTGTTATGGTTTTGGCCTCCTGTTGCATCAGAAAACAAATGTAGCTCTTTTGCTGTTGGAGGTACATTGTTAGTAATATAATCATTGATGAAAGTACAAACCTCATTTGGCCCCCTCTTTCCTAGACCCTCGTGGTAGAGGTGGAACTCTGATGTTCCTTTTTTAACATCATACATACAGAATACATACACCCACAGTTGCCGGAGATAGAACACTTCCTGAACAGGAATATGTGGCAATGGGAGGTTTTGTATATAGTCAAAACAAATACATGCAATATCATCTCGAATCTCACACTTCTCTTTAAGTTCATTTAACTTTTTATAGAATTTTTTGGACCTGTTTTTGTGTACTACTAGCTCTGCAGCTACAGCGCGTTTTGCATTGTCATTGAGGAAATTACTTCTAAGTTTTAGGCCCAATTCCTCACATGTGGCACACACATCTTTCTGAGGTCTACCAAAGGCATAACCAAAGTTTTCGTTGAAATACTTTAGATAAAAACCATAAGTAACTTTGATATACTGATATTTTGAACAAAAAAGAGAGTGCATTAATTTTACTGTGAGTTCTGCATTGAGGTATTTGATGTTCCGATTGGCGTATCTAGCCTCCTTAACAGGAAAATATTTAATGTGTTCATGTATTTTCTCAATTACGTCTCCAGCCACGGCCTTAGTCCTACTATTACTGCTCTTACCTCGTCTTTCTTTTGGAGTTTCACCTGCAACCAACAATGATAACAGACGCCTTACTCTTTTTGCTGTCACTCCATACAAACTCAGGAAAGCCTTTTTGCACACTTCTTCCTTTTTTCCATCACACAAAACACTGTAAAGAGCATTACAAGCTCGGGATTTAGGGTTATCAGTCCGTGGTCTGGTGCGATGAACATCTACTTTAGTAATCAGTCCTTGAAGAAAAACATCTTGTTCCGTTTTGGTCTCAAAATCATGTAATGTTTTTAAAATTGAGATTTTGTCTACATCACTGAACTTCTGGAAGCACTTCTTCTTGCAACTGAAAAAATAAGTTATTGGTAGTAACGTAAATTTAGTGTAAGACTAGTGTAGGGTATCATACCCTGGGTTTGTTAATGTAGGCTAAGGTAGCTGAAAAAATAGGTAGGTCTATGTTAGTAAGATAAATTTAGTGCAGACCAGGTTTATGTTAGTGAGTTTGATGTCAAAACCTACCTATATTCTATAAATTTTAACTATTGCCTATAAGACTACAGTTGATTGAGCCTAACTTTGAAATAAATTCACTAAAATCACCTTATACTGCAGTAAACTTATCCTACTGTAAATATTATTTGTAATAATAAATATAACTAACATTGATCAAATTAAGTAATATGGTTATTGGTTATAAACTTACTTGCAATCAGGTCCAGTTGATCTTAGTTTGCCAATCTTCCCAACATGATTGACATGTTCTAATCCCTTGATTTTACATTTCTTTATTACGTTTTGCTTATAACAATCAGGATTAGTGACTCCCCTTTTACGTTTTCTAACATTTTCATTTTCAGTAACCACCTCTAAATCACTCATTTTGCAGCAATGAACTAACCTTAAAAGATTGGGACTGAAACAAACAAGATCAGCTGCTGATAATAGCGTCATACTTGGCAGCGCATGTGCAGCTGTTTTGAAAAAGTCATCAGTCCAAGACTGATGCCCCTTTCAAAACATACGAAAATTACAAACCTTGACTACGCCCATTAGTATACATTGGACTGATGGCCTTTTCAATACAAATGTAGGCCTACCCGTATAGAACACGATGCAACTGTTATGTCATTTTACAAAAAAAAATGGACTAATGCCCTTTTCAAAACCACTGATTCTAAAAAAATGAACTCCATATCAGTACGGAAACAGATTACAAATTAGAATATTGATAATTTAATCTTTTTTTAAATTCTTCGTCAATTGCTAAAAAGCATTTCTCAAATTCAGTCCAACCATCAAGATCTAATTGAATAAATTGAGTACCTAATGTGTTCTCAAAAACTAATTTTACTTTTGTTTGCTAATCGGAAACTGTGAGCTTTAAATTGTGTGTAAGTATAAAAGTTTTACTATATTTATAATCCATAATTACCTTTATAATGCTGCGTCACTACTGATAACCTTGAGGATGGAGTCAATACTAATCATGATGATGTAATGCTATTTCTATTTATAGATGTCATTTGTGACGTAAATCGATGATTCATCAGTTCAAAGGTAGTAATGATGTAATCTAGGTAAAGGTTACTTTTATATATATTCCTTGACATGGGTGAAAAAATAAACTAAGTCACAAATTATAATCTAATTATTATTTATTATAATTTTTATCATTAGATGTTGACTTATATACACTGCAAGCACTCAATGTGTCTGATTTTTCAGTTTTCATATTAGAAGTTTCAATTTTTCACTAGCACGAAACATATCAATAAGCCGTCTAGTGTCAGGTCTTCGATCCTCTTCGGGTAAATTAGAAACTTTTACAGTATCAGAAAATTGAACTTTCTTCATTGTTTCAAAAGTTGCAGTCTGTATCCCAGGTTAACGAATAATAATTTATCACTTTAGTATTTCATGTACGTATCCTTCCACGAAATAAATGGTAGAAATTCTTCTTTACTAACACTTTCCTTCTTACAATATAAAAACCAAAAATATTCGCACTCAATACAACTGACGGTCTCCAAAGGAAGATCGAATAACAACTCTAATTTAAGATTGAATGGAAGCTTCTGAGGTAAACGCATCATCATTTTTCATAACGTCATCTTTAGCCTTACTGTTGAATCTAGAATTAAACTCGTTATTTATCGCTGGCAAGCACCTTATCAATTGCAACCATTGGTCCGAATCCAATTTTATTACTTCACGTTGACTTTTTATCGTAAGATATGTCTTATCAGAATTGTTTCTCACTAAAGCACGTAATCTATTTCCTATTATTGTAAATAAGTTTCGTATTGAAGATTTCCATCATCATAATGTGAATAGATCTTGTGAGTTTCCATGTTGTCGTGACGGTGTCTAAGATAAGACTGAGTTCACTATCATAACAAGAATCTGAAACCGTATGTGCCATACATAAGGCAGTTTACCTAATTTCACCTTTTACGTACTATTTCTTTTAATTTCTTAACCAACATCCATAATTTAAGTCCACACTATCTACCTGCATTCAGTCCAGGAACCGTTTTACTTCAAAACTTTACCAATAGAGGTCAGGACGATGTATATCTGTAAACTAAACCTGTTAATCTATCATGTCGTTCGACTCTCCCCACTTTCTACGAAACCTCCACCGCCATAGCATGGAACCACTCCTTCCCGCTTTAAGTTCTGTTATTTTATGTGTAATTATTTAAGTTTGAGCTCAGAAGTGTATTTTAGTTTTGTCTCCTTTTTTGTGTAAAAAATTATCGATAAGTCAAGGTTTAATTTTGTATAAAGTGTGCATCAGGATTTCACAAGGGTGCACCCAAGAAGACAACCAGTGTAACACATTTAAAGAAAAGGACAAAAGGTCAGTGAACTCCATTTACAAATTATTTTAATAAATACAGTCCATTAAAAACAAAAGCTCAAATTAGATATACCAGAAAAAACGCACACCATAGAATCATCTTCCGATTCTTCTAGACTTTGTGAAAAGGAAAATTCTTAAAAATATTATATTGTAATTCTAATGGTAATTTTCCTACATGATTTTCTAAAGACATAATTAAATTATTGTCTGTTACAATTAAGTAGAATATTTATATTTAAATCATTTCCAAAATTCTTCATCAATTGCGTTAAATCCTTTTTTGAATTCTGTCCAATCATCATAATTAAACTGAACAAAACTATCAGGTTTATTATCACTATTCTTTTTTACAATGAAAATATTTGTATTTGTTTGCCAATTACTGAGTATAACTTTCAAATTATTAGTTAATATCAAAGTCTTACTATAAGCATACTCCATACCTGCTGATTATATGTGACAACACCTGAACGATCACAGTCAATTAAAGAACTGATCCGTTATACACAATCCAATTACTATTTATAATTTTGTCATCTACTTAAATCGTTTCCAAAATTCTTCATCAATTGCGTTAAATCCTTTTTTGAATTCTGTCCAATCATCATAATTAAACTGAAAAATAAAATACCAAATTTCTTTCCATGTACAATAACAGTAGCATGCATCCTTCCATGTTTTTTTAGAAGGATACCACTTCACATTATTCTTTTTACAATATAAATACCAAAAATAATCATCTTCAATGAAACGCACTTTGTGAAACGGTAAATTTACTAAAATATTATATTTTAATTCTAATGGTAATGGTCGTATATGATCTTCTAAGTACGTATTCCGCTTTTTTCTGACAAACCGAGATCTTCTCTTCTTCATCACCATTTGTACACAAACAACTCATGAATACTGATTCAGCCTTAAAATCTTGATGCATTTATACCAGTAAAATGACGTCAATTGAACATGTGTCTGACCACGTGTTAGATGACTACTATAATGTAAATACTCTTTCTAGGATTTGAAGTCTGACAACTGTAGCATATCTTTAAGTATCTCCCAACGAACGTCTCTGCCAATATTCTACTAATTCAGACGTTCTGTTTCTTGATGAAGACGATGACGACAATGTTGTTGATGATACTTACGGTTCTTGCACATGTTCACCTCCATGTCCGACATGAGTTTGATTCCTATACCATCTAGTGTCACCCATTGTCCACGTACTAGAAGAAATAAATTTGCTTTGTTCAGGTTTTCTACCTTCTAAAAATACTCTCTCGTAATATGTTTGATAAGCTGATATTGTTGGATCGGTTATCGGCCGTCGACTGTTGTTTTGATCTTGATTTGATTGACCCTGAGCAGGAGCACGGTGTGCCATGGTTTAAGTATAACGAACGACTAACAACTCGGTCTGAGCAAAGCTAGAAAAAAAAAAATCATATACGTATTTATATATCGTGAACTGGCTCGGTGTAAGCGAAGCGAGCCACACGTTCTTCTGCCACTACTTACGTTACCCTCTCGGGTGTGTCACTGTGCCGCGGTGGTATCGTCTCCGTCTCACTAACTAATCATCGTAGGATCGATCCTACGATCTTCGACACTTTATGCCCGCATTAAATACAATTAATTTAATAAATACGGCGTGACGTCAATCAAAACAACACTGAGTAGTGGAAAGTGCCGGAGCTGGGCCAATCACCGGAAGTGAGATAAGATAAGATTGTGATAAGATAAGGGTGTGACGTCATTTGTGTGCGTCAGCATGATGACATGTGATGACGTCAGCACGACGTCACAGCCTTATAGTCTAAGCTTCTTATCTTACCCCACTTCCGGTGATGACGTCAGATCCAGTACTTTAGTATTACGTCACAGATTTCAAGGACACGATGGGTGTTTTTTAAAAAACTTCTTGCACAGAACAATTTTTCTATTTCCAGAAATTGTTCTGTGCAAGAAGTTTTTCTTTCTTTTTTTTTCTTTCTTTTTTTCCAACCTTATTTACAAATATTTTACAAATACATATTTTACAAAAGTAAATCTTAAAACTAAACCGCAGTGTTGGCTGCTCTCGTTCAGTTCACCTCTGGTTCTTCTGTGAGGTCTATAATCTCCGGCAATATGTAGCGATCTTTCCCCTGCAGTCTGTCAAGCAATCTCCTGTAGGTGTGCTCTTCACAGGGTTCCCAATGTAAGCTTTCAAAAAGCCTAATAAACTTCTCTTCATAAAGTTTAAGTTCATGACATTTGCAAAATTCATCCAACTCCAGTTCCTCCACTTTGTCAGCTATTTGACCCATTTCTGATAGTTTCTCTTCGTCAATTGATATCGACTTTGGTTTTAAGCACCTTAGTTCAAACATAACAACTTTCAAATTGGTGTTCATCTTTTCTTAGCTATGTTAACCTCTTTACTCGAGATGTCGAAGCAGAGTGACTAGTTGTAGATGTATGACCCACATATATAGCCTAATTCGGGGGTGGGGTTTATTAAAAGTGGTGGGGAGGAATGAATTCTTTATACTACTTAAAACTGAAGTTTAGTGTTAGTTATCTTCTCCATAAGTCTGTTGTATGTTTCTTCTCCACATTCGCTAGGTTCTATTATTTTAATTAATTGAGTAAACTCGTGTATATAATGTTTTATAACATTGCAAGTGCAACAATCGGGTCCTACTGTTGCATTAGGATTTGCCCACATACATTCAATAAAATGACTACCAAATCTTCCACGCGTTATTTTTGATGCCTTTAAAATAAATTTCAAATTTTCAACTCTTTGCGCTATTTTCAGCATACGAAAAAAGATTTGTGCAGACTCCAGACTCCACTTAGGTTGTGAACATTTAAGTTCAAACATAATCATTACCATATCTGTATTCATTTTCTATGTCCATGTGTTACCTCCGGGTGCTGGCTTCAAAATGTCCGTTAGTTAGTGCATGCCTCCTATATATAGTTTCTAGGTCAAGGTCATCTAATAATTAGCGGAAATCGTTGTCAAATTACGTACTGTAAATGTAATTTACAGTACGTAATTTGACAACGATTTCCTAAGGGGGGGGGGGTTAGCGGCTTACGGAGTTATTACTGCCTGCACATACACTGTTCTAGAAGGGTCATCCGCCCATGCTGTACGATACCATACATCGGCACCCCGAATCCATCTTCTGCACTCTACATCGTCGCTGTCATACTCCACTTCAGTGTATGTAATATCCATTCTATATCTGTACTTGTATCTAAGAGCAATCATCTCTTCAAAAACCAGGTTTTTATCTTCATTGTCGTACATCTCCCTGTTCACAACGATAGCAGCACGGCCAGTTGGAGGAGCACCCATTGCAGCAACACCAGTTTGAGAAGCATCCATTGCAGCAACGCCAGTTGGAGGAGCACCCATTGCAGCAACGCCAGTTTGAGGAGCATCCATTGCAGCAACGCCAGTTTGAGGAGCATCCATTGTAGTCAACAAGAAGTGTGGTAATGATGTGAGTGAGCACTACTCACGCCTTTTTAAGGATTGTAAGAGGAGTGGGGTTAGCATCCGGCAAACAGCGTGTTTATGATTTGTAGTATTTGATTAAACAAGTTGAATGCCGTTTATTGCGTACAAATCGGAATTAAAATAAAGTAGTAGAGTCAGTGACCTACTTACGTGATACTAAGTAGGAGTATCAAAAAAGTAAAAGTAGAGTAAGTTGTGAGGGCTTATTTTGTAGCGTTTGATGAAACGAGTCTAATGCCATTTATTGTATGTAAATCGGAGTAGAAATAAAGCTGTAAATCCACTTGACCTACATACGGGATTTATATATATATATTTTTTTTTTTTTTTGTCTACGTAAAATTTTCAACACATTTTGCGTCTTGATATTTTTCGATATGTGTATTAAGTAACTTGGAAAACACGTTTGAAAATTTTCGATCAGATAAGAAAAAGTTTGTAAATTATTTGAGTTGAGTATTAGCTTTAACCTATTCATTAACTTAACCAAGCAAATGTTCAAGTTTTCCAATGTTACAGCCCGTTGTTTAGTAATCCTGAGAGCAAAGCCGAAAGCAAGGTTTTACACTCTCGCCGAGAGCCGCGCTGGACCCGCCGTGAAACCAGAGCGCGACCGATGCATTTTGTACTGTCTCTAAAATAACAGCTAAACAAGCAATGTAAACAACACCATGTCTTTGACCATATTTACAAATTGCTCAAAGCAATACACTGTCATTGCAATGTTGTACATCTAAAACTGTTGTTTGGCGTTGGTTATCGTGTTTCGTGCAGGGATGTTTTGTACTTTATGTGTTAGCTAGAACATTAAATATGTCCTTATTTCGTTTTATATTTTAGGACCTTACGAGAAATCTTTAGACCTACCTTTCTTAAGAAAGAATTCTTATGCTCATGCTAGAAATGTCAAACACGCCAGGGTAATTAGTAACGTATGATTTCCATATAATACAATCTTTAGCCTGTTTATTGCTACAAAATACACATTTTTAGATACATTTAACATCATGTTTGTTGTTATATGTTGCTTAGTTAGTTAGAACAATAAGATAATGATTATTCTAGTGAGTATATCCTAGACACTATGTAGACAGGTTTTTTTGTCAGTACTGTGTAGAATGTATTCATAGTAATATACTATGGATAATTATAAATTCTATTAACTTACACTCCAATTAGTAATTGAAAGTTATCCAAAACGTTTTAATAAATAATATTATACATATACTTTAGATGACCTGACCAATAATCTTTAATTCTAAAAATCACGAAAAAAATTTACTAACAAAATAAATGTTTTCTGAGGCATATGACCAAGAATAAGCGCAATATACTCCTTATCACTGACATTTTTTTAGTTACTAAGTAGTTGGATCTAATTCAATTGATAACTCGTAATACCAGCTACAGTTAAAGCGTATAATTTCATCAATATTGACGTTTTTAGTAAATTTAACAAAAGTTTATATTTGCCGTAGAATATCATTGTAATTTCTCAAAGATCAAACAAATACGTAAGCACTTCGTATAGTAATATACTTGTTGTCTATTAGTATAGCTAGTAAATTGAAAAAATTAAATATATTCTATGCACATTACATGTACTTATGACTCTTAATAACTCTTAGAAAGTAATTTATATCACTGGTCCATAAATTAAAATAAACATTTTTCTTTCTAGAAACTATATATATATATATATATATATATATATATATATATATATATATATATATATATATATATGTGATAAAATAAATTACAGTTTTTCATTGTTCAACTATGCATGAGGCATAATTATTATAGGCCTGTTGGCAAACCTATATCGAAACTTGTATCGAAAATTCGTATTTTTATAATAAGACAAACTCTTCCTAAATTAAATAAGCTGTGATAGGTAAAAGAGTAAACTAGGGTTTTAACACTAAAAGGGCGTAACTGTAAAGTTCAAATAATTAAACACTATAAAATGATAAAGTAAAATATTCTATACTGAAACTAAAACCAAATATATACTATAACAAAATTAGTAACCAGCTTATACAAACTTATCTTAGCTGAAAATAAAATACAAATTTTAATAAATATAATGAAATCACAAACTTGTCATAAACTAAAATAAATTATACAGCAAATACTCGGCAAGACTTCCGCTAATCGACGAGTAGCCTTGAGCTGAAAAAAAACTAAACAAATTAGTTGTAAAGGAGGTGAAGCTCTAACTCACCTAGAACTAGCTGAGTCCGAAAACCTCGTCTGGTGTCGAGCGCAAAGTCCCCTACACCCCAAAGAACCTCCGCAACACGCTCGTCCAACCAACCCCGGAAACTCCCGGCCGGTCACTCCCCAAGCACTCGCTGGTCCGAGAGTATACAGGTATAGAAACACAGTGACCTTCTAGTAGTCAAACACCACGAGCCACCATGAGGCTTCCAACTTCCGGCTTTTGACTATGTTAACCACTAATATATAATTAGAATCTTTTAACAAAATATAATTAAATAAAAGTATAAATATTAACATAGAATTTTGATTCTTAATGAACTCATCACATTTGTGCATATAGCTAAATGGGCATAAACAGAAGATTGAAAGCCTTGAAGAAAAAAACAATACCTATAGATAAGACAATAATTATCTGTTATTTTGCGTTAGCTTATTTTCGTTATATAATTAACTTATAGAAAAACTTAGTCAGACATATTAGAGTTGTTATCGTCTGTCTAACCTTCACATAAAACTAATTCTATGTTTATTCAAAAATAAGAAACAAATATACTGTAATTCATGATAAAAGAGAAAAAACAATATAAACATATTTAAAAATAAAAAATATCAGATTACTCACTAAAATAAAGTAATCTATCTAAATTCCAATTTTGAAACATTTGAACTTCAGAACACGTAGTTCCTCCCTTCATCTTGAAAAAAACTGTGTTTTATATGGAATGTCTATATGGAGGAAGTCACAATGAAATATATATATATATATATATTATAAAAATAAAAAGAGGTTACTATTGCTAGTAATTGTTGCATTTTCTAATTGAAATAGTTTCATCAAAAATGTTTCTTATTTCGGAATTCCGTTTGAAAAATATTATATATTATTGTACTAAAACTTAACGTTACATAAAATTAAATGTTTTAAGTTAATTTTCTTTAGTTAAGAAGATTTGATTATATAAAACCAATTATTAATATTTTAAATACAAATATACCAAAATAAAAAGAATTAACCTTGTTTTTAACAGGTTCTGAACTAGTTAATCTAATGTTATTAAATTATAACAGTTAATATTATAAGGTGAATTAAATTTTAAGTACAACTGAACTTAGTCCGTCACTATTAGTCTAGTTATTAAATGTAGGCTTCAGCTTCTACTAAACCCCTAATTTGCTTCTGATCCCTTAATTATAGTAGTCTTTACTCGTCATTACTATTATTTACATAATTACTTGTATCATAATTACTTAATTGGATACTAAGAGTTGAATTCAGCTTTTACAACATAGTTTATTTATTCCTCATCCCTCAATTATAGTCATCTTCTCCAAAAATTAATTAAATGGAAACTAAGTGTTGATACTACAAACAGTTACAACTAAATTTATTCCGTAACTGTTTAGTTGGTTATTAGATGTAGGTTTCTGCTAGTACTAAACCTCTACTTTGTTCCTGATCTCTTACTTATTATGGTCTAGTTTCGCAAGTACCTTATTAGGTACTAAGAGTAGGTTTCTGCTAGTATTAAATATCTACTTTGTTGCTGATCTTTTACTTATTGTGGTATAGTTTCGTAATTACTTAATTAGGTACTAAGAGTAGGCTTCTGCTAGTATTAAACCTCTACTTTGTTCCTGATCTCTTACTTATTGTGGTCTAGTTTAGTAATTACTTAATTAGGTACTAAGAGTAGGCTTCTGCTAGTATTAAACCTCTACTTTATTCCTGATCAGTAGTTATGTATTGTTGGTCCCGGGAAAACCTTGACCTTTGTACTGTTATTGTTGACAACTTAATCACCACGTGTTGACCCCAGAGGTCAAGTTTACTATTGTTTACTACCGATATTCAGTAAGGTCGCTGACCTTTCATTGATAATCACCACGTGTTAACCTTTGAGGTCAAGTTTTCTACGAGCACGTGGACCCCCCGCGATGTTGTCCTAGGTTAGTGTAGTAGTGGAAAGTGCAATTTACAACAATCTGCAAGAATATACAATATACAACAATATACAAAGAAAATCTGAGCAATATACAACCAGGGATGCTCTACTTGGAGTCACACGGGGTTAGCGGCCACAACTCTACAGAACTCTCTCTTCATATGCTGACATCTTCCTAGATCCAAGAGTACATGGAAGCATCAACACTCCAGTTTAGTTTTAAGCTTTACTTATTGTAAATATATTTGTAGATAAATATGAAAAATAAATAAATAAAAATAAAAAAAAAAAAACCTTCTTGCACAGAATGCAAGAAGGTTTTTTAAAAACACTCCTCGTGACCTTGAACTACTTTTGGGTTTGATAAATAAGGTGTTGAATTTACTGTGCAGTTAGTAGCACCATGAGTGTTGATAAGTTCGGACGGTACGATCAAGTTGGTAAGAAAACATCTGGTTTGCAAGATGTTGCAAGTACCGGATTTGTGAAAAATAATTGTTTATTATTATCTACAACCAAACATTGTTATGATGCACAAAATAGGTGCGTTACAAATGTTTCTCTTCCAAAACTACCAAACGATGCTGCTACTATGCAATACGTACAAAATTATAGTTTAGGAAGAACTTCTGGCATGCACTACACGGTTGGAAACAAATTTATCAGAGATTTGCATGACCCTGTTTTACCTTCAGATGCTGCAACTATGAGCTTTGTTAAAAAAAGTTCTTTAGGAAGAACTCATCCTGATGGTGACATCGATTTGGAGGGAAAATTGCTAAGAAACCTTCCACCTCCATCTTTACCCTCAGATGCTGTAAATCTAGACTACGTAACTAAGCATACACCTAAAATGTTTGGTACACACTGGATGTTTTTTGATAAAAAGCTTAGCAATGTACAAGACCCGACTTATGACGGAGAAGCAGTAAACTTAAGAACCTTAAAGAGATACTTGCAATGGTATGTAAATCGTCATGGTGAACAGTTGAAACGATTGTCTTCAGCTGTATTTGATTACGTTCATCGTTCTTCCGGACGCTCTGCTGAATTGGGTGTTACGAACACCAACTATTTGAACATGGATGACATTCTAAATATAGAAATGTTATCAGAAGACAAGGACGAAAGGGACCAAGATATGGAAGGGAGTAGGAAAAGGAATAAATTGTCTCCCCCATCACACCCCCACCACACACCTAGTTGAGGGTATATATAGAAGTTGTACACCTACAACTAGTCACTCTGATTTGAAGACTTGTGCAGAGAACACCATTACAATGAACACCGACTTGAGAATTATAATGTCTCATATTTTATGTCTCATATAATAATGAACATATTTTGTTGGCAGCAATATATAGGTCATCTAGTAAAAATATAAATAACTTTAACAGTTATTTATATTTTGAAAAAATGCTGATTTCTGACATTGTAAAGCATGAAAAGTAGTTAGTGATAGTAGGTGACATTAATATATGTTATTCGTCTCAGGCCTAAAGATCTGAGGATTATTTAAATGTTACTTATAATAATGAATTAGTAAACACAATAAAAGAGGTTATTAGAGTAGAATTCTACAACAATAATTTGGTTAAGTCTTGTTTAGACCATATAAACATTATATTAGATAAAGGTCATTATGAGTCGTAGAGGACAAATTAGCAGACTTATATTGGACTGGTAGAGTGTAAAGTTTGAAAGTACTAAAACTAATAAAGTTATTAATGAGAAAGAAATAATTAGTGTTAAGAAAGGTAATGCAGCAATACAAAAAGAAAATTGGTGGCCTATTCTGGATATATCTGACCCTAATGAAATATATGAGATATTAGTAAGCAAGTTAGACTAAATTTATGACAAATCAAAAATATGAATCAAACGCACTGAAAAAGAAAACAAATCCTTGGATTACAGGTGAAATAAAAAATTTGATTGATTATAAGAACTATTTATGGGAGCAGCTTAAAAGGGATATGTATAATCTAAATTTAAGAGATTTATTCTAAACTGCTAGAATTAATGTAATATCTTTTTAGAAAAAAGAAAAGGAAAACTCGAGTTCTATTTCAAATTAATAAGGGAGAATTCGAAAAATGAAAATAAAAATACAAGGGATATTATTAATGATGTCATTATAAACAGAGTAGACCTACCGTATTACAGACTATTAAGACAAATTTAATGTATAAAATGATAGAGATTTAGGTAATGTCACTAATAATTTCAATAACAGTTTTAAATAAACTATTGAAAACATTAATACTCAGCTATCAAGTAATCCTTTTGATTAAAAACAGCTGTACTGAAGATAACTATAGTATTGGATGAAAAAACGCATGAATTTACAACCTATTAATTACAAATTACTTTATTTTTCCATAAGTCATTAGCTGGGTCTGAGATATTGCAAATACCATTTATTATCTGAAGTTGATTCTTATTGACTTGATTAAAACTATTATTAGGACAGGTATAATACCAGAGAGATTGGAAATGAACTATTTAAAGCCTATATTTAAGAATGGATCTAAGAATTAAGTTGATGTATGTAGGATGTACATGCTTATAAAATTTAAATGTTCTTCAAACGAAATCATATTTCGAAAAAGAACCTGCGTTTGGAGTAAAAACACATTTGAAAGTTTTTCCCTTAAAATAACATGGAGTTATATTTTATTAAAATGCACGTGAAAACACAACCTATTCTATTTTTATGGCTGTTAGATTTGGATTGTTTTAGTTTGCGTTTATATCACACTTTAATTACGTTTAAATTCACCAACAACATAAACACATGCACTGTTTGTAATCAAAATTAGTATGATCTAGTTTTTACCGTTGTTAAAAAGCTATTTTTGACATTGGATCGTTCATGATTGGTAGGAAATATTCCCTTCCAAAATGACTAATATATGCGTGAATGTTGTTTGATTACATGAATAGACAGTAATCCAAATATACTAGTCTGTTAGAAACCGTAGTATACCACAGAGGCTTTGATATGTAGTTGAGGCTTTGTCGTTGTCACCACCTGAGGCCTGCTATCAGCAATTCACAATCGGAATCAGCAATGTCTGATTGGTACAGGGTTGCCTCAAAGGAGAGCCATTAGCTAACTTGAGTAGGGGCCATTGGGAAGGCACTAACTGATGAAAGTTCAGAATCACGATAAACACACTATTTATATAAAAAATTTTCATCTAAATAAAGTGTAGGTTTTTTTAATTAGAGATTAGGGCAATCTTTTTAGTATTATTTATTTAGTTAAGCCACAATTTAGTATAATTAAAGTATCTAACAGAAATTGTCAATCAAACATGTTTTTATAAATTTATCAAGTTATACGAATATATTACTTGAGTACAGAAACAAATCATTTTAAAGTAAGAACAACTTTCATGAAAATACACTTGACATCACAATTATCGATCAAGCCTAAGTAAACAAATGTTTAGCAAAAGATGCACGATATTTAATTTATATTTAGGTATTTACTATTTAAAATTTGTTTTGGCAATAGCTTATGCATTATTAGTAGCTTAATTAATTAAACTAAAACATAGATAAAATATTTTAGAAGACTTACTAATGTTACTCCGTAAAATATCTCAAAATGGTTGTTGAAGATGAATTATGATTGTAATCATTTAAAAAATAGTAACTTCAGCTCCTAAATGTAAAGTTGAAATCGACCATACGGTTTTATCTTGAAGTATGAATATAAAGCAAGCTGGAAAGCACTGAGAGGACACTAATGAAATAAGCTACATTCATGAACGAGCAAATATTGAAAAGTGAAAGTTGACTATCTCATCCTGTACATGTCCATTTGTCACAAATTGTGTCTGAATATTAGGTGAAATCGGCATACCACATGAAACCATGAATCAGTAAGATAGTAAACCTTTTTAAAATTATCCAGTAGTTTGAGAATTTGTTTTTGTGCCTTTGAACAATCGAGCGAAAAGAATATTTGTATGATTTATTTTTTATTGAATTATTTCACATACTTACCCATTTTTTTAGTATAATTGTATTTGTAGAATTTTAGGATTTAAAATTTGTTGCTAGTTTTTTGTTGATTCTAAAGATTTTATCGATTTGTTTTGTTGTATATATATGAGTCTAATGTTATATTTATCCCACTGTTTAATTTGTTGTATATTTACATTTTTTATAATTATTATTAAGTGATTTATTGTTACGTTGTTTTTTATTCAAGGATGTTCCAAAAAAAGTATACTATAATATATGTGTATAAATATATGTTTTACAAAAAAATTTAACACACATAATTGTAAATAAATTACTATAGTTTTTCTCTCAATTAGCCTTGAGATAGAGAGATAAATATAAACTGCATGTATAAATTGTCTTTTTCGCAAATAATAAATATATTAGAATTTGAAATAAAAATGGCCATAAAAAATTAATCAAAATTAAAAAGATAAGTCACTTAATACGATTTCAGCTTATTATAAAACACGTATTATTATTATTATTATTATTGATAAAACTTTAACAAACAACCAGTTTTAGCTGTTTGACATAGTAAATATATTACTTTTACAATTACTTATATTTAATCAGAATCACATAATTACGTATTTTTGACGTATAATATGAAGCTCCACGTAACTAGTATACATGTACATGTATGATGGGAGTGGTGTAACTAAGTGTCTTAACTAACGGGATGAGGAGAGTTAAGGTGGTGATGAGATTAAAGATAACAACTGTCTATAAAGTATAAAGAAACAGAGCTGCTGTGAAGCAGTGTTTCCCTAACTGTCAGAGTGACTAAGCTTAGATAAACACTCCAACACTTAACAAGCAGTCTGTAAAATTGAGTGTCATTGCCAATTATCTAAAAGTTAAGACAAGATTCACCCCAAATATATTTGGTCTTTTAAGGTGATTCAGCTTTTAAATCATATTTTCACCTGCATTTTAAGTATATAAACACCATATTGAATACTTTATGATAATTAAGAGGTTGTTTATTTTGCTGGTAATCATTTGGATTGAGCCAATTTTGAAACATTAACTAATTATTTACAAATATTAATCTAGGGACCTTAAATGGAGCTTTTTAATTTCTATCGATTCAGTGCTTAATACAATAGTTTATCAATCGACTATCTTATATTTATATATTAATTTTACCAAACTGAATAAAACAGTTAACAACATGAAAACCTTGGGATTATGTTGTTTTTCGTTTTATAATTAAAAGCATTGGGGAAGGTCATAGTTTAGGCCATATTTATCTTTACATGTCTAAGATATGTTTTTATTTAAGAAATATATGTCCTTGGTGGAGGAATGATATCTGCGATTGTGTTTTGATTGGAAAAAAGGGTTAGAAAATATATTTTTATATAGAGTAAATCAAGGTACGCAAAACATAAACTCCAAGTAATGTCATGAATGTATTGTTATGAAACACAAAGGCCTAAGTTCATGCAGCAGAATGAGGAATGAAAATAACTAAATAACGTAATATTAAGGCATTAAAATTTTGGTAATGGTAGAAAATCATAAATAGTAGTCTGTTAGCATCAAAATAAATGGTAAAAATAAAAATGTCCAAATAAAATACTTAAGTGTTATCATCCTGGCACACTACATTGACGAAAGGGTTTGTGGACCAAGTTGAACATTCTAACTCAGTTGAGAGTGAAATAATAAAGGGAATTGCGAAAACTTTAAACGGAAATAAGCTGCGGTGAGTGAGATTTCACGAGCCAAGAAAGTTTTTACCGCCCAACAAGAATAACGTCGAGAATAAGTAGCATAATGCATATTCTTGGGAATAAAAACAAACTTTAACCAACTACATTAAAGTGAATAGAAAGCCTTTATTGAATCAATATTTCTGAAAATAAAAATTATATTTATATCATTATTGCTTAAAATCTATAATAGTGCCCTTCATTGAGTTAATATAGTCTCTTTTTTAAATAATATTCTTCTGATAAATGTTATGTTACAGTGGAAATAAGTTAAACAAATTCAACATTACTGTAGTATATTTTTACTCAGTCTAAACATAAAGAAGGCTAGGTATTTACTGCTTAGTCCTTACACTGCAGACTACTAAAACCATTGCACTAACGAAAACCTAATTAGTAGATATACTATTGTCTCTACTAACCTGATAATTTACAGAAAAAGGTTTGTTGCGATACATGATACTGATAGTAATGGCTACCTTAGATGTCATGCTTCTTCCAGGTGTGCCTCAGGGGTCAGTTCTGGATCCTACCCCGCTTCTCCTCTTCATAAACAACCTTCCCAATAGTGTAAATTCTGCTAAAACTTATCTCTTCGCCGATGCTACTCTTCGTCACTCATACTTTCTAGCCCTTGTCGGGAAACTTTGGAGCAAAATGTTTTTTATGACTATAACAGTCTCATACAATGGGTGTCAAAACAATCAGTTAATGTTAAATGCTGGAAAAACTAAACTTTTAAACTTCCCTATTTCTAATAGTTCTCTAGGTGCAGAGAGTGGCGGAATACATTTTCATCTAGAATATTCAACTGTAAATACTTCCTATGATGTAAATTTCCTTAGGGTTATTCTTGATGACAATCTAAATTACTATAAACATATTAACATTTGGCCAATAAAGTTTCAGTAGGGGTCTTTGTCCTTAAAACAATGAAAAAGACAATGAGCCGCGAAGTTCTTATTTCAGACTATTATGGAACTATCTACTCTTATTTGTCATATGCAGTGCCTGTCTGGGGAAGTGAAAGTCAAACGACGCTATTTTTGTTCCGTCTACAAAATAAGGCCATAAGGGTCTCCTCTTTCCACAGAACCCTGTCATGTAGAGAAGTGTTCAAGGCCAATCTTTTGTGAATCCCTCTGGTCTGAGGAAGGTGAGCGTGGTTCACCGAAATCAATCACCATAATATTTGTGTATTTTTTACTTGTATTGTAATATATTTGTGCATTTTGTGCTTATATTGTAATAAATGTATGGTTTCAAATGTTATTATTAATTATTAGTGTAACTGACATGGCTTATGCAATCGTATTTTGTTGATCTGGATAAATAAATGAGTTTGAGTTAAATCATTGAAGCTTGAAAACTAAAAGTTTAAAAACCAGTAGAAAGCAGTAGAAACTAGCCTATTAAAAAATATTCTATTTTGCTAATTAAATTTATTTTGTCAACGATGTCTAGCCTCTATGATAGCTAAATTGTATAAATTTAAGCCTGCATCCTAATGTTATGGAATAAAACGTGGTTGTTATATCAAATTTGCAATACCAAAAGATGGCGTTTAAAACTATTTGATTCTTCATACCTTAAAAACAGATAAGTTTTCGGGAAAAAATGCAAAACAATTAAACAATTTTAAAATTGAATTTTACGTCAGGAAAATAAAAACAAATGTAGTGTTCCATAAGAAAAATTAAGTTGTCTGCCATTTTGGAAAATACTTAAACCACTAAATGCGTATTTTTATTAATCATAAAAAGCAGGTGAAGTTCCCTATTTAAAGTTTGTTATAAATCTTGCAGGCTTAAACAATCTCAATTGTGGCACACTTGAAAAAAAACCTGTATATACAAGACAGCAAAGTATAAAAAGTTACTTACTAAAGCTGACCTCACAACAATTCTCGATTCCATCTCCTACGTTAAGGTAATTTCATAAAGTGCTCAATACTCACTATAAATAACTAAACAGTTTTAAAGAAAAATAAGGCCCACGGATTAAATGTGCTTTGGGGTACAATCTCAAACTAAAATAAAAACTGATAAATTAATTACACACAACATACAATTAAAAAATATGTTGACTTGTCACTCATTAAAAAAAACATCCTTAAGCTGTAAAATTTAATAAATTTTAAATTCTTTATTATTAAGAACAGATGACTTTATAATTAATTGTTTATTATTGTTAATATACGTAACGATATGTAGGTAAATAGTCTTTGCACTGTAAAATAAAATAAATTCACATAAAATGTGTGTTTTTTTAGTCAGACTATTTTTGCAGTTGATAACTGCCAAAATAAAGTTGGTAATCCGAATTCCTCACCATTTATTGGCATAGCCTACATAAATCAATATTTTGTTTTACTCGTTTAATTGATTCAAACACAAATTTTCAGATTATTAAATATGATTGATGACGTGATGCTTCAATGGTTAGATTTCTGACTAGGGAATCTAAGGCCCAAGATTTTAATTTAAAACTGAGTCGCTGTTGATATCCTACTGGTTAAATAACATGCTCATCCTATTTCCCACGTGAGAATTAGTGTTTTTTTCTTTTTCTTTGTATATAGGAGAAATGAAAAGATGATTTCCCAATAATATGCACACGTTTTCACCTAATAACGAATTATCTTTTTGTTATTATCATATTGACAAGATAATATTAAATACATTTTCCACTAAAATACTTAGCCAAGAATTATAAAAGTGTAAATTTCCACTTAGGTTATATACGATTACATCTACATTGAGGAACACAGTTGTCAGCTTTCGTAAGTATAGTGTGTGATGTGGTCCATCTTGCACTAAAATATTGAACTAAAAGACATAATGAAACTAAAAGTTATTGTTTGCTTTGAACTGAAACAATTACTATCAATTTTTGTTTAGATTTATTTTGTTTAAATCCAAATTATCGTTTATATATGACAAAATACACAATTCAGAAAGTACATGGAATATTAAATCCCATCAATAACATAATTGTGAGAATAGGTGATTGGATGGTGCTCCACTTGCCTCCAGAGCGTATTTTCCTGGGGTAGCGGATGGTAAGATTGCACTCAAGTCCTCATATGTTCACCCAGCATCGTATTGGAATTGGGAAGCTAAAAATAATTTCCCCAAACAAAAACTACATCGATCTATAAATCCGTACAAAAACTATTTTTATCGCAATATACAATTCTCTGATAACAATAAACAAAAGCAATTTGTGCTTTTCTAACAAAATTTTTATAGATATAAGTTTTCCAATGTCTGTATATTTCTAATTGGCTGGCTATTTCAGCTGTTTTACAAATATATTTATTTAATTTTTAAACGACAGTGAAATTTTAAAATATTGCTTGGTAATTGAGTTTCAGTATACTGGTAAGTATTGCCAATATTTTCACATGAATTAAAACAGGGATAGGCCTATGTAAAGCTTACTTAATATACAAAAATATATAATAATAATACGACTGCCACAACTATATTACAAAATGAAAATAGTAGATTCAACAACAAAAATAGGCCTAATTTTACAATAAGATTGTATATAACGAACATTAATTAATTTATAAATACGTACCAAATCAATGAATAATATAATAACAAACATGTATATGAATATTGATTTTCTGTAGAAAAACTATTGCTTTACTAGAAAAATAACTCAGAAAGAAGATATAACAAACATATTAACAACAATGAAAATACATCAAACAATATAATCATTAACAATTAACACTAGTGAGTAAAGTAATTTCAGTAATCTACTTATGTTAGGTAACTTAACAATACATTAGAAAAGGTAAATGTGAAAACTGATTTTAAGTTATCAGGTACTGAATGAAGCAAGTGTTTGTTTCAGGGAGTGAGAGAGAGGAAATAGGTATGGGCTTCTTCTGAAAGAAAAGCCTCCTTAAATGGAATTCCAGAAGAAAACTGTGCGATTGAAGGTTTCCAAATTTTTTGATAAGAAATCCACCTGATTTGGCCCAAGATTACTCAGGAGCTCAAGTAGGAGGACCTGTACTTCTGGCGCAAAAATAAATCAGTTGATCTTGTAGTCACCTTGTGAATTTTCCCAAGAACATCTACGCACAGTTTGTATAATAATAATTAATAAATGCATACATTACTATAAAGTTATTTATGAAATTATATTTAATTTTTAAATTTACCGTATTTATTCTACCTTTTTAGTTTTGAAAAATGTTTGTAGACATTTATATTAAAAGCTTTAACTTTAAGAATTTAAAACAAAATTTATAGATGACAATCTCAGTTAAATGTGTTGAGGATAAAGCCCAGCTCCATGTGATCCATAAAAACTGAGGGACGATCCATCAAGCCTAGATCGAATATGCCAAGAGGCAATTAAAATCCCAGGATTTATTACGGCTGATCGATAAGCTCTGTACCCTTGGATGTTAATAAAGTACAAACACGTGTACATTTATGCGATATTACTACCAAATAGTGGAGTGATTTTAAGTTATCTTAGTATTTTGTCCAAGACTTTTTTTGAAAGGCACTTTTTTTCTTCAAAAAAATATAAAGCAGTAAAATGTTTGTATTAAAAAGTGTTCTTTATTGAAGAGAACCACAATGTAAAGTGTACATAACATGACAGTAAAGTAGCTTCTGTGTTCTGTAAAAGAAAAAAAACCTGATTTCAGTGATTTATTCGATATAAATAATCACACATATGACCTGTAGGTCTTACCACCTAAAATACAAAGAGACTTTCCTTATAATATTTTATACCTTATGTTATTTTGTTATAATGTAAATATATAGCTACGTACACGTGTTAAAGAAATATCAGGATAGAGCTCTTTTTTTTAACCTACGCATTTAAAGAAGTATGAATACATCAAAAAACAATATACATAAAATTTTAATTAATATTTCATTTTGCATCCTGACTTCCTTTACAATGATCTTCTTGGTATTACAATAAGAACGTTGTGTTTTACTTAAATATACCGTGAGATTGATGCACATATCAAACTGTGCTCCTAAATAATACGTAATTTCCTCTAACTCGTTATGGCACGTCTCCCCTAAAAAAAAAAAAAAAAAAAAAAAAAAAATAAAATAAACTTGAAAATAAATGTGATTACTGTCTATTATTACGTAAGGAGACAATTCATATCACAGATAAATGGTGTGAGTAGGAGAATGGAGAATTTTAGAGTAGTAGGATAATATATAATAATGATCGTCACTTAGGTCCTGTCTCGGGATACAGGTCGACACCTTTGTTATATAGGTTTACTAACTAACAATAGCATTCGTAGTAAATTATATTTTAATTAATCGTTTAGTTATATTAATTTTTGATTAATTTAAAACACTATGTTACTATTTTCAAGTAGTAGATATGACGTGGACTATTTTTACTATTAATATAGTAGGAATAGCATGGAATATGCTATTAAGCATAGTACAAATCTTTAATAATACCGAATAAAATTTAGTTTAACTAATGATTTTTACTAGCCTATACTTAAAATTATAACATTTTTTTCATCATAAACCATTGACTAACTAAAGGTTAGCGGTTCACTTTAAGTTAGGAGTTATTCATTATTGGCCTGTTGAATTTGAAATTACATGAAATAATATACGTTTTAGCATAAGATATAGGGTTAAAAATAGCAGTAGATTTTAAAAAATCAGAGGTAAATACCACCGTATTTTACTGTACGTGTCTGGGTTGGTGGGTGTGTCAGTACCAATGTGCGTGTATGAAGGGCGAAGGGGTGAATGCCACTGTACGTATTTGGGTGGGTTGGTTGGTTAGTGCCACTCTACGTGCCTGGAATACAAACATCATATGTGGGTCGGTTCCACAAAATGGGCGGTTCAGAGTGTAGTTGTTTTCCACTGTAAATGTATGTGTGTGCGGGTGACTAACACTATATTCTGTCGTATTGTACTGCTATTGCGATAGGTAGGTACTACAATATGAATCATCTTGTTGTTTTCAACTGTAAATGTATATGTGTGCGGTTGGCTAACACTGTCATCTGTCATACTGTAGTGCTATTCCATTAGGTAGGTACTACAATATGAATCATGTTGTTGTATTCAACTGTAAATGTATGTGTGTGTGGGTGGCTAACAGTGTAATCTGTCGTATTGTACTGCTATTCTGTTAGGTAGGTATTACAATATGAATCATGTTGTTCTTTGAAATTGTAAATGTATGTGTGTGTGGGTGGCTAACAGTGTAATCTGTCGTATTGTACTGCTATTCTGTTAGGTAGGTATTGCAATATGAATCATGTTGTTGTATTCAACTGTAAATGTATGTGTGTGCGGGTGGCTAACAGTGTAATCTGTCGTATTGTACTGCTATTCTGTTAGGTAGGTATTACAATATGAATCATGTTGTTCTTTTCAATTGTAAATGTATGTGTGTGTGGGTGGCTAACAGTGTAATCTGTCGTATTGTACTGCTATTCCATTAGGTAGGTACTAAAATATGAATCATGTTGTTGTATTCAACTGTAAATGTATGTGTGTGCAGGTGACTAACACTGTAATCTGTCGTATTGTACTGCTATTGCGATAGGTAGGTACTACAATATGAATCATGTTGTTGTTTTCAACTGTAAATGTATATGTGTGCGGTTGGCTAACACTGTAATCTGTCGTATTGTACTGCTATTCCATTAGGTAGGTACTACAATATGAATCATGTTGTTGTATTCAACTGTAAATGTATGTGTGTGCGGGTGGCTAACAGTGTAATCTGTCGTATTGTACTGCTATTCTGTTAGGTAGGTATTACAATATGAATCATGTTGTTCTTTGCAATTGTAAATGTATGTGTGTGTGGGTGGCTAACAGTGTAATATGTCGTATTGTACTGCTATTCTGTTAGGTAGGTATTACAATATGAATCATGTTGTTGTTTTCAATTGTAAATGTATGTGTGTGCGAGTGGCTAACAGTGTAATCTGTCGTATTGTACTACTATTGCGTTAGGTAGGTATTACAATATGAATCATGTTGTTCTTTTCAATTGTAAATGTATGTGTGTGTGGGTGGCTAACAGTGTAATCTGTCGTATTGTACTGCTATTCCGTTAGGTAGGTACTACAATATGAATCATGTTGTTGTTTTCAATTGTAAATGTATGTGTGTGCGGGTGGCTAACACTGTAATCTGTCGTATTGTACTGCTATTCCATTAGGTAGGTACTACAATATGAATCATGTTGTTGTATTCAACTGTAAATGTATGTGTGTGCAGGTGACTAACACTGTAATCTGTCGTATTGTACTACTATTGCGTTAGGTAGGTATTACAATATGAATCATGTTGTTATTTTCCACTGTAAATGTATGTGTGTGCAGGTGACTAACACTGTAATCTGTCGTATTGTACTACTATTGCGTTAGATAGGTATTACAATATGAATCATGTTGTTATTTTCCACTGTAAATGTATGTGTGTGCAGGTGGCTAACACTGTAATCTGTCGTATTGTACTGCTATTGCGTTAGGTAGGTATTACAATATGAATCATGTTGTTATTTTCCACTGTAAATGTATGTGTGTGCAGGTGACTAACACTGTAATCTGTCGTATTGTACTACTATTGCGTTAGGTAGGTATTACAATATGAATCATTATGTTATTTTCCACTGTAAATGTATGTGTGTGCAGGTGGCTAACACTGTAATCTGTCGTATTTTACTGCTATTGTGATAGGTAGGTATTACAATATGAATCATGTTGTTATTTTCCACTGTAAATGTATGTGTGTGCAGGTGACTAACACTGTAATCTGTCGTATTTTACTGCTATTGCGATAGGTAGGTATTGCAATATGAATCATGTTGTTATTTTCCACTGTAAATGTATGTGTGTGCAGGTGGCTAACACTGTAATCTGTCGTATTGTACTACTATTGCGTTAGGTAGGTATTACAATATGAATCACGTTGTTATTTTCCACTGTAAATGTATGTGTGTGCAGGTGGCTAACACTGTAATCTGTCGTATTTTACTCCTATTGTGATAGGTAGGTATTATAATATGAATCAAGTTGTTATTTTCCACTATAAATGTATGTGTGTGCAGGTGGCTAACACTGTAATCTGTCATATTGTACTGCTATTGCGATAGGTAGGTATTACAATATGAATCATGTTGTTATTTTCCACTGTAAATGTATGTGTGTGCAGGTGACTAACACTGTAATCTGTCGTATTTTACTGCTATTGCGATAGGTAGGTATTATAATATGAATCAAGTTGTTATTTTCCACTGTAAATGTATGTGTGTGCAGGTAACTATCACTGTAATCTGTCGTATTTTACTGCTATTGCGATAGGTAGGTATTATAATATGAATCATGTTGTTATTTTCCACTGTAAATGTATATGTGTGCAGGTGACTAACACTGTAATCTGTCGTATTTTACTGCTATTGTGATAGGTAGGTATTATAATATGAATCATGTTGTTATTTTCCACTGTAAATGTATATGTGTGCAGGTGACTAACACTGTAATCTGTCGTATTTTACTGCTATTGTGATAGGTAGGTATTATAATATGAATCATGTTGTTATTTTCCACTGTAAATGTATGTGTGTGCAGGTGACTAACACTGTAATCTGTCGTATTTTACTGCTATTGCGATAGGTAGGTATTATAATATGAATCAAGTTGTTATTTTCCACTGTAAATGTATGTGTGTGCAGGTGACTATCACTGTAATCTGTCGTATTTTACTGCTATTGCGATAGGTAGGTATTATAATATGAATCATGTTGTTATTTTCCACTGTAAATGTATGTGTGTGCAGGTGACTAACACTGTAATCTGTCGTATTTTACTGCTATTGCGATAGGTAGGTATTGCAATATGAATCATGTTGTTATTTTCCACTGTAAATGTATATGTGTGCAGGTGACTAACAGTGTAATCTGTCGTATTTTACTGCTATTGTGATAGGTAGGTATTATAATATGAATCATGTTGTTATTTTCCACTGTAAATGTATGTGTGTGCAGGTGACTAACACTGTAATCTGTCGTATTTTACTGCTATTGTGATAGGTAGGTATTATAATATGAATCATGTTGTTATTTTCCACTGTAAATGTATATGTGTGCAGGTGACTAACACTCTAATCTGTCGTATTTTACTGCTATTGTGATAGGTAGGTATTATAATATGAATCATGTTGTTATTTTCCACTGTAAATGTATGTGTGTGCAGGTGACTAACACTGTAATCTGTCGTATTTTACTGCTATTGTGATAGGTAGGTATTATAATATGAATCATGTTGTTATTTTCCACTGTAAATGTATATGTGTGCAGGTGACTAACACTGTAATCTGTCGTATTTTACTGCTATTGTGATAGGTAGGTATTATAATATGAATCATGTTGTTATTTTCCACTGTAAATGTATATGTGTGCAGGTGACTAACACTGTAATCTGTCGTATTTTACTGCTATTGTGATAGGTAGGTATTATAATATGAATCATTTTGTTATTTTCCACTGTAAATGTATATGTGTGCAGGTGACTAACACTGTAATCTGTCGTATTTTACTGCTATTGTGATAGGTAGGTATTATAATATGAATCATGTTGTTATTTTCCACTGTAAATGTATGTGTGTGCAGGTGACTAACACTTTAATCTGTCGTATTTTACTGCTATTGCGATAGGTAGGTATTATAATATGAATCATGTTGTTATTTTCCACTGTAAATGTATATGTGTGCAGGTGACTAACACTGTAATCTGTCGTATTTTTCTGCTATTGCGATAGGTAGGTATTACAATATGAATCATGTTAAATGTTGTTAATTAGTCCTGGGTAAATTAGTTATTTTATAATACAACAATATTATTTTCAACTAAACTTAATTTGTTTTAAAAAATACGTTGTTTGATACAAAAGGATGAAGTAGTCACTAATTAAGCTAACTCTAAATATCCTTGACCAGTTTACTGTCAAAAAGATTAGATAGTTTGATTTGTTCGCAACTTTTCACATGTTCTCACTTTTTCTCTGATTTTACTCAAAAATTGAGAGAATCCAAAACCTTGAAGGTAGCCTTTCATTGCTTGGTCAGTGGAATGGGGCTTATTTTGATTTTTTTTTACTGTGGCCATTGGCATAGTATTTTTCCTTTACCTACAATTATTCCGTTTCTGAGAGAGATACAACTTGTATTTAAATATCAATTCAAAAAACACTCCAAATAAACTATTAGTACTTTTGTTAGCTAAATATATTTTAGAAATAATTTGTATTTTTTTATAACTATATCATTGCTGAGGTTTAAGAGGATGTACCTAAGATAATACTGTCGAAATAATATTCTTCATACTTATAACGCACCATATTTCTTTTAACTAAAGTTTATGTTTGGCCATTTATCTAAAAAAAGAAGTCTTTTATTTCAAAAATTGATAATTATTATATTTAATATGATATGTATGATTCACTTTCATAAATAAAAAAAACTAAACTCATAAATCTTAAACTTCTTAAACGCTTGTTTAATTACATTCAAAACTGATAAACGTAATGTTTTAGTACATTAGTTGTTAAATTATAACCGGAAGAGTGAGTATACAGTGGAAAATGTACTCAGTAAAGTTGGCACCCTGTTTCCGGCGTGCTGATGAGAAATACGTGCCATGAAGTTAAACAACCTACACAACGGAACATACGTTGGGTATTTTTATATTCGCCACCTATTTAGTAATATTCAACAAATATCACGTGAGTCGAAAGTATATTAAATTATTAATTATTAAGTATATTAAATTATTAATTATTAATTGATTCTCAGTCTAATGCGTAGCCATGAGTTTTAATTTCAATTCCATTAAATAAAGTAAATTTATTTCTTCCTCTAAGCTATCAAGATTGTATAGTTTTACATGAAGAAACAGGGCCCAATTACTTTAAAATTGGCACAAAACTTATATAATATCAAGCAATGATGTATTGAATTACGTAAGGCTAATAAACAAGAGTAAATTCATTCGGAGTATTCGAGCTTATTTTGATGTTAAAATAATTCCGGATACCTTACATCTTCATTTAAAGACAAGTGATATTTTTAAACATTCGATTAATAAAGTATATGAGTATATGATCATAAAGTATATGATTTTAAACCTTCGACTGCTAAGTATATGAGAAAATCTGCAAATGGGGGACAATGCCTTTGACATTCCATGCGATTGACAGTTTCAAAGTGGACTTAGAGTGCAATTCTATTTAGTGAAATTCTAATATTACTGGTAAATTATGGTATTGAGACATCAAAATTGCCATTGTATGGTCAAAAGCGTACACTGTACTTGCCTTTATAGTTCCTTGTTCTTATAACCTAATACGATATGTGTTATAGGTTAATAGAGTGATAAAAGGAACCGGTAAATTTGAGTTAAAAATATGTAGTATTTTGTATGGGTTTAGAACTACTAGCCCTTACAGATAGTTGTAGATCAAATGAACTAAATTAGTGACAAGTTTACAATAACATTTGGATACTTGGAAAAATACAGTCACACTATTGTTTTCCTAATTAAATTTTACCTTTTTAAATATCCATTTTAACATTTTACTTTAAGTTTACTTTTTTCCTAGTTGTAAAGAATTGAGTACAAAATGTTCACTTGTTTTTACTGTAGATAGTTTTAAATTTTAATAACTCGACATTCCATTCTTTAACTGATTTTCATACATGGTTGCCAGATTCGTTTTAAAGAAGTTTTAGAAATTTCTAAATTTTAATCATTCAAGATAAATATATCTTCATAATTTACTTGATTAAATATTGTTGGCTTCTAGTGATGAATGCATGAAAATCGCGCCCTGTGTAAATCGCGCCCCATCAAAAATCTGGGTAAATCGCGCCCTGTCTACCTGAACCTCTGAGTCACAGACCGCGAGCGTCACTTGACAGCCGTTTCATAAGGGGAATGACCGGGAATGGCCCACCTCCCGGTTTATCCCTGGTAGCTTTCTCTTTAGTCTTTTAACCTAACCTAACCTAACCTATCCTAAACTAACCTAACATAACCTAACCTAACCTAACTTAACATAACCTAACTTAACCTAACATATGAATGGATAAAGTGCGAAGGGTTAATATTGTGCTAATTGACATTGACGAGGGTTGACGTGACGACGCATGGGGCGCGATTTTCACAGGGCGCGATTTACAGAGGGCGCGATTTACAGGTTACCCTAGTGATCGTAAAAATAATCACTTGGTCACGTTTTAACCCTTGTAAAATCGATAAATTTAAATTGAATTGAGTTTTAATGGACACAGCTGAAATTATAATGTGATAAAAAATGTGGATTCAAGCAATAAAATGTAAATATATAGGATTTGATTTTATGGAAAATCCTAGAACTTAGCTTTGTAATTCTTTCAAAATGTTATTAGAATACACGACCTTATTCAATACAACAATAATAAATAGAAAACTGATACTTTAAAATACAGTACAATCATAAATTTGACCAATCATTTACCCTTTGCTCCAGTCAATCTATTAAATGTTGATTTACGATACTGCACAAATTAGAACTTTTATAGCCTGGAAATATAAATAAAAATCACTTCCATCTATATATTCATGACGATAATACATTTGTGTTCAGATTACTTAACTTCCATCCAAACTCAAATATTTGTATTTATTTATGACTTTCAGAACACGTAGATTAGTAAAAAAACAGGAGGCAATTATTTTATATGTTTCATTTTATAACAGAACACGTAATAAATAAAACCTCGAAAAAATAGCAATTAAACTTCTTAGAATGGTTAGAAGAGACATATGTTTTCATATTAATCAATTTCATAGGCAAAGTCTAGAAACATCACCTGTGTAGATGTTTTTACTAAAAGTCAAGCAAAAATGCACATTTTGTCATTATTTTTGGGGGTAGTCAACGGATAATCATTTTCTTAGATTAAACCGCCAAAGCACGTTTATTTACTCAGGGAGATAATTTGTTTGTAGATTATTAATGGCGTTAAAATTCATCATAATATTGAATACCTTACATATGGATAATTATTTAATTTCCATTTATAAACTTTACTAGTGAATATGGAAAAATCCATTACATCAACTTATTATTTTAAGCAAACAATGCCACATTAATGCAAAATAAATGCATTTCTACGAAAAATACTGTTTCTAAAAAACTATATTTATAAAACTTCTGTCCAATTCTAATGAAAATACCTCACTACGTAAATATTAACGAACATGTTCATGAATATAACATTAAAGAAAGCGTTAAGTTTACACTCAATGACACAATTAGTCCATCTGCTGTGTATAATGTGTGACTTTCAATATATGCTCATTACCTCATTAACATTTCTGCTCCAGTAATACTGAAACCAGACTTTATACAAGGTGAAATGAAGTTGCATTATTTACCAGGTTTTATCTTTGCAAATACCATCAGCTGTAAAATTTCACTTTTAATGAATAAAAAAGTGTCCAATGTAAAATATTAAGTTTATTTTAATACAGTATCATACGATAAATTGAGTAGATATTAGTTAAAGCTAAAATTAAATATTGGAAAATTTCGCATTAGCTATCTTATGAAGAATTGATTACAATACATTATGCCAAAAATTATAAAATTTTATTTAACAATATAAAAGTTTACGCCGTTTGATACTATTTCCAATAATTATTTAACTGTAAGTTAGTTTTAAAACCATCACAGTGGTTAAGATAAACACTTTTACCTATTAATTATCATCACATATGGCTTACAACAGTGATTATTCATGACAAATTATACAAAAACATCCTTAGCTTGAACCTCATTGTTGTCGAAGGCAGAGAAGAGAATTTCCCAAAATGGCACCACCACAATAATAATGTTGCCACATAGCTTAAGAAGGAGCAGGCCAGTAATTGATTGAACATTTTTTCAATAAAATTTAATTTTTGACTCAAATTAGTAGAGGGAATATTTAAGAAACTACATATATTCCGCCTTTTAGGATGATTATATTTGGATTTGAATCGATTTTCATACGTGGGCACACAACCTGGGGATGTTGCAGACTTGCATGTGGCGATCATGCTAATGTCCACTAATTGTGGCCTCAGTGTTAGGAATTGTAACATTTTACTAGATGACCCGTTTACATAATTTAAGGGTTGGTTTTTAGAGTAGCATCGTGAATGTGCCATTATTGTATGGCTATATATTTGATGAAACTTGTGAATCAACTCTTGAAGTTCATAACGATTAGACGAGACATAATTCTCTCCTTACATTTCAACCTCCTTGCATGATATTTAAACGTGAACAAATGAACGTAAGAAATTAGAATCATAAAACATACTTTATGGTTCACATTTGCTTAAATACTGCAGTAATTCCATTCCATTAAATCTTACTTGTCTTTCTTCATACTAAATATGTACACAAACAGACAGTAGATTTTATAATGGTGTAAAATAGCTCTTTTAAATTATTTACTTTCTTATATTGACAATATGAGTGGCTTGTAAACACCTAAAAACGCTTTAAAAAATATAAAAATGATTTTTATCCCTAACCAAATATTTCCCGGGAAACCCGTATTTACCAAATTTAGTTTTTCGACTTCAAACTTTAATCGCAATACATTATTGTCATCCTATTGAGTCTGTACGTAACTGTGCAGAAGAATTTAGTTGTTTTTGCGTAAAACAATGTTTTGTGTGCATATTACGTCAAACAGTGTAAATGTCGGGGATCCTTACATCTAAAAAACCATGGAACCCGCAACAACTTATCTCAATTTCGACTGTCTGTGTCGTTTTCTTTCCATCAGTCAAATTTGCAATATTTCGTTCTAACTTTTAAAGTTTAAATGTTGGCAAACCTAAATACAATATACATTAGTTATTCAATCCAAATATTAATATGTCAATATTTTATTCATCAGGAAAAACGCATATATTAAGAACAACTGTAATAATAACAAGCCTAATAGATAAACACAAATAAAACAATTTAACAGATAAATACACGAAAATATTTTTCACAATAAATATTGATATAATGGTCCTTCGACTTAACAATTAATTAAACCTTGTTCTATGACCTAAATACGCAAGACAAAGATATAGACTGCTTTGTTTTTGAAATTTGTTAATGATGGAGTATCACATGAGGGAGACAAAGGTAGTTGGACATTTGCCATCATTACGTGAAAATTACCAATCACGACGTTTCGATTTGGTAAAACCCAAACCTTTTTCAAGTGCTAACAACTAAATTACATCTACACAAACATGTTATAATACTACGTTCATTAAACTAATTAACTTATGTTCTTTAATAATTATCTACATTTTAACCTAGATACTAGAATGGGGTACAACAAAATGAACTTATACTAAATATAATCTACAAATTTGACCCACCCGCCCAACCATACACATACAGTGGTATGTAATTTAGTTTTTAGCACTTGAAAAAGGTTTGGGTACATTTGCTTGCTGGTGCGATAAATGGTGCTTTCACATGCCATTCAACTGATGTTTTTTTTTTTCAACTCAAATTAAAATTCGAACCAACACACACACACACACACACACACACACACACACACACACACACACACACACACACACACACACACACACACACACACACACACACACACACACACACACACACACACACACACGCACCCTTGCACGTACAGTGGTACTGATCAGTTGGTGTCTATCGCCGGCCGGCAAATGTACTGTGTTAATATGTTTGAGTGTTTATAGTTTATATTTTTAATGTTTTTAATGTTTAGTATGTAAATAGTGACGTTTTTGGAAAGCCTGATGATGAAGCTCTACGCTTTGAAATGTACATAGCACATTTATGAAAGAAGAACTGTTGACGGGAAAAAAGGTAACTTAACCAATATTATTTCTATCATTACTAAGTTCTCTTATTATATTAGGAAAGCACAGAACATTTAACTACAATTTACTTCTGTTAGTTAACCTACAGCTGGTGTTGGCTTTACCAAATTACAACGATTGTTAATATATTTTTTGTATAATCAAAATTGGTATTTCAGTTTGTGAATATCTATATGTGTTATCGAATAATCATATTATGTAGTTAATTATTTTTAAATCGGATGGTATTGTTTTTAAAGATCATTTTTTTCTAAATAGGAAATATTTCACATGATACCATCTTTGTACCCCGTTCTCATATATTGGAAACAAAATATATTGATGGAGGCGTATATCTGTGTGTATAAACTTGTGGTTGAAGAAGGAACGTGGAGTTTAATCAAAGCATTCCTAAAAAATATATTACAGTAGAGAAAAGTGTAATTATGGAACATTTTAACAGCTAATTAATTCTATATAATAAATCAAGAAATATACAGTAATGAACTTTTTACATGTATGGAAAACCCATTAAGTAAAAGTTTGGAGGTATAAATCTATGTGAAGCCTTTTCTCACTCCATGTGTGTGGTAACAGCAGACTCCAAGACAGTGTCAGTGACAGTTATTGTGAATGATAAGGCAATATTGTATCTCTACAGTCTCATTTCATTACATTCCCTACATGTTCTTATGCAAAATTTTGGATACAATATTAAATGTTAGCAAAATAGAAAACAATAGTGATTAAAATATAAATGTAAATACTTTTATAATTTGAATTTATTCATTATTGAACATTGCCAAAAAAGGTAAATAAAAATGGTCATATAGTCGTATTATTTCCTAGTAACAATATCAATTACTTAATGTTTTAACATTGCTAAGTGGCCTTGACCAGAATGTTCGGACGTTATTGCAATATATTGGCGTTACTACGAGTAGTAACGCCATAATATAGTATAACTACGAGAATGGCTGTTCTTGAATGGATCTCCAGTGAGGGTTCCCGTTCTTACGTGCAGCCCACTTGCCAGGTCACTGGTGGTGGTTCATAAGTGACTTATACGCCATTGAAAGTTGTGTAGCAATTAAAGTATAAAAAATATTTATAAAAAAATATAAGACGTACTGAATAAACAATTACGTCTTGAACTATTATAAAATGCTGTGGGCTAGTCTCAAAGTGTCAAACCTAAGTAAATATTAGGATTCAGTACTGTATTGACTGTGTATTTTTGAAAAAAAAAAATAAATATATAAACATATATAAAACTGTTACAGCACTGAATTAAGGCTGAGCCCTTTTTATAGTGAGAATGAATTCTGATTTTTTTTGTATATACTTATTTTAAGATTAAGCCTAAATTAATTGTTTTTTATAAAATGTCTAAATACTATTCGAACAGATATTTGTATTTCTTCGTCATGAAACATCTTTCACACATCAAACGTATATAATAGTTCAATAAATGATATATTGAATTTATTATACAATGAATTCAAGTTTATAAGATAAAAATGTTACTTAATATTAAATAACTCTTTAATACACAAATATATATTTTGCTGATAGTGGTCTTTATAAGGATTTTGTAAAGTATTTGTTCACGAAAGGAAATTCAATCAATATCAAGTGAGGGGAAATTGAAATATCGTTGATTAATAAACCAATTATTAGATAGTAGCTATATTCCCTATCAAGACAGGTGTTCTTCAGTGTTTATAATATTGGTTTTCTTGCAATTGGTCACCAATATGACGTGTATTAAAATTTTCAGCAATACAAATTTTACGAGTTTTATTCAAAGCTTATTTAGTACGTAGGCTTAAACACGTCAGGTCTTGTTTAGGGGATTTCCGTAGATTTGTTGTTTTGTATAATATATTCAATCATTTATGTAAATAATTTGACAAAAAAATTGTATTTATTTGATTGTAGATCACTTATTGCACAATATATAATATACTAACTAAATGCACTGTAAGATAAATTGTATAAAAATACCTAGGACTTTAGTTAGTAAATATGTTTTAAATTCAATGTATAAGTTCATAAAGAAATAATGTTGTAATTACGTTTAAAGAATGTTTTGCCTCTTGTACTTATAATGAAGATCCAAACTCATACATTTCTGATTGGCGCAGATATATATTAGGTAACTGCAGGATATCTCAGGGTTTTGCTCAAACTTCCAAAAAATATTTACGTTATTACTGTTTTTGGTGGTTTTATACACAATGTATTGCAATTACAATAGTGTGTTTGTCAAACATTTGAACAAATACTGTACGTTCAGTACAAATTTGTTTAAGTGAATTAAAAATAAAATAAAGAGGATATAAACATTACAAGGTAATTATAGTTCAATAAAAAAAACGTTTAAAGTATTTTTCAATATTTTTTTGTATTTTTTTCAATGTATTACATACAATTCATTGTAATACAATTTTTCAATGTATTGAGAGATAAATTAGACAGTGTAAACTGGAATATATATGAATCTGATGATGTAAACATTGGATATGAATCGCTAATTAGTAAGTTTGCAGCAATCTATGAGGAGAGTTCAACTGATATAATATTAGGTCGGGGGAAAACTTACTATAGCAATGGTTTTTCCAAGTCACCACTGAAGAAATGGATGCACCCAGAAATATGAAACCTAATTAAAGAAAGAGACAGAGTGTTTAGGCTGTGGAAAAGGGACCCCTCCAACAACAGGCATAGAAATTTATATAAAAAGCTCAGAAATAGAATAAATAACATTATAAAGTTAAGGAAAAATGATTATTACAAAAATGTTTTTGAAAACAACAGACGAGACTCTAGGAAGATCTGGAGAAACATAAACTATCTTCTAGGAAGGGGACAGAAAAGTGATGTGGACAGCACAATAGCCATTGCTATGGGTAAGTATATGGATAAAAAAGAAATCGTGAATGGTTTTGCTAACTACTTTATTAATGGAGTTGAAGCCCTTAAACATAGATGTAACTGTAATGATGAAATTGAAATCAGGGAAGCAAACTACTTAAAACAAAATTTCTATATACCCAAGGCAATGCCAGAAAATATTGTCAATAGTACAAAATATTAATATAAATAAATCGCCAGGATTGGACTTAATAAGGATAAAAGATATCAAAAGTGTTGAAAATAACATTTCCAGCCTACTATCTCAACTAATTAACAAGTCAGTTACACAAGGTATTTTCCCGAACTGCTTAAAAACCGCTGTGATAAGGCCTATTTACAAAAATAAATCTAAGAAAGAATTTCAGAACTACCGCTCAATATCAATTTTGCCTTTGATAGGAAAGATAATGGAAAAATATGTGTTACATTCATTGAATAAATATCTGACAGAAAATAACATTCTGAGTAGCAAACAGTACGGTTTTAGGAAAAATTGCAGCACAGTAAAGGCCTTGGAAAATTTTGCTTACACTGCTAATAATATAATGAACAATAAATGTCATGGACCAGCCCTTTTCATTGATTTTTCAAAAGCTTTTGATACCATAGAGCACAACCATATAGTGTCTGCTTTATACAAAATAGGGGAGAGGGGTCCCTACTTAAACTGGTTCAAAAACTATTTAGAAAATAGAAAGTTTATGGTGAAAGCTCTAAACACAATAAGTGATGAAAAAAATATCAAATTTGGAGTGCCCTAAGGAATCCAAATTGGACCAGTTTTGTTCATAATATACTTAAATGAAATATTAGAAAAAATTAAAAATTGCCATGTTTTTGCTTATGCAGATGATGTCCTGTTGCTGGCCGAACATAAAGATTTGAAAATAGCTGAATAATTATTACAAAATGATTTTAGAATTTTTACCAAATGGGCTCATGATAAAGGTCTAGTTATAAATTTCAATAAAACTAGCCTCATGCACATATGCCCTAAAAATATGAAAATTGAAACAACTATAAACATTAAACATCATGATTGTGAATGTCTGCATGGGCTTAAGCAGTGTCAATGCAAAGACATAAGAATTCTAGATAAAGTTAAATACCTAGGATTTACTGTAGACAGAAAACTGACTTGGAAAGATCATATACATACACTTCATAAAAAACTTAGACCATGTGTTGTCATGATGAACAAGCTAGAAAACAAGCTTAGTACAGCAGTAAAACATACTGTATACAAATCTCTGTTCGAGTCTATTATGAGATATGGAATTACAGTAAGGGGAACTGTAGCAGACACTCATGTTAACATTATTACTAATCTTCAAAACAATTGTTTGAAAACTCTGTATAAAAATGATATTAGATTAGGCCTATTCACAGTAGATAATAATCAGCAATACAGTGTTGTAGGAGAACTTTCTCCTAAAGGGCTTTATATGTTTTTAATGATACTTGAGTTTTATTCTAAGGATGAATTTAAAAAAAGAACCATAAGGCCACGTACTACTAGAAATGTTGTCAAATATGCTACACCTATCCCTAGAACAGTATATGGAGAAAGGTTACCAAACTATGTTGTTCCTTATTTATATAATATGTTGCCTAATGAGATAGAAAACCTAAATAATTACAGTACTTTTAAAAAAGCTATCTATCAGTGGCTAATTACAGGAATAAATAGGCCTAACGATGATTGAAATACTGCTGTAATTGCAGCCTATACTAACATACCTGAGTAATAAATAAGTTGAAGGCTCTGGTTGATCTAGCTCTGATTCTTTTACACTCACTAGGCCATATAAATATTTTTTTCTCTCTATTTATCTGCATTTATCATCGTAATGATAATAACAGAACAACTCACTGACATATATATTATTTCCTGCTATTTCACATAATCACTTCACTATTACACCAAATCACTTCACTACAGAACATAATCACCTTACAATATTGTTTGAGTAATGTAATTTCACAAATACAGGTTAATTTAGATTATTTATTGTGTTTCTTTTGTAATTTAATAATTTATTGTAACGGGTTTCTCTTGGAAGAAAAGGTGCACTGAAAGGGACTATTTACCATAATTACACATCCTAGATAAACAATGACCCAGAAACGGGCAATCTACCAAGTAATAAATATGACATTAACACATCAAAGACACTGCACTGTTCAATAAATTTTACAAATTAAACATATATTCGTTTTAGAATTCAAATAATATTTTAAATAGTTAAATTACAGTAAGAAAACACGCTAAGGTTATATCACCTTGTGTTTGTTTACAGCACAACATATAATTCACCCACTGCGATCCAAGTGTTGTTGAGGGAATAAGGCATAGAGTACAGAACAGGAATGTTTTGGCAAACAGGATAAAATTATCTACAAACTTTCACCAGGCATATCTGATGTAGCCACATTCTGCAGTTAGTGTATTCATACCCTCTATTGTAATACATAGTTTTGTAATATTATAAGCTGCATTTTTTATTTTGTAAAATAGGTGCCTGCCCTAAACCGCCAATAATTACTAATAAATAACTCTATAAAATATATATATAAGCATATATGTATATATTGTACTACGTTTTTTTCTTTCTTATTTAATACATAAGAAACCTAACCTAACCTAACCTAACCTACCCGCCCACCCATACACGTACAGTGGCATTGACCCACCCGCCCACCCATACACGTACAGTGAGTAGCATTGACCCACCCGCCCGCCTATACACGTACAGTGAGTGGCATTGACCCACCCGCCCACCCATACACGTACAGTGGCATTGACTACCACCGGACTACACTAGCGCTCCAGTACTAGACCCCAAAACACCTGATTCAGACACAAACGGTAGCTTTTTACGAGAAATCTATGTGTTTTTATATAAAATCGATGCTATAATCCTTACGACCAACTATATTTGCCCGCCCACCCATACACGTACGGTGGTAGGCTACTAACCCATTCGCCCACCCATACACGTACGGTGGTACTAAACCACCCACCCACCCATACACGTACGGTGGTACTAACCCACCCACCCACCTATACACGTACGGTGGTACTCACAACACATGCCATACAATACCACTGTACGTGTATGGGTGGGCGGGTGGGTCAATACCACTGTAGTGTATGGGTGGGCGGGTGGGTCAATACCACTGTAGTGTATGGGTGGGCGGGTAGGTCAATACCACTGTACGTGTATGGGTGGGCGGGTGGGTCAATACCACTGTACGTGTATGGGCGGGTGAGCATCAGCGTATAGGACCTCACCGACAAGTTTTGCGTAACTTGATGAGGCCATGATTTTGTACTCACTTTAAAGTTATAAATAAATAAAAAACTATAAAAATACAATTGAACATTATATGACTAATACTCAAACTAATAAGAACTGAATTTAAAGAGACAGACAAAAGATATTTACTTACTTGTATATAAGTCAATCTGTCCACAAGAGAGAACTGGACGATACGTTTAATATAAAGAGACAGACAAAAGTAATTTACTTACGTGTATATAAGTCAATCTGTCCACAAGAGAGAACTGGACGATACGTTTAATATAAAGAGACAGAAAAAAGTAATTTACTTACGTGTATATAAGTCAATCTGTCCACAAGAGAGAACTGAACGATACGTTTGTTTAATATAAAGAGACAGACAAAAGTAATTTACTTACGTGTATATAAGTCAATCTGTCCACAAGAGAGAACTGGACAATACGTTCAATATAAAGAGACAGACAAAAGTAATTTACTTATTTGTATATAAGTCAATCTTTCTAAAAGAGAGAACTGGACAATACGTTTAATATAAAGAGACAGACAAAAGTAATTTACTTACGTGTATATAAGTCAATCTGTCCACAAGAGAGAACTGGACAATACGTTTAATATAAAGAGACAGACAAAAATAATTTACTTACGTGTATATAAGTCAATCTTTCCACAAGAGAGAACTAGACGATACGTTTAATATAAAGAGACAAACAAAAGTAATTTACTTATTTGTATATAAGTCAATCTGTCCACAAGAGAGAACTGGACGATACGTTTAAAATAAAGAGACAGACAAAAGTAATTTACTTAGTGTATACAAGTCAATCTGTCCACAAGAGAGAACTGGACGATACGTTTAATATAAATTAACAGACAAAAGTAATTTACTTACGTGTATATAAGTCAATCTGTCCACAAGAGAGAACTGGACGATGCGTTTAATATAAAGAGACAGACAAAAGTTATTTACTTATGTGTATATAAGTCAATCTGTCCACAAGAGAGAACTGGACGATGCGTTTAATATAAAGAGACAGACAAAAGTTATTTACTTACGTGTATATAAGTCAATCTGTCCACAAGAGAGAACTGGACGATACGTTTAATATAAATTAACAGACAAAAGTAATTTATTTACGTGTATATAAGTCAATCTGTCCACAAGAGAGAACTGGACGATACGTTTAATATAAATAAACAGACAAAAGTAATTTACTTACGTGTATATAAGTCAATCTGTCCACAAGAGAGAACTGGACGATGCTTTTAATATAAAGAGACAGACAAAAGTTATTTACTTATGTGTATATAAGTCAATCTGTCCTTAAGAGAGAACTGGACGATACGTTTAATATAAATAAACAGACAAAAGTAATTTATTTACGTGTATATAAGTCAATCATTCCACAAGAGAGAACTGGACGATGCGTTTAATATAAAGAGACAGACAACAGTTATTTACTTACGTGTATATAAGTCAATCTGTCCTCAAGAGAGAACTGGACGATGCGTTTAATATAAAGAGACAGACAACAGTTATTTACTTACGTGTATATAAGTCAATCTGTCCTCAAGAGAGAACTGGACGATGCGTTTAATATAAAGAGACAGACAAAACTTATTTACTTACGTGTATATAAGTCAATCTGTCCACAAGAGAGAACTGGACGATGCGTTTAATACCATCGAATTCATTATCTAGTGTTTGTCTCTAATAAGTTGAATTCAAATTACACTAAATCAATACAAAGTTCACACGCCTAAAACAACTTACCGGCACGCAGTTATACAGTCCTCTGCGCTAACGACGATCACGTGCCTGGGCTATGACACATTGTAAAATTATTTATGTATAAAATAATTGAACATTTTAAATAATAATCAATATTTAGCTATTTTTAGTAATTAACTATGAAAATTCTAGTAAAACCCTCTTTTATAGTTCAGTTGAAAACTTCCTTCTTTATTATAAATAATATAATGTAAAACGTCCTTAGACTTGGTCGTTTGCTTGGTATCATTATTATTAAAAAGCTATTTTGAATTAATTATAGTAAAACTACAAGAGTTAAGCCTTAACATCGAACAGCCTGTTACTAGGTGGACGAAACAATTATAATTGTTTGTTTTTTTCCTACGTTATCATTAGTATTTGAAATTTAATCATTAAAAAAAATACTTGACCTTTAATCGTATCTACCTAGACAGACAGTGGCCTTACTTTTTTACATCTGCCCAAAGCCTTTGACAATGGCTACCGACTTTATCACTAGCAAATATCATCCAGTAAAATGTAGTGTACACTATCTGTTTGTAGGATATGTGATAACTAACCACTCCGTGCTTGCTCATAGTCCACCTGATATGTGATCACTAACCACTCCGTGCTTGCTCATAGTCCACCTGATATGTGATCACTAACCACTCCGTGCTTGCTCATAGTCCAACTGATATGTGATCACTAACCACTCCGTGCTTGCTCATAGTCCAACTGATATGTGATCACTAACCACTCCGTCCTTGCTCATAGTCCACCTGATATGTGATCACTAACCACTCCGTCCTTGCTCATAGTCCACCTGATATGTGATCACTAACCACTCCGTGCTTGCTCATAGTCCAACTGATATGTGATCACTAACCACTCCTTCCTTGCTCATAGTCCACCTGATATGTGCTCACTAACCACTCCATGCTTGCTCATAGTCCACCTGATATGTGATCACTAACCACTCCGTCCTTGCTCATAGTCCACCTGATATGTGATCACTAACCACTCCGTGCTTGCTCATAGTCCAACTGATATGTGATCACTAACCACTCCGTGCTTGCTCATAGTCCACCTGATATGTGATCACTAACCACTCCGTGCTTGCTCATAGTCCACCTGATATGTGATCACTAACCACTCCGTGCTTGCTCATAGTCCACCTGATATGTGATCACTAACCACTCCGTGCTTGCTCATAGTCAACCTGATATGTGATCACTAACCACTCCGTGCTTGCTCATAGTCCACCTGATATGTGATCACTAACCACTCCGTCCTTGCTCATAGTCCACCTGATATGTGATCACTAACCACTCCGTACTTGGTCATAGTCCACCTGATATGTGATCACTAACCACTCCGTGCTTGCTCATAGTCCACCTGATATGTGATCACTAACCACTCCGTGCTTGCTCATAGTCAACCTGATATGTGATCACTAACCACTCCGTGCTTGCTCATAGTCAACCTGATATGTGATCACTAACCACTCCGTGCTTGCTCATAGTCCACCTGATATGTGATCACTAACCACACCGTCCTTGCTCATAGTCCACCTGATATGTGATCACTAACCACTCCGTACTTGGTCATAGTCCACCTGATATGTGATCACTAACCACTCCGTGCTTGCTCATAGTCCACCTGATATGTGATCACTAACCACTCCGTGCTTGCTCATAGTCCACCTGATATGTGATCACTAACCAATCCGTGCTTGCTCATAGTCCACCTGATAAGTGATCACTAACCACTCCGTGCTTGCTCATAGTCCACCTGATATGTGATCACTAACCACTCCGTGCTTGCTCATAGTCCACCTGATATGTGATCACTAACCACTCCGTGCTTGCTCATAGTCCACCTGATATGTGATCACTAACCACTCCGTCCTTGCTCATAGTCCACCTGATATGTGATCACTAACCACTCCGTCCTTGCTCATAGTCCACCAGATATGTGATCACTAACCACTCCGTCCTTGCTCATAGTCCACCTGATATGTGATCACTAACCACTCCGTCCTTGCTCATAGTCCACCTGATATGTGATCGCTAACCACTCCGTCCTTGCTCATAGTCCACCTGATATGTGATCGCTAACCACTCCGTCCTTGCTCATTGTCCACCTGATATGTGATCACTAACCACTCCATCCTTGCTCATAGTCCACCTGATAAGTGATCACTAACCACTCCGTCCTTGCTCATAGTCCACCTGATCGGTCATTTTGAAGTTACATTTGAGCCACTGGTCCACAACCAAATAGTAGAAAGAAGTAGAGGTCACTTTACTATGACCACAACTACCGTCCAATGACAGTTATAAAGAGTTTTAACTAATCTTTATATATCCTCAGTAATAATTAATAAGTTAAATCTTGGGTATTTGTATATTGTATATTGTAGCTATAAGGGGATAAATTGACCAGGTGCTGGCCCTGGCAATCGCATGGCAACGTGCGGCACATATTAAGTGCACTATTGGATGTTTTCTTCTGTTTCCTTCTTCTGTCTGCCACATATTAGCACGCTTAAAACAAACTTTAACCTACATTCACTATTAATACTTGGCAATGCAGTTAAGAAGTGTGAACTGTATTATTACTATTATTTTGCCAAATTTAACCCAAAACTAAGTCCTAATGTTGTATTTTAGCAATACATAACTCACATATTCTATAGATTACTTAACCTAGTTTATTGATAGATAAGTAATGGAGGGGGTTCCATTGTTGTTATTAGTAGCTTAGGTGTTTATTTGTATAAATTATACAAATTGCTTACTATCGTATTTTAAAGTTTGTTAGTTAAGTTGTCGTAATTTATTTCATATTATGAAATATATTGTTTTCCACATTTTTTTTCATTTTCCAATTGTTGATGTCCAAAATACGGTAATGTGATTTTAAAAATTGTATATTTATGGAAATAAAAGATTAGACTGCAAAATAAAAAATTAAATATGAATAATTAACAGCTGATAATTATATATATATATATATATATATATATATATATATATATATATATGTATATATATATATATATATATTATACTTCACACGCCAGTTGACATGGGTTTACAGGCCTGTGTGTCAACTTTATTCAACCTGTGAAGTACCGACCGTTGGCTCAGTGGGGATTCGAACCTTGGAAATCCCCTCCGCAGACCGAATCCTTAGCCACCACGCCGGCAGTGTGGTATTATATATAAAATTAGAAAAAACGTGTACACCATAACGGGCTTAACGTAAATATGTTTTAGGTGTTGAAGGGTTACTCTAAGATATGGTAATAACGTCCATATGTTAATATAGTTATACAGTTGTCAAAAAATTAAAATAATAATCATAGTAATAATAGCCAAAGGTACGTTTTATGTTTCATAAATAATATGGGAATTAATGGAACATTCTACATTTTAAAAAGTGCTAGAAAATATTAAAAGTATATTTTTCAGTTTCCAGATGGATTTAATTTTTTTTTTTAATTAAGGAAAATATGTTAAGCCACAGCTAACTCGATTGAACGTAATTTCCTAGATTATATAATAAACTAGTCAAAAAAGGTTAAAATGTAAAACCTAAATTCCCTATAACTAATCTAATTTTGTATTAAATGAAGAGGACAAATCTTGAATCAATTTCAGTAATTGTATATATACAAACAACAACAAAATATTGAAAATAAGTGAATAAGGTAAAAATGTAAGTTATTTTTAATATAAACTTATCAACATCGACACAGAATCACATAATAACAGTCTTGTAGTATACGCTGTAAATCTCATAACGTGTAATCAATATTTTTCAAGAAAAGCATTAAGGAATGCCTTATGCAAATACCAAAGGGGTCAAGGAGCGGGTTATTAAGATTAAAGTCACAGAGAGGCTTCCTTGGTATTTTGTGCTCTTTATTGGATAAAACCTGAGTAACAAAAATGAACTTTCATTCCGTGTTTTATAAGGAGTTTACAAAATATAATTAAGTTTAAGAATAATTAAACAGCCCGTACTAATATTTATAACTTAACAGTATAACGAATGCGCTAATATTAATGATTTTAAATGAATATTGTACTTGAATAGTGAAATGAATAAGTAATAACTTTTGTAATCCTTTAGCATACAAAAGCATAATCAAGAAATCATCTATAAAAATCTGTAGGTGAATGGTATATCCCACAAGCAAATAGATTACTTAACTGAAACAATGATTGTCATCTACAGTTAAGGTAAGATGAAAAATTGCTTCTTTAAATTGGGTAGCATATGTAAGTAAAATTATAAACCAAAGTACAAACGAGATTAAATAATATATTTCATATATTACTAAGCTATTATTTTTGGAAGGTAATTGTACATATTAAGACCATCGATTAAGACCCATGTTAGATGGTCATAGCAATCAATAACGATCATTTTAATTTTGATTATTTTACCATATTTTTATTTAGTTTCAAATAAGTAATAAATAACAACCGAACTGAACTGTAGTCATATAGATAGTCTTGACAATTTAACTATGTAATTTCTTGAAAAAAAAATTTAAAGCCAGCTAATCTCTACATTAATAGGTACAGGAAGTAACCCAAAACTATATATATATATATATCTCATATTTTTATTTTAAAACTATATAAAAACTGTGTTTAACATAGAAAAATTCCAAAAGAATAGATAGTATTAGAAATAAAAATATAATGTGATCTGTCACAGAGGTAAATCCAATCCATCAAGCCGTTTAAGACCTACCTCACTGATTCTATTTATGCTAGCTAATCCCTCCATAAAACAGCACAAAGGGCACTCTAAAACTATGTGATCCACTGTTTGTATAGACTCTCCACAATCACATGACTGATCTACTGTCAATCCCCATTTGTACTCCCATCTTCCCACTCCAGTTCGGAACCGTTTCAAAAATCCACTCCCTACGATGGAGGTTTATCCCACCTACAGGTATTGACGGGTCAAATAAGGAATTTATTAGCCCATAAAAACTGTCCCATGGTATGCCTCAGCTAGTATTGGTTGATAGATTCTATCTGCTCAACTGGAAAGCAGTACGCAGAGGTGGGTTTTAAGCGACCGTTCGGGGGATGAAGTTGTTCGCGTCCACAGCAAACCTTTAAGGCCGTACGTATCCCCTGGGTAGTTCTTAACGAGCACACAAACCTGGTAGCTGTACCGTCACAAATTTGTGATCTCCTAGCTATGGCAGCTACCATACAGAATGTACTGTATCATGATGTAAGAGAGAAATGCCTTCAGCAATGTTGGGTCAACCTACATATATATGTTAATCATTTTAAATGTCCATGATAGTTTTAAAGAATCAGTATTCTTCCTTCTAGAGGCTCTATACTACTTACTATACTTGTTGGTTATAGATACTAAACTCCTTTGCCCATTAAAAGTATTGTAGAGGATGGCCACTTTCACCCCGGCACTACTCGCAGTTCAAGAAGTCGCTGAGAAAAAGGGAATCTTCAAAATGAAGCCTTTACTCCTGAATGTATCATGAGCCTCCATGAAATTAACTTTAATATGGAAATGGGAATATTAGTAGTTCTCATATTGTCTGCTGTGTATAAAAGACAAATTTTAACAAAAACGTAAACATATTACAAGACATTAAATTCCATCCAGTTTTGTTTTGCTACAAATAATCAACTAATGTTCATCTTATTGCTCTTTTTCGAGAGTATATTTAATCTCTTTCAAAAATAATGTTTCTAATATTAATTGTCTCTATCGACTTATGAATTCCTTCCAAATTATTAATTTCGTATTGCGCAGGTAGATGGTTGTGTAACATTGACAATACAACTGATCTGTCACTATTATTGCCTTGGCGTTTCGGCATCACGTTTCTCAGCGGTTTTGTCAAATATTTTAGGAAACATCTCACCCACTTTTGGAATAACATAACATCTTTTAGCATCAATATCCCCAGCATCTAACCTATTTCTTCTGGCACTGTTGAGAGAGTGAACTGTACAATGCTACTGTAATGTTTTTCCTATTTTTATACACAATTCAACGTTTATTTTTTAAAGAATAATTCAAAGAAATATATTTAATGCTACTGTATTGTTTTTCCTATTTTTATATACAATAATTTAATGTGAATTTTTTAAAGAATAATTCAAAGAAATATATTTAATTTTATAAAACCTTGTCTTATAGTTAAAGACATTTAAAACGATCACTTAAATAAATAAGCTTTAACAGTTTATTGTAACAAAGATTTTTTTCATGAATTGATTTTAAGGTTTTGAATGTATAAAATGTGTCTTTAGCCCTTCTATTTTAGGTGCATATAAACCTGGATGAAATATACAAAACTCGTTAAAACATTTATCTCGTTTAAATCTACTCTTTAGTAAATTAAAGATGGTAATTTAAACAAATGTGAAGTTGATAGGCGTTTACTGTTAAGTATAGAACAAGCAGCCAAAGTTGTCCTATTTGTAACACTATTTGGACTTTACATAAAGGTTTTTAAAATGGAATACAAATGATAAAAATAGACGAAGAGTTTAATATATAGTTTTACAGTTTTTATATTCTTTATAGGGTGAAACGAAGAGTGATGAAGCACTGTCAAAGATATATCTTGGTTTTAGGAGTTTAGAATTCTATTTAACGGTGATCTGTGTTGAATTAGTGTTTTGTCGTAGTATGTGAAACAGCTTACCTTAATCACGTAGAAGAAAATTACTGTTAAAAGAAACTATTCTTAGTATTTTTTAAATGAATAGTGTATTATTAAATAACAGTATTTAATCTACGTCGTAACGGCGGTAAAGTTTCCACAATAACCCTTCCCAATAAAATAATATTTATCTTCATTCATTGTAAGAGCTTCAAATTGGTTCTTACTAAAGATCAACATTCCAATAGCTAATATACAAAAAAGAAGACATAACTCTTAAGGATACACTTACCTAAATCATAATTATTATGTAAACATAATGGCAGATGTTGACAAATATTTATATCCTAGTTATAACATAATAACAAAAGATACAGAGATTCTTAATGAATACAATTCTATGAGAAGTGTAGTGATGACGAAAATTTCGAGCCGGTAAATACCGAAAACATTTAAAAAAATAAATAATGGTATTGTAATATATTAAGTATCACAACACACCCAGAAATAAATAAAGTAGTAGGCCTACATATAAACTAATTAAATAATTAATTAAACCTACCTATATGATTTTTGTATTTACTTTTCAGTCCAGTAAATTCTGAAAGCTAATGTATTCTATGTATCAACACACAATTTGTGTTGTACAGGTAACTGGAAGAGCAAATACCACTGTAAATTCATTCAATTAGGAATGAATAAATCCAGATTATATCATGTACTTTCCGCATTTGTGGTTAGTTGTATAAGCAATGTAATGCTATGTATTATGAACTTTTGCTGGTGCACTTCAATGTGGATTGGAATCCAAATTGGATACTCAGCCATTCAATATGTTTGTTTTCAATCTGATATTAACAGCCCAACAGCGTCATTTTATCATTCACGGGTCAATTAATCAAACGTAGAGTACATTATGTTATCTACCACTACATTTACATACCAGGAATGTATTGATCAATATCACCCAGCAAAACTAATTTTCATATTTTTATATTTACTTCACTAGTCACATAAACACCCACTTTATGTCACTTATACAGTTTTTCAGTAAAATAAACCACCTAAATTTCAATTTATTCTATTTATTTACTAAGCGGTAGTATTTTTTTACCGATTGAATATTCTACAATATTGTATTTTCTCTCAAATACTATGCAACTGCCTAAATTATTCAGATCACCAAAAATATTGTTTCACCTATTATTATGATAAATAATGGAACAAATACATGATGTGTAATAAAATTATTGAAAATGCTTAAAATAATATCTAATATACTGTATATAAATTTAATAAGTTTCGAACTAAATATTGTACAATTCGATTGTGTTAAGTCATACATTAACTATTTGACATTGTATATGTATTAAATAATTATATGTAAACCATGTATGATATTTACTTTAACAATTAATTATGTAAGTAATAATAGTTATCAACGTTTTAGTTTTAAATTAAGTGTATGTATAGTAATGAGTAAAGGGCACGTAGCACAGCAATTTGTAAGCACAGGAAGATAATAAATTACATTTATCTACAAAATAATTCTATATTTATTAGTGAAGGGGGAGTTTATATTTCCAGTAAGTGTTATACAAAAAAAAATCTGTTTACTACAAATACTGCTATTAATTTTGATAATTGTATCTATTATATAGTGATTATTATGTGGGTTAAGTATGTATAGGAAAGTATTAACTTGGTTATCCTCGCACATTCATTCACAAGATTTTCTGAAATCTCTAATTTAAAGAAAAGTTTCAAATAATTTTACTTTAATAACTATATCAAGGCAAGTTAAATTACTTCCACTATTGGTTTATTGGTATCTTCCTAACTAATTTGTAGATCTAAATTTCTCTTATCAGCGACGGCGAATTATTTAATGAAAAATTCATCAAAATGCTTATTGATACTTTTAATAACAAAGTAAATCCAACATTGGCTGATTCTACACAATATTTATGTATGAGAAGTGATCAGAAAAGCCTAATTGTGAACACAGCATTACTTACAGTGTTATATGTTAGATGGCGTGTAGCCTAGTTTATATGGGGATCTTACCTAGCGGTCCAACAGGGTTCGAGAAAATAAATCGATTCCACTTCTAGCTAGCAACTGTTGTTTTAGTTGCACCTTATGAATATTCACAAACATAAATTACTAGATAGACACTCTTTTGATACTTGAAATTAATGAATTAATTACAACAATTAACCTCACTTATAAAATTGTGTCACACAATATATGACACTGCTAAGCGCACTGTCACAAGTATGTCACTATTTAACATTATTGCTTTACTGTAACTGTCACTTCCACTGGAACTGGCTCTGCCACTCTGTAATCTGTTTTTATAACATCAATTGTTAGACTTTCACTGATTCGTACTGTATAACTTTAAGTTCGGTTTAACGCTGTCTTAATACATTACAGCTTTATAAGCCCAGAAGATTCTGAAACTTCCAAGGTGTTCTGTAAGGGGATCTAGGTCATTCTAAGTGCTAGTTGGGGATGGATCTAACTCTACCTAAAGGCAAATTAACTGCCATTATAATTCTTCCTAGAAGAAACTGGATAAGCCTACATCCCCAGAAGTGCGCAGTTAACCACGCTGGGAGGGGCGTGATTTTAATTGTTTGGTGATTGTTGTGATCCGTAACAATGTATTTATTTATAAATGATTACACCTTCAAGTAACACTTGCTCAACTCAAGAGTGCTACATAATTATTATATAGAGTGTTAAGTTAATTGTATTGTTACGTTAAATAAATTACAATTAATTTACTCTGTCCTACACTACATGAATTTGTTGAGCTCCAACAGCTACATATATGAAGCTTTACAACATTTTGCAATACCATTCCTAAGTGCCTATATATTTGAAAACATGTGTAACGGAATACATATAGGGTAGTTTTCATTTGATAGATTAGTTTATTTTACGTTAAGAGACTTACTTTTAAAGAAGTTTTATTTAGTATTCTTGTAAAATGTAAAGTATTAAATATCACCAATTTAATAATGAAATTATAGAACTGTATAAATTATACATTTGGAAAATCTGAACACTCATATAATTTCTTTTAATATACTACAATATTTAAGCAAAACACATAGAATTATTATAAAAGTTATTTAATACATTCTACATAATCTGTATCTCAAAAAGTTTTGAAATTAAATAATTAAAGAATATATCTTAAAGTTGTCTGTACTTCTGTCGCTTATAATTAATGCCTTTGGACTTTATTTACTTAAAATTATATGATTCATTAATGATATAAGTTTTTCATCAACAAAACATGTGTATTTAAGATAACTATGTTGAAATATTTTTATTTTTAATTTGTGATTAAACCGATCGGCTATTGGAATCACATGTTAGTCTTCACTGTGATGTGGAGGGGGGGGAGACTTGCCTACACAGTCCCTCGGAATTTATGAATGACGGTAATTACATTAAATTTGATATTAGGTAGTGTTAAAAACAACCATTATTTCATAGTTAAGCTGCAAAAATGGTAACTTCGACACAAAAAGGAATGCACTTAAATATTCCTCCACGTATTTACGAGTAATAATATAATATTTTACTAAAGATATTGTGGATGAATGTAAAAAATATTCTTCTTCCAGCATATCTACTATATTTACTGAACTAACACATTTCGTACATCTATTAAGTATCACATTAGGTAGTTTGTTATTAGTGTTTAGGGCTTAATAAAAATCATACAATCAGAAAAGGAACAACCAAACAACAATATCTAATAAATCTATTACATAAATGGATTTATATTTGACGAGTAATTGGATAGCTATGTACTTAATATCATCAGGCACTATCTAAATGAACCATTATAATCATACTAAAATTTTTTGAATACTTTTTTTTGAAATACTTTTTTGAATACTTTGAAAAAGAATATATTTGGTATATATTAAGGCTTATTGTAATGAGGTCGAATGATTTTCAACAAAAATAAGTAGTAATTGATCAGTCATTAGTAACAGATTAGTGAACCAAAGTTACTGAACTAATATTATTATAAATATTCTATAATAGTGAGAACTAAATTATTTGATAAAAATTTTCGTAAAAATACATTCTTAATAGTTTTAAGCCCATTTGGTTTATTTACATAATACATTTTTATTTATATTTCACTACTTTCGTTTGGTTGTATACTTTTTACGATATACTAAAATATGCTGTTAAATTACTGTTATTTAATCGAGAAGTAATTTATTGAAAACATATTCCCTAAATGTCTGATATATACAAGGTGGGAAAAAATATGGAAACGATTTCATAACTTTCTTACGACTTCAATTGTAAAAATGAAATCTTGTTTATGTAAAAGTTACAATGAAAATATTTTTGACACCATTAGTGACATTTCATCTTTTCAGGGGGACTTCCCACGAGGAGCTGAGCAAAGATTTGCAATGTAAGCTTCGGTCGAGTTTGGTATCAAATGAAAAGTATCAAATGAATTCAAGATAAATTCAATGCCGTAAACCGGACTTTGAAAGGTTCATCCTTTCCAGAGTAGCGGCCATTTTGATTTCAAAGAAACTAATTAGAAAGAATTATTTCCTCGCTATTTAACGGTATCAAACAAATAATTCTTTAAAAAAATTATACTTTGTGTAGAAACAAATTATATATAACAAATAAATTATCAAATTATATATGGAAAAATAATGTTGTGAAAACGTTTCCATATTGTTTTCCACGCTGCATACTATAATCCTTGTTGTATATTGAATCAACAGATAATTGTATCTGGCTTGGTTTACTGACCACACATGTGATAATGGTAGCTAACTCAAGTGTGAACACCTTATATTTAATTGTAATGATACTATTATTACCTAATGCACTGCGTGGTGATACCGATCTCTGATTACATAATTTCATAAATAAACGGATTTTGTTATTGACCGTATATGTGGGGAACGCCTAAAAGTATTTATAGAGATTTAGCATATTTCTTTGGGATAATGTTTGTTTTGTGTTTAGCTTGTAGTGATAACAGTAGAAAAATATAACGCAGTATATTTAAACGTATTGATTAGACGAGAAAAATCACTTGTCTTTCAATCTATTCCTTATGGGTAAATTCATAGCTAAGATTCTAACTTTTAGGCTTATGCTAAATATATAACAAATACTATTTGCTGGGACTAAATTAAAAAATAAGGTATGTTTATGAGATAATGATTGGAGTTGAAAATACAATTTTGACCATATTGTGTAACTTTTTACTAGATATAATATTTAAAATGCTTTTAGAAACCGACGTTGATTCCATCCATAGAAGGAAAACACAAGTCTGTCCATTTTTTAATTAAAAACTGTATACAGTACCCTTGTTATATAATCAACATTCACAATAATAAGCGAGTTTTTTAAATTAATAATTATTTTTGACTAAATTTAGGGCAGAAGACTCATATTTTTTTACTACATTATGTTGTGTTTTAAATGATCATAATTTAAGTTGACAACATATACCCTGAACATTTAAACTTTTTACATATATATATATATCTTTAACATAACTATCTAAATAACTGTTTTAATTACTGAAATATAAATTTAACAATATCGCTCGGTTACTACTAATACTGACATTTTAACTCGCATAAACCACTGTTAGCAAATGCTTATTACACGTTTTTAGTTTACAGATGAATAACTATTCTTCTCACAGATAATACTCAATCTACTTCTTTGAAAATCTGGAGCTACTAACTTTAATATGTCTCAATAGATCAACTGCCAATACAATTGCTCACAAATAAGAGTACATATATTAGAATTATGAATAATTGAAGTTGCACATTGGACAGCTGTCGCTATAATAAAATAAATATTGAACATTAAAATACCGAAGCGGTTATTTGAGGTAAACAAAACCACTGTCAAGCAAAAGTACTATAGACCCTACTGTCTTCACTGCTCCATTCATGTTCTTAGTATAAAGTCAATGAGGATATTAGAACTAATGGTATTATATGTTATAGCTAAGATGGACCCCACTGACAAGTATGTTTTGTTACTTAGCGGGGCCACAAGTATGTAAGATTTTGGAATAAACTTATTCTATTCTAAATGTCGTATTATGACAGCATAAGCAATGTTTTGAATGTATTTTGAATTAGCAGTTGTTTGATATCTCGTAATAGATAACTTTGTTCTCGATTTATGTACATACAAAATTAATACGTTATTAACTTATTAATGTAATTTACTATATTACAGTATAGGATTGCTTTGTTTTCCTTTATATCTAAAACATATTTGAGATGAAAATGAACTTCTATGTACTGTTCAGTCTCAATACCATAATTTGATTAGAACTTATTATGATTTTATTACAAAAATAGTTAAGTTGTCTTGATTACATTTTTAAGCCTATGTTTGTAAACTTTATGTATGCGCACATTTTAGAACAATGTTTTCCTCTATTTAAATTATGGTTATAGTTTAAAACTGATATTAAGCTTCATACTTGCATTATGAGAAATATAATCTCAAGGAAATAAAAGTGGTAGGATTGATGATCGAAGTGACAGGTAAGATCCCTGAACTCTTCCTTAATACTTTGAAGCAGTTGAATTTATCTTATTTACTTAGTAAACATTATAGCTTAGAACATACTTCCAATGCCAAATTAAATTATAAAATCTAGCCTTTACGTCTTTACTGATTTTTCTCATTTATCAGTTTTACCGTCACAAAGCATGTTTTAGCATATTATCTAAAAATCATAATTTTTTTAGGATGAACGTGTATTCTTAGAATCGGACTACCTAAATCATCTTTATTTAGTTATCAAATTAATTTAAATAAATATATTTAGTAATCGTATACTTATTTAATGCTAGTTTCGTAATTTTTTAATTTTGCAATCTGTGTTATAAAACATCTACTCGATCTGTTAAATTTAAAACAAATTCAAGACAATTTACGATGGTCATGGAATTAAAATATATACTTTGATATAAGGGTTAGTCTTTCAATAATTAATGCAAACATTGCAGATGAAGCTCATATTTATGGTAACAGCAGAGACAATAAACTTAACTACAAAAGCCATTGAAATTTATCGCTAGTCCCATCTATATAAATCAATAGCGCTTTAAGATCTTACAAAGGTTATGTAAAATCTTAACCTAAAATCAGATATGTCTTCCACTACGATTTCAACGCTATCGTCAATTATGATACTATTGACAATAACTACCATTCACTTTACTTATCAGCATTTCAAAGCATAATCTAAGATTTATATTTTAATGTAAGTATTATTATATTGAAACAGTACCACGAGCTCTTAATGCGTTCCACTCAGCCATGTTTTCAAATACCAAGTCATAGCATATTAATAATATAAAACAATAAAAATTGTAATAATTGACCAAATAAACAGAAAAAAACTTGAATTGTACTTGTTCTCTCAGTTTCATCCAAAAACTAATTTAGCAAAAGTGGAAAGTAATGCTATTATGCCTGATTATAACTTATATACAAGTGGTCTCTTGATTTTAGAGGAAATGATTTTGAAAAGGGGGTAAAAAAATAGCATGATAACAAGCTAACATCAGTTTTATTGCTATTGTAAGAAATCTTGTTATCTATACTTGTTATTATTTTCAGTAGTTTCGCCTGCTCATGCCAGATCTGATTATATGAAATTATTGTAACTATACACGCTATCAGCAGAAAGCGTTTAATTTTTTATTTAATTTTAATTCAGGATGTAAAAAATTGTTTTTAAAAATATCGTCCTTTACTATCCTTGTTTTCGTAACTTTACCAATTTATTTTTTCATCTGTTACATTTATTTTCCGAACCATAGTTAAAGTTGGTATTCTTTTTTTAAAAACCAATATCTTAACATGGGTATTGTTTTTTCCTACATAAATTCCTAAAATAGAACCGTGTGAATTGGTGCCATATGTTTTGCTAGCATATGCCACCAATTACATAGCAGATATGATTAAATATTCTGGATTTAACCAAAGCACATTGTTGTAGTTTATTTCAAAGCAACAAAACAATCGAAATGCTGACGTGTTGGTTTTTGAAATGGTAAGTGTTTTTAACACAAAGACAATTCAAGCCCTCTTTTACTAGAGTTGCTTGCGGGAGTACATAAATAAAACTTATTCGAATAGTTTTATTTATAGTGACTATAATAAAAAACACAATGAAATAATATCAACAACATTTTTTTTTTTTTTTTTTTTTTAACTGACATAGGCCTATATTTACCAAACATTGTAGACATAAAACATTAGAACCAATGTGAATTTCATACATCTTTTATAAGTACATAAATATTTTGTAATGGGAACAGAAACCGTTTAGTAAAAATTCGTTATTTATTACATCAGACCACCGTGTACATTAATTTACAAAGTGTGTTGTATTTGTAAATGTTCAAACATTGGAATCCAATTGTAAATACATGAACGTTATTTTGATCTCATAATACATTGTTTTAATGTCAATACGTACGACAAAACCTCACATCATTGGTGTTTTTGTACACATGATAGAGATAAAAACATAATACATAAGCTTTATTCTATTTTTAAATAAATGTATAACAATGGAGATATTCATACTCTCATACAACTTATATGTTCTAATCGTCGTCTGTTTAGCGTTACTATAAGGCAATAAACTCAAGCCATTACTTAAAATAAACTATATAATAAATATATTTATGTTTTAGTAGGCATGAATCTTCAATTATAGGTTACTTTATAAAGATTGCTTTTTTCTCATTCTTAAACATTACAAAAGTCTCCGCGCATTCTTAAGAGCATTTATTAAATAATTTATGTCAGACATTTCTCATGTTGTGAAGGGAAAACTTTTTTGGCTCCCAAACTTTCACACACCACAAAGCTAATTCCCTTACTAAGTTTTTTTACAATTTTGTTTATTGTTTTCGCGTTAACCAAGTCGCAGTTCTGCGTCAAACTTAGAACATAAATTTCGTGTTAAACTTTGTTTAGTTAAATATATTAAAGATTTAATTTCTGAAAACGCACTATGAGTTTTAACTAATGTCAAATTAATTATTAAAAGTTATTACATTTTTTGGTTAAAAAAAATTTAATTATGATCATTAATTTTTTTAATTATTAAAAATTTGGGTAGAAATTATTAAAAATCGTTTCCGATCTGGCATGAGCAGATGAAACTACCAAAAATAAAAAAAGGGGTAAACACTAGAACAGTCGAGTCATTTCGTTGATTGTATTACATTACTTTGTTATAGTTAGAATGCAGGGGTGACAACCGTATTTATGAATGTTATGTAATTAGTTGTTCATAATGTTTTTGATTAAGTACGTTTAAATAATCTTATGTAAGTTAAATAACACTCTACACGTACTGTGGTATTGATGGGAGTGTGTTGTGAGGTAAATGTTATCTTAAATAAGATAAACTAATGTTTTCTTAAATAAACCATACACTATATATGAAGCGTATGGCTTGTTGTCAGCTAGACTCTTTTAGGGGTGCACTCTTTTATGGAGGGATTAGCTAGCATTAGTTCAATTAGAGAGGCAAATCTTATATGGATTGATGGTTTGTATTTTTCTTTGTGACAGGATACCATGTTTTCATTTTCATTAATTAAGACTTTTTGGTTCTATTCCAAATAAGCATTACTGTGTTTTGTTTTTTATATTAACAAATGTTATCTTACATAAACCATACACTATATATGGAAAGCATGACTTGTTGTTAGCTACACAATATTTATTCTTATTTCCTTAAGCTGTAAAAACTTTAGGTACCACTTGGTATTGTTAACATAATATTGTATATTATACGAATATGTTTATAAATGTTTAACCCACAATCTAATATTTGCGTTTCATACATTGCAAAAATAAATTATTTAATACATCCTCGAAGAAACTGATACACCTCAATCTTACGTAAGATACCTGAGTGAATACATGAATAAATGGGTGGGTAGGTCTATATAGTGGGTGTGCTGAGTGGGTTAAAACAACAGTATTTTTCTGGGCAACTACCAAAACTACCCTTCCCACACTCCCATCAATACCACTGTACGTGTATGGGTGATATTTAACTTACACAAGATTATTTAAATGTACTTAATCCAAAAAATTATTAAAAACTAATTTCATTAAATTAATAAATATGGTTGTCAACACATCTTAGATAATGTAAATGTTTTACATATATTAGTGTTTTACGATAGAAGAGTATTCGTATCTAAAATAGCTAAAGGTATTCGTTAAAGTAAACTTCTTCATATTTCTTCCCCATCTGTAAATACAAATAAATGTAAACACTTTTACTAATCACACTCAGTTTACATTTTATAAATCAAACAACGCAACGAGCATGATACCCACCATGTCCTAAGTTGCCACGTAGGTAAAATGATCATTGTGAACCTGTATTGAAAGTTCACTATGCATTACTCAGCCATTGAAGTGTTATTAACGTAAAATATTCCTAGCAATTTACTCATAGTCCATAAACTCTCTTATACACAGTTTAAGAGCTTGATTTTTAGTGTATGTATTTGGAACATACCTATCCTGAAAACAACCAAATAAAGTACTAAGGATGGACCTATAAATATATTGCCTATTTTACAGGCTCATTAACCTGTATAAAACTTTTTTATTTGTCTTATATTTTTCATAAATGTCATAAAAATGCATTTATTAAAAAAAAAATAGCTAACAACGATCTCACCCATGCAGTTATAGTGGTTATGATCCCTCCACCCACCCATACACGTACATACTTAGTGCCTTTGTTGAAGCAAGGCTTCCTTATTGCACCACCAGAAGGTTTTGGTGTTTGTGGAACTACTTGCTGTTAGGTGTTAGGAACACTACTCAGGTCCATTTCTTTTGTTTTCTGAAGTGTCGGGGCTCTAATCTTTGCCAATTAATAATATAAATAGAGTGATTGGTTGATGGTCCCTCTTACTTTCAGATGTTATTAAAGTGTTCTGCAAGGTTACTTTGCCACAGGCTCAAAATAAACCTCGGCACTCTATTAACAATATAAATATTTAGCATATAGATAATTCTATAAATATAATATATCAAAGCTCCTTGCAATCTCTTCCGGTCGTAGAAATTAGTGTTTACTAATTGGTATTAAACACTAATTTTTACCTTTTGGTTTATGCATTGTTATTAATTCAAACTTTAATGCACTGTTGGTTTATATTTGTTTACGTATGTTGTTTATCATAGTATCATAGCTATCATGTCTGGCGTATTAATTTCCATATTTTGAAGTTTTAATACATGTAAAACATAAACATTTGTTTAAAAAATATATATTTTATTCTAAAAAGAACCATAAACAAGATCATACAACTGCCATATTTTTAAATATAACATACCTCATTTGGTTCTATCCACAAAATAGGAAACAATTTTGTAAATCTGAGATGAAATTGTTTATAAAAAAAAAGGTACACGTTAGTTCAAAACTTTATTCTTATGTTTAGTTCAGTTCGATGCATAAAAACTAGATTAAGGTGGTTTTAAACATCTATCAAATGAAATTGAAGTTTACTCATAAGGTTTAACAGGTGTTCCACATTTATATGGATTAGTTAAGATGTATAACATAAACATATTCACAGCTAGTTGAAGGGAGGAAGTAGCACCTGAAGACAACAGGAGTTTTTATCTGTAGAAAAATTGTGTTATTTGAAAAAAAATATCTATGTAAATCTGTAAACTACTTAGCAATACGAAAAATAATTTTCCAACAAATAATTTAAAAGAACATAGAATAAAAACAGGAGTAAGCTTAAATAAAACTACCATTTAAAGGCCGGAATTAACCACTAAAATCCAGTTGAGTGAATATAAATGTCTCACCAGTAGAATAGAACCACAATGTTCCCGGTTCATATTTCTTTACTCGAAAGCTAGTTGGAGGGGGCTAAAGTCAGATATGAGGTTAAAAAGGTATTTTTAATTTTTGATTTTAGTTTTTTAATGTCTGCAGTTACAACTATCCTTAAGAAGTAAGCCTGGACATTTTAAAGAGAAATGAGATTGTTCTATTCTTTTAATATTTTTTTATGTTATAGATGGATTCACTCAGAACTTGAGATAATTCTTAAATTTCTATGAAGCCATGAATTATAATTACATTTTCAGACACTACACTGTTATTGTGTCGTTTTTTATAACCCTTTAAAAAAAATGTTTGTAATTAAATTTATTACACACAGTATTATAAATGATGTTATAATTACAGCTGTACAGCTGCCATAATTATTCATCCTAGGAACAAACAAAGTCTGGTGTAAATTAGAAGGAGTTATTGTGGTGAACCTCCGGCATATAGAGTTGTTGTTAATGGAGACAGAGATTTATAAACCAAATGTTACATACGAGAGTAGCTTGTCGACCTATCTTACACAAGTCTGAGGGCTCTGCATTTCCACTAAAATTATTAAGTTAATGTTATATTGCTCTTAGCTCTTAGGTACAGCAGAATAACTAAAAACTGAAAAATTGTCAATTGCTTCAAATATTTTTGTTTTTGTAATTAATTCTTTAAATAAAATGCTGACTACCTATTAGTTTTCACTAATATGCAATAAATGAATTTTAAAATTATAATATTTTCAAAAAATATTATGTAATTTTAAAAATAATATAGGGCAGTAATGAGAATTATCAGACAGTAAAATAGACGGGAACTCTTGTTACACTCTGTTATTTAGCTATTTCATTTTGGTTCAGATCAACCAAGATGTGTGTTGAGTTATGAGACACTTTTACAGAAAATTTCTCATCCTTAGGTAAATTTATGACTTCAGTTAAGAGTGAAGAACAATGTATAAGTTTTATTCATTTATAAACCCATCTACTGGTACAGGAGCAGAGTTTCAGTATTACTAACGCGGATTAAAGGAATTCACATAACGTCAATATTTTAAAAATATATACATATATATGTGTACAGGATGTCTAGTTTAGAAAGTCACATATATTAAAAGATTGTTTGACAAATTAATACAAGCAAATAATGAGAGATAACATGTGTGTTATCCCGATTTGTTCTCTGTATGTGTTTTCTAAAAAAAAATAAAAAATTTAATATCTCAAAAGCCGTTTGATATACAATACTGAGTTTTCGTGTGAGTCTTGATATTACAAAGATACGTTATTGTATAAATATAGGATAAAAACCAGCGAGTTAAAATAATAATATCACTTGCGGCTCTAATGAAAATGTCTAGTTGGACATGAACTATTTCATCACTTGCGGCTCTAATGAAAATGTCTAGTTGGACATGAACTATTTCATCACTTGCGGCTCTAATGAAAATGTCTAGTTGGACATGAACTATTTCATCACTTGCGGCTCTAATGAAAATGTCTAGTTGGACATGAACTATTTCATCACTTGCGGCTCTAATGAAAATGTCTAGTTGGACATGAACTATTTCATCACTTGCGGCTCTAATGAAAATGTCTAGTTGGACATTAACTATTTCATCACTTGCGGCTCTAATGAAAATGTCTAGTTGGACATTAACTATTTCATCACTTGCGGCTCTAATGAAAATGTCTAGTTGGACATGAACTATTTCATCACTTGCGGCTCTAATGAAAATGTCTAGTTGGACATTAACTATTTCATCACTTGCGGCTCTAATGAAAATGTCTAGTTGGACATGAACTATTCCATCACTTGTGGCTCTAATGAAAATGTCTAGTTGGACATTAACTATTTCATCACTTGCGGCTCTAATGAAAATGTCTAGTTGGACATTAACTATTTCATCACTTGCGGCTCTAATGAAAATGTCTAGTTGGACATGAACTATTTCATCACTTGCGGCTCTAATGAAAATGTCTAGTTGGACATTAACTATTTCATCACTTGCGGCTCTAATGAAAATGTCTAGTTGGACATGAACTATTTCATCACTTGCGGCTCTAATGAAAATGTCTAGTTGGACATTAACTATTTCATCACTTGCGGCTCTAATGAAAATGTCTAGTTGGACATGAACTATTTCATCACTTGTGGCTCTAATGAAAATGTCTAGTTGGACATGAACTATTTCATCACTTGCGGCTCTAATGAAAATGTCTAGTTGGACATGAACTATTTCATCACTTGCGGCTCTAATGAAAATGTCTAGTTGGACATGAACTATTTCATCACTTGCGGCTCTAATGAAAATGTCTAGTTGGACATGAACTATTTCATCACTTGCGGCTCTAATGAAAATGTCTAGTTGGACATTAACTATTTCATCACTTGTGGCTCTAATGAAAATGTCTAGTTGGACATTAACTATTTCATCACTTGCGGCTCTAATGAAAATGTCTAGTTGGACATGAACTATTTCATCACTTGCGGCTCTAATGAAAATGTCTAGTTGGACATTAACTATTTCATCACTTGCGGCTCTAATGAAAATGTCTAGTTGGACATGAACTATTTCATCACTTGCGGCTCTAATGAAAATGTCTAGTTGGACATTAACTATTTCATCACTTGCGGCTCTAATGAAAATGTCTAGTTGGACATGAACTATTTCATCACTTGCGGCTCTAATGAAAATGTCTAGTTGGACATTAACTATTTCATCACTTGCGGCTCTAATGAAAATGTCTAGTTGGACATGAACTATTTCATCACTTGCGGCTCTAATGAAAATGTCTAGTTGGACATTAACTATTTCATCACTTGCGGCTCTAATGAAAATGTCTAGTTGGACATGAACTATTTCATCACTTGTGGCTCTAATGAAAATGTCTAGTTGGACATTAACTATTTCATCACTTGCGGCTCTAATGAAAATGTCTAGTTGGACATGAACTATTTCATCACTTGCGGCTCTAATGAAAATGTCTAGTTGGACATTAACTATTTCATCACTTGCGGCTCTAATGAAAATGTCTAGTTGGACATGAACTATTTCATCACTTGCGGCTCTAATGAAAATGTCTAGTTGGACATTAACTATTTCATCACTTGTGGCTCTAATGAAAATGTCTAGTTGGACATGAACTATTTCATCACTTGTGGCTCTAATGAAAATGTCTAGTTGGACATGAACTATTTCATCACTTGTGGCTCTAATGAAAATGTCTAGTTGGACATGAACTATTTCATCACTTGCGGCTCTAATGAAAATGTCTAGTTGGACATGAACTATTTCATCACTTGTGGCTCTAATGAAAATGTCTAGTTGGACATGAACTATTTCATCACTTGTGGCTCTAATGAAAATGTCTAGTTGGACATGAACTATTTCATCACTTGTGGCTCTAATGAAAATGTCTAGTTGGACATGAACTATTTCATCACTTGTGGCTCTAATGAAAATGTCTAGTTGGACATGAACTATTTCATCACTTGCGGCTCTAATGAAAATGTCTAGTTGGACATGAACTATTTCATCACTTGCGGCTCTAATGAAAATGTCTAGTTGGACATGAACTATTTCATCACTTGCGGCTCTAATGAAAATGTCTAGTTGGACATGAATTATTTCATCACTTGCGGCTCTAATGAAAATGTCTAGTTGGACATGAACTATTTCATCACTTGCGGCTCTAATGAAAATGTCTAGTTGGACATGAACTATTTCATCACTTGCGGCTCTAATGAAAATGTCTAGTTGGACATGAACTATTTCATCACTTGCGGCTCTAATAAAAATGTCTAGTTGGACATGAACTATTTCATCACTTGCGGCTCTAATGAAAATGTCTAGTTGGACATGAACTATTTCTTTACCTGCAATTTTAGGAATGAAAGAACTTATTGGTCTTGGAGCGCAGAAAAACCCAAGATTGTGGTAGTTTTTCACACAATGGATAAGTTTACTCTACAAATAAAGTTGCAATTAGGTACACATTGTTTATTTTAGTTTCAATTTTCACTTTGTTTTTTATAAGATTGCTGCTGAAAGGAAATTCGAAATAAATAAAAATTACACCTGAAAATTGAGTCTGTTTGATGTTTGTATAGTCATCACAATATTTTTAACAATAAATTAGCTGGCAGCTAACACTTTTGCCAAATATAGGTTAGAGTTGATGAGTTCATTTTAGAATCATACAAATTTTAAAATAAACACTGCTCCAAATCAAGGTACTGTGCTTAAATTTTTAGAGGATAAGTACAGAATTTACAGACAAAAACCAGATATATGAATTATTCATCATATTTATACAAACATGATATAACTTATTTGATGTGTAGTTTTATACAATGATTTAGTTTGTTTGCTCAGGAAATAAAACGTCAATTTTACATGAAATACCGTTTACAGAAAACACTAAAATAAAAAAACTAAAATAAAAACTAAAATAATGCAGAATGATAAAATAATGCCTTCGGCATTATTATATCATATTTATATCTGATTTGTGGTATATAAAAGGTACATTTACTACCAGAACGATGGTACACCATTTTCTAGATTATATGTTAAAATGAAACCACATGCTGTGGTATGGTATTTGCTTAAACAATATTTATTAAGATATTTTGTAACCCTTACAATTTTAACTTGTACACAACTTGAACAACCCCCTTGTACACGGACAGTGGTATTGGTCCACCTGCTTACCCGTAAATGTATAGTGGTATTAATTAACCGACCAACCCCCCTGTACACAGACAATGGTATTTAACCACCTGCCCATCCATACATTTATAGTGGTATTAATTAACCGACAAACTGCCCTGTACACGGACAATGGTATTTAACCACCTGCCCATGCGTACATTTATAGTGGTATTAACCGAGCAACTCCCCTGTACACGGACAGTGGTATTTATCCACCTGCCCATCCGTACATTTATAGTGGTATTAACCGAGCAACTCCCCTGTACACGGACAGTGGTATTTATCCACCTGCCCATCCGTACATTTATAGTGGTATTAACCAAGCAACTCCCCTGTACACAGACAATGGTATTTAACCACCTGCCCATCCATACATTTTTAGTGGTATTAACCGAGCAACTCCCCTGTACACGGACAGTGGTATTTATCCACCTGCCCATCCGTACATTTATAGTGGTATTAACCGAGCAACCTCCCTGTTCACGGACAATGGTATTTAACCACCTGCCCATCTGTACATTTATAGTGGTATTAATCGACCTACTCCTCTATACACAGACAGTGGTATTTAACCACCTGCCCATCCGTACATTTATAGTGGTATTAACCGAGCAACCCACCTGTACACAAACAATGGTATTTAAACACCTGCCCATCCGTACATTTATAGTGGTATTAGTGGTATTAACCAAAAACTCCCCTGTACACGGACAGTGGTATTTATCTACCTGCCCATCCATACATTTATAGGGGTATTAACCGAGCAACCCACCTGTACACGGACAGTGGTATTTATCCACCTGCCCATCCGTACATTTATAGTGGTATTAGTGGTATTAACCAAAAAACTCCCCTGTACACGGACAGTGGTATTTATCCACCTGCCCATCTGTACATTTATAGTGGTATTAACCGAGCAACCCCCCTGTACACGGACAGTGGTATTTATCCACCTGCCCATCTGTACATTTATAGTGGTATTAGTGGTATTAACCAAAAAACTCCCCTGTACACGGACAGTGGTATTTATCCACCTGCCCATCTGTACATTTATAGTGGTATTAACCGAGCAACCCCCCTGTACACGGACAGTGGTATTTATCCACCTGCCCATCTGTACATTTATAGTGGTATTAACCGAGCAACCCACCTGTACACGGACAGTGGTATTTATCCACCTGCCCATCCGTACATTTATAGTGGTATTAACCGAGCAACCCCCCTGTACACGGACAATGGTATTTAATCACCTGCCCATCCGTACATTTATAGTGGTATTAACCGACCAACTGCCCTGTACACGGAAAATGGTATTTAAACACCTGTCCATCCGTACATTTATAGTGGTATTAACCAAAAACTCCCCTGTACACGGACAGTGGTATTTATCCACCTGCCCATCCGTACATTTATAGTGGTATTAACCGACCAACTGCCCTGTACACGGAAAATGGTATTTAAACACCTGTCCATCCGTACATTTATAGTGGTATTAACCAAAAACTCCCCTGTACACGGACAGTGGTATTTATCCACCTGCCCATCCGTACATTTATAGTGGTATTAACCGAGAAACCCACCTGTACACGGACAGTGGTATTTATCCACCTGCCCATCCGTACATTTATAGTGGTATTAACCGAGAAACCCACCTGTACACGGACAGTGGTATTTATCCACCTGCCCATCCGTACATTTATAGTGGTATTAGTGGTATTAACCAAAAAACTCCCCTGTACACGGACAGTGGTATTTATCCACCTGCCCATCTGTACATTTATAGTGGTATTAACCGAGCAACCCCCCTGTACACGGACAGTGGTATTTATCCACCTGCCCATCCGTACATTTATAGTGGTATTAGTGGTATTAACCAAAAAACTCCCCTGTACACGGACAGTGGTATTTATCCACCTGCCCATCTGTACATTTATAGTGGTATTAACCGAGCAACCCCCCTGTACACGGACAGTGGTATTTATCCACCTGCCCATCTGTACATTTATAGTGGTATTAACCGAGCAACCCCCCTGTACACGGACAGTGGTATTTATCCACCTGCCCATCTGTACATTTATAGTGGTATTAACCGAGCAACCCACCTGTACACGGACAGTGGTATTTATCCACCTGTCCATCCGTACATTTATAGTGGTATTAACCAAAAACTCCCCTGTACACGGACAGTGGTATTTATCCACCTGCCCATCCGTACATTTATAGTGGTATTAACCGACCAACTGCCCTGTACACGGAAAATGGTATTTAAACACCTGTCCATCCGTACATTTATAGTGGTATTAACCAAAAACTCCCCTGTACACGGACAGTGGTATTTATCCACCTGCCCATCCGTACATTTATAGTGGTATTAACCGAGAAACCCACCTGTACACGGACAGTGGTATTTATCCACCTGCCCATCCGTACATTTATAGTGGTATTAACCGAGAAACCCACCTGTACACGGACAGTGGTATTTATCTACCTGCCCATCTGTACATTTATAGTGGTATTAACCGAGAAACCCACCTGTACACGGACAGTGGTATTTATCCACCTGCCCATCCGTACATTTATATTGGTATTAGTGGTATTAACCAAAAAACTCCCCTGTACACGGACAGTGGTATTTATCCACCTGCTCATCCGTACATTTATAGTGGTATTAGTGGTATTAACCAAAAAACTCCCCTGTACACGGACAGTGGTATTTATCCACCTGCCCATCCGTACATTTATAGTGGTATTAACCGAGAAACCCACCTGTACACGGACAGTGGTATTTATCCACCTGCGCATCCGTACATTTATAGTGGTATTAGTGGTATTAACCAAAAAACTCCCCTGTACACGGACAGTGGTATTTATCCACCTGCTCATCCGTACATTTATAGTGGTATTAACCGAGCAACTCCCCTGTGCACGGACAGTGGTATATGGAAATGTGTATGGGCTTTTTGGTCAAGTTTATTAGTGTTTAGTTTTATTATAAAAAGCATGCTAATACTTCCATAATACCATAATATAAAGTTCGACAAAATAACACACATGTAACACACCAAGACATTTACTGACAAAAATAACAAATAATCAGAGAAATATAAAGAGTATTTAAAAACCATTTAAAGTAAACTTTACGTAGGTGTTCTGTAAAAAAATAATATACAACAATTGTTATAGACTGTAAGTAATTGTTAATTCATAATTAAATTAACATAAAACACTAAGTACATGCAATTCAGAGGAAGGTTGTATTCGTAGGAACGTTTCGTAAATAAATACTCGTAATAATATAATTTTTACTTCAAATACACACAACATAAAATTTTGATACTATCGTTAAAACGAATAAACTACATTTTCATGTTGTGTTAGGACAATAGTTTGTACAATTGTGTTTGAACTATGCCAAACGGGTTTTAAAGGGAAGTGGTGTATTTCATTTGTGAGCCTGCCTTTGTGTTACTCAAACCCTGGGGAATTATATCAGCAATCACAATCTAATCACTAGTGTGGTAGTGCATATTGTATTAGCATTTGTTTGTTGAGCGTTTAATTTCTTAATAATAAAATGAATAATGAATAAAATGAAAGTAAAGCAATTATGAAAGTAAATTATTACAAATTTACTATGAGGTAATTCCCAGTTGTACGACAGTAACGGAATGTCAAATAAAATATTAACAATGAAATAATCTGTTTACAAGAGCAGTTTTCAGTCACCGGTAACTTTAGTAGCCAACAGTTACACGTAGTAACCATAGATTGTGACAGTGTAAAGTCACGTTTACCGTTGTAGGATCCAGCAAATAGATTACTTGAAACAGTTCATTTCTAGAGAAGTTAGTTTGAAAATGTATATATATATTGGACACAGGAAAATTCAGAAAAAAATTGTTTTTAGAATATTGCTTTTAGCTTGGCAGCGAATTTATTTATTTGGTTTTTACTATAAATTTGTTGATGAAAGATAAATCTACTAATGTGATAGACATATAGTTGATGTTGATTTCAATCGCATAAAAAAGCGTTTAAATTACAAATAGTAATACATTATAAATAGTAATTAAATAATAAATTTGGAAGGGAAATGCATACATACAGTTGATGTTGATTTCAATCGCATAAAAAAGCGTTTAAATTACAAATAGTAATACATTATAAATAGTAATTAAACAATAAATTTGGAAGGGAAATGCATAGTTCAAAACAAAATTGTTAAAAAAACAAAGAGTACAGCTGAGTGTTTTCCAACTCGCTTTATTAAAACCTAACTTGATAATTATATGCTTAAACAATACTTTTTATTGATTCAATTAATTTATATTGTATATTTTAAAAGTAAGGAATGAATTTATTCGCTTTATTCGTAATCACTGGTAAAGACATTCCATTTAGTAACGCCCCCACGGCCTGGGGCGATATTTGGCCCCTAGCCTGGCTTCTGGCCTGATACGGTCACTTTTAATTTTTATGCCGAAAATTTTCTAAGTCCCGGCCGGTACCAAAATGTGTGATTACACGCAAAAACTTGCGTACAAGCCAAACTTTCATGTTTAACGTCCGAACAGACCGTTTTGAGGACTTTTAATTTTTTGGCTGAAAATTATCTTAGTCCCGGCGGGTGACCAAAATGTGTGAAATTCGAAAAATGTTGCCTAAAAGCAATATTTTCAATATATATATATATATATATATATATATATATATATATATATATATATATATATATATTTAGAAGCAAGGTAGATTTACAGGTTGATATATGATTGAAATTATAATTAATAATTCCTTTTCATTTCATATTTCAGGCCAGATAAAGCCTGATTGGGATTAATAACTGACATAAACGTTCACCCACTTCCTAGTGTAATACAATTTTGAATCTTGGACTAAAGGTAGATAAACCCACGTTGACCCCATTGAATTTTAAATAACTTAAATGTTTATAATAATCTTATTTTAATGGTTGAAAATCAAAATGTTTCCAAAGAAAAAACATGGATGATTTGGCCTTTAAATCATACTAGATTCATTGTAACGCCATTTTAACTAACAAAAACGATTTTAAAGTACATAAAGGGCTTTTTTTGTTTTATAAACAAGCACGAACCATAGTTTATTACATCATGGTTGTAACTACTAATATTAAAACCATGATGTACCGTTTTTCAGTAGTGTTGACATATTTTAATTTTTGGTTTGGTAAGTTCGATCAGCGTAAACAGATTTCGTATCCGTACTGTAATAATAAATGGTTACATAAATCAAAGCATATACCACAATAATGTAATTCAGTCAGTATTAAATCAACATTTTTGTTTGCAAATAAGTAAATAGTTAATAGAATAGAAAATAAAAATAAAACATACAATTTAATGTTTAGTATGAATATTTTAGTTTTTGATTGATACTATATGGTGCACAGTAAAAAGTCAAAATACTTAATGCGGCCTTCGTTTACCTATTATTTTAGCACGTACAATTTTATTATATTATTTATACACTGTATATGTGACCATACATTAAGGCATACGAAAATTGGAATATATATTAAAATGTTAACAAAATTGGTTTTCTAGACTAACTGCATTATATTATACTTCTATCTCATAGACAATTATATTTAAAATATTAATTCAGTTCTCCTTTTAAGTAGTGAGAAAAACTAAGTAGAGCATCTGTTTTAAGAATGATATTAGGCCAATATTGGATATGTGTACATGACTCATTTATGTAAAGTGTGCTAACATAGGCAGTGGAAAAACGCTAAATTCTTTTATTGGTTTTTGTCAAAAATAACATTATAAAGTAGTGTTAATAAACTAAACAAACACAAATTTTGTATATATGAAATCAAGGACATTTTATTTATTTATTTATTTTAATTAAGAGCGTCAAACCATTTTTTTCAGAAAGTTATTCTTCGTTTTCCTAATCATAATATTAACGGATAAGTTACTTCACTGTGTAGCTGGAGGGTTCCAGAACAGCTATGCGTCCAGTGAACTGTTGGAATTCCCAGCCAACTGTTTTATTCCAGTAAACGATGGCTGTCTTTGACAACTTGATGAGTGGAAAATACGTGGCGTATTTTACTCTATATTCAAGTAAATGAATGAGGGTTTATTTATTTCTACAAAATATATTATTTAAAAAACACGTTTTTGTACAATTACACTTTAAGTAAAATAAATGTTAAATGAATATTTTAAGAAGTACGTGTACGTAATAATAAATATTATACTATCAGATTAAAAATTTTCTTGTTACTTAATGCTAGTAATCAATAACAACCACCTACATCACAATCAGTTACGATCATTTATATTCTTATGCTTATAGATGCTTGGTTCAACCTACACTTTGAGTAGGTTTTATATTTTAATATGGATGAAAATGAAACGAGCTGCTCTTTATATTAACTTGACAAACATAGGCTATAACATAGACAAACATAGGCTATAACATAGACAAACATAGGCTATAAAATAGAGAAACATAGGCTGTAACATAGACAAACATAGGCTGTAACATAGACAAACATAGGCTATAACATAGACAAACATAGGCTGTAACATAGACAAACATAGGCTATAACATAGACAAACATAGGCTATAAAATAGACAAACATAGGCTGTAACATAGACAAACATAGGCTGTAACATAGACAAACATAGGCTATAAAATAGACAAACATAGGCTATAAAATAGACAAATATAGGCTGTAACATAGACAAACATAGGCTATAACATAGACAAACATAGACTATAAAATAGACAAACATAGGCTGTAACATAGATAAACATAGGCTGTAACATAGACAAACATAGGCTATAACATAGACAAACATAGGCTATAACATAGACAAACATATGCTATAACATAGACAAACATAGGCTATAACATAGACAAACATAGGCTATAACATAGACAAACATAGGCTTATAGATGCTTGGTTCAACCTACACATTGAGTAGGTTTTATATTTCAATATGGATGAAAATGAAACGAGCTGCTCTTTATATTAACTCGACAAACATAGGCTATAAAATAGACAAACATAGGCTATAACATAGACAAACATAGGCTATAACATAGACAAACAAACTGTCTCCGCTGTCAATAAACCGTTATCCGCTTTCAACTTTCCATCAAATAAGAATTCATTATTTCAAATTCATTAAATTATTTGATTGTAGCCTTGGATTGATAAATATTAGGTGACATAGCTTTCAGATTCGAAGATTTGATAACAGTTAAGATAACAGAAACCGTGCTGTTTAAGTTAGCTATTATGGACATAAACAAATTAATGAGAACATTTGAACTTAGTGTTATAATAAGCATTCTACGTTTATTTCCAATTTATTCACAAACAAATATTATGTTGAAATAATAAATTTAATTTTTAACTAACTTAACATAACTATAGGTTATAAACTGCTCACAGAAAGTCTTTTACGGTGAAATCTTAAATTATGACACTTGAATAACGATTACTTAACTTTATTTACTCATACCAAATTAAAATATTCCTTAGAAACCTCCATGAGTTAGTATTAACTATTCAACATTTATATTACCTACTCACTAAATATATTTATTATGCGTGTTTTATATAGAAAGTAATAACATGTGCCCAAATTTGTAAAATATATTTATTGTTTCACAAATATTAAATTAGTTTTAAAATTAATATCATTGAAGACTTTTTAACTTTGTATAGCACCCGATGATGTAGCAAACATATAAGTTTTTTTTTTTTAACTCATTACATATTTAAATGATGTTTTATTTCAATAGTTATCTACTTATTGATTGGCTTACATTAGCGTAATTAATAATAATTGTTTATCGTTTTTAAATATCAATATTGATAAAATATTTTATTTATGCTTTTGAATGTATAATATATATATAGGTTTTTTTTAACTACAATATATGCCAATAATTCAAGAATTAATATATTGTTATCAAGTAAAGCCTATATAGCTTAACTGTGTATTTAAAAATAATACCATGTAGTTATATAATCCATATGATAAACTGTAATACAAATAACTTTAGATAACTACAGGAATAAACTAATAGAACCAAATATGTATCACACTGATCACTCAAATGTCTCACAGAATAGAATGGTAATAATATTTTAAAGTGCTTACACAAAAATGAAAAGCTAAAATAATATGGTAATGACTTTTAAAAGAACTTTGGAATGTCAATTGAAGCAAAACACCTAGTACAAAATCAAAGAGGAATAAAAATTAAATTAATAGCTAATACTGGCAAACAAATTTGTACTAAGCACTACCTACTATGCAACTGGCTGAAATTGTATGAAATTTATCATTAAATAAAGTGATAGATTAAATACATAATATTCATAATTATTCTTTTTTTATTAATTGTGGGCACACCTGAGTCACTGAAAACAAAATATGTTACTGTCTGAACTGTTCAAGGTCGATGTTAAAAAGAGTAATACGAGATAATGTTTACATAGCACCAATACTTTATCCTGAAATTAAAAAAATAGTTTTTTTATATCCTCGAATTTGATAAGACTACGTCAATTAAGGCTATAAATATGCAGACTTTAATTTGTTAATAATTTGGTATGCTAAATTAAATAATGGTACAATGAATACTTACCATATGGTGATCATTAATAATTAAAATGATAAAAAAGACCAATGTCTTATAGGTAATGCCCACGAAAGACACTATTAATTTATATTTTTGAATATAGAGTCTCCAAATATATTCTATATATTTAAAAGTGTGTCTCGTTTTAATGTCCATGAACTGATATAAAGTATTTAATAAATTCAATATAGTATTATTTAATTTTCTATAATATTTATTATTTTAGATTGGTGAAATAAGTATTGTACCTGATTTTAAAGTGGAAATATGAATTTATAGAAAGCAAATTACCAATAAAACTGTACATAAAATCAGAAGTATGCCTTGTTTGTACTTCTAGGATCACTATAAAATCAGCATGAAAAGTTTATTAACAGTGATCTCCTACACTTAGTGCTATATAACACAAATTATCATTCCTTTATGTGCCAAAAAACTCATGTGCGTTAAGTATTATATTATTCACTTTTTCATTCTTACTGTGAGCTTGATTTTATAATATCAAAACTATAGGGCAAATCTATATATTTCATTTACTATTATGTGTTTTAACATTCTAAATAAATAAATAAATAGTTTATTACGTAATACTAGCTCCATTGATCTATTAATGGTTCTCTCGAAATATATGTCACTGATTAAGTCCCACAGAAAGTCTTTAACGGGTCTAATTAAACAACGTTAACATGCTGACGTCAAAATCAAGTACATGAATTTAAATATTGATATAATAATGAATTAAATTAGTGCAATTATAATCAGTAAACTGAATTACTATCTTGTGTTGCAATATTACAAAATAGTATAATCTAGGGGGTCTTTATGATGGACAAACCTTAGGATACCGGTATACTAAAGTGACACTGTGTTGTCAAAATAGGATGAAGCTTTTCAAGCTGTTGTTCTATATAATTACAAAGCAGTTATACATATCTGCTTTGTAATTCAAATGTAATCTCTGCTTGTATCACGTTAACTTCCTTTCCTGTTGGATATATGTTTGGCGAGCTACTGCTTGAAATGTCTAGTGACTCGTTTACGACATGATAATCGAGTAAAGATAAAGGTATTCGGCGTAGTTAGAGAGCGTATTTATCTCTCTTACATTTCTAGGTATAACACACTGTATTAAAGAGCCATCACCGTTGTTAAGTAAGTACATTTTACGTTTTATAAATGATTAAATGACAAATTGAAAAACATTTTGAGATTAACAGATTGAAGCTCGAATTGAATATCTATCGATATATTCACTTGTACTAGTAGATGATTCTATAAAATTTCCAACTGCATTTCTGAACAAATTCAGACCCACCTGAATTTCCACCACATATACTCACTTTAAACATTGAAACACCGGCCATGCTTCTTAGAAACCTTTTTCTACCAAACTTATGCAATGGTACACGTTTACGAGTAACTGCTCTCCATAAAATTGTTTATTATTACTAGCAGTACTTGAGGAAAATCTGTATTTTTATTCTTAGAATCCATTCCAATCCAAAAGAGTAGAGTTCCCTATTAAATTGTAAGTACCAAGGATAGTCCTTAAAATTTGCAGGCATAGATTTGAGAGAAGTGTGCTATTCCCATGGACAATTTTAAGTAGCCTGTTCTAGATTAAGCATTCCATCAAGTGTAGTTACTTTAACACCAAAAGGAGAGATAAATAACGTAGTTCATAAAGTAGTTTTTCGGTAAGTTATGCTATTCATTTTGATATTGTTTTTCTGAATCACTTCTGATTAATGTATTACAGGACAATTACCTTCAATATGCCAGTGACCCTGTAAATAATCTTGGACTTTGCATTTCCACTTTTATGCCATCATCAGATCCTTAGATAAATATATTTGTTGTTTAGTATTTTTTTTTTTTTTTAATTTGACAAGACCATCAAGAATAAACAGAACAATGTTCAACTTTAGTAAGGATCTGATGATGCCGTAAAGGCGAAACGCATAATCCAAGAGGATTTACAGGATCACAGATTGATTGAAGGTAATTAACCTATAACACATCAATGTTAAAAAGCATATCATCACATACTCTTAACAGTTATTATAATTTACACTTTTAATATAGATGATAAAAAAGGCAAAATAAATGGACATATCTTCTGCTTCATACACAACTTTTTAGTCAAAGTTCATAAACTAAAATGATTTTATGTTTACAAATACTTATAATCTGAATTTAAAGAAATATAAATTTCATACATTTTGAAGGTTTGCGGATGAAGCCGCAACGGGAGTGCTAGTTAAATATAAATCATATAGATTTTTCTTACTATTGTTGTCTTTTTTACAACTTTTATTGCTAGTTACTAGCCTATTACCAAGTAATTTACACATATTAATGGTACTTTCTAATCTGGTGACCTGTAAATTTGTATGTTTAAATAACTAATAATTAACTAATTCATTATTTATAGATATTTTATGAAAAATGTTATACATTAAAATTATAAAATTAAAAAACTTTTACTAGATTTATAAAGATGGAAAGGCTTGGTGGTGTAAACATTGTGAATTACTGAAATTATAAAACCAAATTACACGAGCATGTAAATACAACCATAGCCCACAGCTTTGCTCTGAATATGACCGTGCAGGTTGAACATTTATTGTTATCTTAATTTCTCAAGGGAGATAGATTTCGAAAACAAATCCACAAACAAAAATATTAAGTGCTAACTAAATCATTATACACATGTTGTAGATTTGAAGAAACAACATATTTTCCTACATAATAACAAATATATTAGACTTTAAAGTATATTTTTTAACAATATGGTAAGTAGTAAATAGATTTCGAAAAAAAAACACAGAAAAAAATATTTCGTGCTACCTAAATCATTATAAACATGTTGTAGATATGAAGAAACAACATATTTTAATACATAATAACAAATATATTAGGCTTTAAAGTATATTTTTGAACAATACGGTAAGTAGTGAATATTACAAAACATACATATTGCAAAATAACTTGTGTATTCTATACCTGTGTACGAACCCAGTGGGTTCTATACCTGGGTTCGTACACAGGTATAGAACCCACTCAATCAACACCACTGTACGTGTATGGGTGGGCGGGTGAGTCAATACCACTGTGTGTGTATGGGCGGGCGGGTGGGTCAATACCACTGTGCGTGTATGGGCGGGAGGGTGGGTTAACACCACTGTAATTATATATGTGGGTGGGTGGGTCAATACCACTGTACGTGAATGGGTGGGTGGGTGTGTGGGTCAACACCACTGTACGTGTGTGCTGCAGACTCGCCAGGAATGTTCGACCTTCATCAGGGGTGATATCCTCTAGTGACGTTACATAGCATATCTGTGGCTGGAGGACCATAAAGCATGTTGTGTGGTTATGGTGAGACGTTGACATATTTCCATCACAGGAAAAAGGAGTGAATACGATTGTTCCCAATGAATAAAGTAATTAAAAAATTTAAATCAATGACATTAGTTCCTTTGAACGTTGAAACTGATTTTAATTAAAAACAAATGAGTTGACGTATCAAATATGCAAATTAGTGTAACTGTCCTCTCAGAATTTAATAAACAGTACAAACGTTGAGTTCCAATAATCTATTTGAATATAATCAGTGATTTCAAAGAGAAATTTAGTTATTTATGTACAATTGTAACCCCGTACAGTTGAATTGAACAGTATTTGTTTTCGTATTTATTACGAGTTGAAAGTAATTTTACAAAATAATTTTAAGCACATTTAATTTCAAATAAATAAGAAAATATAGTAGCGATAAAACAAAATAAGAGAAATATTAAGTGCAAACTACATCATTATAAACATGTTGTAGAATTAAAGAAACAACATATTTTATTACATAATAACTATTAAAGTAGGATTTAAAGTATATATTTTTTAACAATATGGTAAGTGGTAAATATTACAAAACGTACTTAATAAACTTATACAGTGAAATGTTTAATTAAGTTGCGCTATAATGTAGAAGAACAAACATGATTTGCATGAAAATGTATGCAAGAACGGTAAATCATACAACTGCAAAACAATAGTTCTTATAAATAGATTCTATATTATCCGGTGACAACCACGTCAAGGTGCTGGGCACATTATTCACAAAATAACCAGACGTTTCGGTCGTACTGTGATGTGGCATCCACAGTGGTATCTCTGTATTTATTCTTAAGCCTAAGTTCTAAGAATAATTGTTATAACTATAATAATAATTATGTTACATACATTAAGTTCACTTTCCTATCTTTTAAACGTATACATTGTTATGTCTTTCGATTTAGTAGAGAGATTCTCGATAGTATTGTAGATAAGCTATGATTCTTGTTTTGTTAATATATAGGCTATACTTTTGTATCAAAACTAAAACAAATATAAACAAACTTTAGGAACAAGAGTATTTTAATACTTTTTAAGTAAAAACAATAAATAGAACATTTCTTAAAGTTATTGACGTTAAATAGGTTAAAATAATTTGGATTTCAAAGTTAACCTAATTTATATATACTTAAATATAAAAATTTATAATTGAGTTCTTTTGTAAAAATAACAATTTTCGACGAATGATGAAAAACAAGCTATCTTAAAAAATCTGAAAAAATAATTACCGAAGTTTTATTTTGTTCTCACAAGAAAAATATTTTAGAATAGTTTAAAAAATCCACTATAAGAGCGGATTTCATAAAAAAAACTACGAATTTGCCATAAAAAACGTCAACTTGTGGTTTTTACTAAAGGAAGAATAAATGTGTGTTTTAAACTATGAAAATAAAGTTAATATTTTTACTTGCTATCATAAATGATTCTACCAATTCCTACAAATGTCCACTGCGCACACTAAAAAATTAAAACTATCCTTTCTCTCCTCATAAACCAGGGGGTCTCAAAATTGTTTGTACTCCATCCCCTCTTGTTGAAATTAAAGCCCTCTTTAAGAATAAATTTTATGGAGTATATGTGCACACTAAAATTTAAGTATTAAATTAAAAGCAATTTAATTACTTATAATTGCAGAAGAAACATGATACTGTATAATATATTTTTATGTTAGCCTGTTGGTGAGGTGAATGAGCTTACATCTTCTTTACAACTTTGCCTATTGTTGGTAGGTGTTAGTACGGGCACAAGGTAACCTAGATAACATAGACAACCTATTTCTTTTATTAATTGAATGAATGAAATTTATTTCCATATTAAAAATACGAATATTAAAAAGCTTAAGTAACAAGTTTACAAAAATATAAGCTTAGTCTATACAATATTAAAAAATATATAAAGTGTAAATTTGAACATGTATGTTTATATAGGCCTAATAGAAATTATTTAAGCTAAATAATAATAACAGGAAATGAGCCTATATGGGCAAATAGCCCCCAAGATGAGTTCAAATCTCATACGTAAATGGAAAGCAGACTAGACTTCGGAAAGCGAGGAACTGGAGCATGAGGTGAGGGAGGGGTGTGTCAAGGTCATCTTCCCCCGTAATTTGCTACAATAAGTGTCTCTACCTCGTCCATTTCTAAAGAAATTAGCCATTCTTTGGTACGTTTGATAAATATTTGCATATATGGAGAGTAAACAATTTTCAAATTCTGATAGTTAGATTTGATATTTCGGTATAAGATATGAAAAATATAAAATTAATTTGTATTTCAAAATGATTTGGTCAACTGAACAGTATTAATACCAATGTTATTGAAAAAGTGGGTTCTATACCTGTGAGTAATTTTGGAAAAAATCATGTGACAATTTTTTCATGTATAGGAAAGACGGTGATGAATAAAAAGCTGTCGGAGTGTAAACAGTGCAGATTTTCTGAACAGAGTGTCAGTAGGATAACGTATACTCTTCTTAAATCTAGATTTTAATATGGCCTTCTGTACAATGGTAAGAGACTGAATTACAGAGTTATGAGCTCACCCTAGGCAATTATTCTAAAGGATAAAAGAGACTGAACATAAGGAAAATAGGCCAAATTTATCTCAGCAGCTTCTAAAATATCAGTCAGCTGTCTAGAAGCAAAGATATTCTTGCGAACTCTTTTAATGAGATAATGTACATGCTCTATCCACTTTAATCCAAAATAAAAAATAACTCCCAGGTATTTATAGGAATCAACTCTTTCAATCAACTGACAAATGTAGTTAAAATTTAAGCTATATCCACAACTGTGAATTACTAAATTGGGAAAAATTATGATCTGTTAAATGAGATAATGAAATTGGCATGAATTTAGTTTAGAGATATGAATAGTAATTATATTTTGATCAAACCAATCTTTAATTATCATGAGAACATTCAAGGCTTTACCTCTAACACCGATCCAGTTATTTCCTTTTATTATCAGCAAATATTGATATGTTACCTTCAATATTTAATTTGGAAATGTTATATATATAGATCACAATGGATTTTTATTTATATTTTCGGTCCTAACATGACACTTTAAATGAACAGAAATTAATATTTAAAACAGACTGCTAAACCCAACTATAAAATTACAGAAGCTAGAAAATATTGTATTATTTATTTTGTAAACTATAAACTATTAATATATATTTACAATATAGAATATAAGACATTCATTATTTTAGGTTTAGTTGAGCTCTTTTAAAGTTGTAAAGTGGAGTTTTATAGGCCTATGAGGTGAATACACACTTGCGTTAATGGTACGTGGTTCTGTAGCTCACTATGCGTATAATTCAGATTTCTTTTATGTATGGGGGGTAAAGTGGGGAAGTAAAGTTGACTAAGGTTAACATAAACTAATTTACTGAATGCAATTAATAATGTTATCAGACGTAAAAGAAAATTTATAAATTAAAAAGAGAGATTTATTGCATTATTTGACCTTCAACACTTTGTTATTTAAAGAATTGTCTATATAGCTACAACCATTGAATATTCCTTCTAAATCCAACCATCTTTATATTAGAAAAGGTTGAACTAATATTAGATACTATACTAAACAGTGTTATAAATTTTTCAAATTGCAAACTAAATCATTTCAATAAATATGTAATTGACAATTGTACTAAAATAAAAAACTATGTATAATAATGTTGATTATAATTTATATAATTAGTTATAAATTAAATCATGGGTATGAAATAAACACAGTTTTGCAATATAAAAATCGCATGAAACAGGACTATACAGTGTTCTACCTGAAGATAATAAAGACTGCTTAAGATATCTATACTTATGCGATGAAAGTGTTAGGGTTTTACACGGAGCTAGTTGCTGTAATTAGGGTCACCTTGGCAAGTAGGGAGTCGTATGATGTTTATGTAACTACCAGCGTAAGAGGTAATTTGTTTATTCTGAACTCATGTCTTGTTGCATTTTTCTCTTCAGTATGTATAGTCTTAACATAGGGAAGTCATGTAACTATTAATTTAATTCAATACTTGTAAAGAACACTTGATGAATAAATACAGTTAATAACATTAGAGGAAATAGTAATTTTTAAGGAACTTAGTGAAATAGTTAATTTAACCGTATAAAATGCTGATGAAAACTATATGACAAATGTAAAACATTAGATTCACATTGTGTGTAGATTAAATTGTAATATTAATCATATTTAATTAAAGTAAATTTATTAGACTTGCTAAAGCTAATCCATACCTGCCCATCCATAAACTTTCAGTGGTAATGACTCACCCACCCACTCATTCATACACAGTGGTATTGAACCTACCCACCCTCACTCGTACAATGGTATAAAGTCCCATTATACATACAATATTGTGATCTGGCTTATGTATTAGCCAGCCGTAATGTTACTATACACATGTTGTAAGTCCCATTTTACATACAATAATGTGATCTGGCTTATGTATTAGCAAGCCATAATGTTACTATACACATGTTGTAAGTCCCATTATACATACAATAATGTGATCTGGCTTATGTATTAGCCAGCCATAATGTTACTATACACATCTTGTATTGACTTTTAGTCTCGTTACGAATTGATGGATTCGTGTAAATAATAAAATATTGGCTATGAGAGTAAAATTAGGTTATTATTATAAATATAGTGTTAAAATGTGAGACAATTAAAAAAGTAATGCTTTTAAAATATAAAAGTTCTATATAGTATCTTTATTATATTGATAAGATTGTTGACGCCTTACATAAACCAACAATAAGTAAAATATACGTAGCACTTATATTTCATAAACACGATTACTCATTTCAACTTGACAAACGACTATAGTTTTCTTGTACGTGGTAGATAAATGCTGTTAAATGTGTCAAATTAAACTTAAATGTTATATATTGTAAATACACTTTAAACCCATATTATAATTTATTTGCTAACAGAATGTTAGCAATATGCTTCTACTTAAGAAGTAGTATTTTTTCAATATGATAGTTTATAATAAGCATTTTAATTATAGCTGTAAATTATGACTTGGACTTTAACCATGGAAAAAAAGAGCTTAGACATTGTAACAGTAATTTATGAACTCAATAAACTGCGTCTGGCTCACTTTTACCTGTTATAAATCTTTTATTAATTAAGCTACTAAATGTATTACGTGTTTTAGTACATTATATGAAAGCTTTTGACTATTAATGAACACATCTTCATATATTTATTTGCTCCTCACTATATCATCAATAGCATATATAGTAATGTTATAATCCTTCGAATATTGAAATATCATGACCATATCTTGGAGTAGATGCTAATAAGCTTGAGATTGGTGTTCTTATGTGGTTTTAACTAAGTTTATACATTTAAAGAAGATAATAACTGCATAAAAAATACAAAACTAACTTATAGTATAAACTTGCATTGTGTTTCCAGACGATGCTCGTATTCATTGATCAAATAGTCCCGGTAAAGGTCTGTGAGCCAAGATAAGCGCCGAGTCACTTTGTGTTATTCACGTTATTAAACTTGTAAAGCTCTTGCCCTATATTTCAACGTAAGTAATCACCTAATTTGGTATTCAAATCAAAATATGTCCATGGCTTAAGTGCATGATGCTTTGCTTGCTTTAAAATGTCCTACTTTTATACGCATCTGTTTAAACTCAATTAATCGACAGTTAAAATGTCAAAGGTTTTTTGAATTCGGTATATTGATATATATATATATATATATATATATATATATATATATATATATATATATATCAATATACCTTATTTGCATGTTATCGTAATTTTACTTAAAATATATCTATTTAAAAATAACTACATTTCTCACATTAGCATTCTGGAACCTAAATATTCCACCCATCGACTCTACACGTTCAGTGCTGATGACCCTCCCACCCAACCATCCATTACGGTAATAATGACTCTTCCACTTACTAATTTACGTTCATTGGTGGTAACCCTGCCATCCACCCTGTATAAACCACTAAAAGAGGATTTGGGTTTTATATGCAGAATCCAAGTGTATAATAACTAAAATTACCAAAAAAATGAGATAAATATTATCACTACTTATGTATAGTCATTATAAGTTATATTCCAGATACATTTGAAACGGTAATAATTAGTAATATAAAGTATTTGTCATGATAAATTTGATAAGAAAATTGCTAAAGATCATTTGCTTCGAGTTAGTAAAGAAAAACGTGTAAAATCGTCACAATTTATTACTACGAGTATAAGTAGGGCTCAAGAGTAGATCAAAATCACTTTTTCTTTACTGTTATTAAAAATCTAACATTAAATTTTAAGTATATAGTATTAATGGTATACTAGATTTAAACATAAAATAAAATAGTCTTTGAGACTTCCAACACTTTCGTACATGTTTGAGTGAGCGGGAGGGTCATTACCAGCGTAGGTATTTGGGTGAGCGGGAGGGTCATTACCAGCTTACTTATATGGGTGTGTGGGAGGGTCATTACCAACGTGTATCGGTGGGCGAGAAAGTCATTACCAATGTACGTGTATTATTGGGCGGGAAGCTCATTACCAGCGTACTTATATGGGTGTGTGGGAGGGTCATTACCAACGTACGTGTATCGGTGGGCCAGAGGCTCATTACCAACGTACTTGTATGAGTGGGCGGGAAGGTCATTACCAGCGTACGTGTATGGGTGGGCGGGAAGGTTATTACCAGCTTACTTATATGGGTGTGTGGGAGGGTCATTACCAACGTACGTGTATCGGTGGGCCAGAGGCTCATTACCAACGTACTTGTATGAGTGGGCGGGAAGGTCATTACCAGCGTACGTGTATGGGTGGGCGGGAAGGTTATTACCAGCTTACTTATATGGGTGTGTGGGAGGGTCATTACCAACGTGTATCGGTGGGCGAGAAAGTCATTACCAATGTACGTGTATTATTGGGCGGGAAGCTCATTACCAGCGTACTTATATGGGTGTGTGGGAGGGTCATTACCAACGTACGTGTATCGGTGGGCCAGAGGCTCATTACCAACGTACTTGTATGAGTGGGCGGGAAGGTCATTACCAGCGTACGTCTACGGGTGGGCAGGAGAGTCATTACCAGAATACGTGTATCAGTGGGCGGGAAGGTCATTGCCAGCGTACGTCTACGGGTGGGCAGGTGAGCCATTACCAGCGTACGTGTATGGGTGTGTGTGAATGTCATTACCAGTGTACGTGTATGGGTGTGGTGGAGGGTCATTACCAATTTATGCGTATTGGTGGGTGGGAGGGTCATTACTAGCGTACGTGTATGGGTGGGTGGGAGGGTCATCACCAGCGTACAAGTATGGGTGTGGGAGAGGGACATTTCCAGCGTGCGTGTATCGGTGATTGCGAAGGTCATTACCAGCGTACGTGTATGGGTGGGTGGGTGGCTAAATTACCAGCGAACGTGTATGGGTGAGTGCGAAGATCATTACCAGCATAAGTGGTGTGGGTGTACGGGAGGATCATTTCCAGCGTACATGTATGTGTAGTTGCGAAAGTCATTACCAGCGTACGTGTATGGGTGAGTGCTAAGGTAATTACGATCGTACGTGTATGGGTGTTGGGGAGGGTCATTTCCAGCGTACGTGTATGGGTGGGTGGGAGGGTCATTACAACCGTAAGTGTAATGGTATGCGGGAGGGTCATTACCAGCTTCTGTGTATTGGTGGGGGAGGGTCAATAATAGCGTACTTGTATGGGTGTGTGGGAGGGTCATTACCAACGTACGTGTATCGGTGGGCCAGAGGCTCATTACCAACGTACTTGTATGAGTGGGCGGGAAGGTCATTACCAGCGTACGTGTATGGGTGGGCGGGCAGGTTATTACCAGCTTACTTATATGGGTGTGTGGGAGGGTCATTACCAACGTACGTGTATCGGTGGGCCAGAGGCTCATTACCAACGTACTTGTATGAGTGGGTGGGAAGGTCATTACCAGCGTACGTGTATGGGTGGGCGGGAAGGTTATTACCAGCTTACTTATATGGGTGTGTGGGAGGGTCATTACCAACGTGTATCGGTGGGCGAGAAAGTCATTACCAATGTACGTGTATTATTGGGCGGGAAGCTCATTACCAGCGTACTTATATGGGTGTGTGGGAGGGTCATTACCAACGTACGTGTATCGGTGGGCCAGAGGCTCATTACCAACGTACTTGTATGAGTGGGCGGGAAGGTCATTACCAGCGTACGTCTACGGGTGGGCAGGAGAGTCATTACCAGAATACGTGTATCAGTGGGCGGGAAGGTCATTGCCAGCGTACGTCTACGGGTGGGCAGGTGAGCCATTACCAGCGTACGTGTATGGGTGTGTGTGAATGTCATTACCAGTGTACGTGTATGGGTGTGGTGGAGGGTCATTACCAATTTATGCGTATTGGTGGGTGGGAGGGTCATTACTAGCGTACGTGTATGGGTGGGTGGGAGGGTCATAACCAGCGTACAAGTATGGGTGTGGGAGAGGGACATTTCCAGCGTGCGTGTATCGGTGATTGCGAAGGTCATTACCAGCGTACGTGTATGGGTGGGTGGGTGGGTAAATTACCAGCGTACGTGTATGGGTGAGTGCGAAGATCATTAACAGCATAAGTGGTGTGGGTGTACGGGAGGATCATTTCCAGCGTACATGTATGTGTAGTTGCGAAAGTCATTACCAGCGTACGTGTATGGGTGAGTGCTAAGGTAATTACGATCGTACGTGTATGGGTGTTGGGGAGGGTCATTTCCAGCGTACGTGTATGGGTGGGTGGGAGGGTCATTACAACCGTAAGTGTAATGGTATGCGGGAGGGTCATTACCAGCTTCTGTGTATTGGTGGGGGAGGGTCAATAATAGCGTACTTGTATGGGTGTGGGGGAGGGTCATATCGTACGTGTATGGGTGGGCCGGAGGGTCCTTACTAGCGTACGTGTATGGTTGGGTGAGAGGGCCATTACCAGCGTACGTGTATGGGTGTGGGGGATGGTCATTTTCAGCGTATGTGTAGGGGTGGTTGGGAAGGTAACGTACCAGTGTACGTGTATGGGTGGGCCGGAGGGTCCTTACTAGCGTACGTGTATGGTTGGGTGAGAGGGTAATTACCAGCGTACGTGTATGGATGGACGGTAGGTTCACAACCTGCATACGTGTATAGTTGGGCGGGAGAGTCATTACCAGCGTACATGTATGGGTATACGGGATGGTCGTTACCAGCGTTCGTGTATGAGTGGGCAGAAGGGACATTTCCAGTGTACGTGTATTGGTGGGTGGTAGAATCATTAACAGCGTACTTGTATGGTTGGGTGGGAGGGTCATTACCAGCGTAAGTGTATGGGTATGTGGGAGGGTCATTACCAGCGTAGTGTATTGGTGGGGGAGGGTCATTAATAGCGTATTTGTATGAGTGGGCTGGAGGGTCATTGCCAGCATACGTGTATGGGTATGCGGGAGGGTCATTACCAGCGTAGTGTATTGGTGGGGGAGGGTCATTGCCAGCATACGTGTATGGGTATGTGGGAGGGTCATTACCAGCGTAGTGTATTGGTGGGGGAGGGTCATTAATAGCGTACTTGTATGAGTGGGCTGGAGGGTCATTGCCGGCATATGTGTATGGGTATGCGGGAGGGTCATTACCAGCGTAGTGTATTGGTGGGGGAGGGTCATTAATAGCGTACTTGTATGAGTGGGCTGGAGGGTCATTGCCGGCATATGTGTATGGGTATGCGGGAGGGTCATTACCAGCGTAGTGTATTGGTGGGGGAGGGTCATTAATAGCGTACTTGTATGAGTGGGCTGGAGGGTCATTGCCAGCATACGTGTATGGGTATGCGGGAGGGTCATTACCAGCGTAGTGTATTGGTGGGGGAGGGTCATTGCCAGCATACGTGTATGGGTATGCGGGAGGGTCATTACCAGCGTAGTGTATTGGTGGGGGAGGGTCATTACCAGCGTACGTGTATGGGTGGGTGGGAGTGTGGCTAACAATATTTACATAAAATACTTATGAAGTTCATATGATGTACACCATGTGTACGACCAGTGGTACACACAAGACTTGAACTCCCCCTTAGTGTTTTTAATCGAAGCCTCTTACATATAATACACAATCTTAAATAATCCAGCCTTTTGACTCAGTGGAGAAGGGTTCGGGTTGCAGAGTAGAATTCCCAAAGTTTGAACCTCCTAATTAACTAACACAGACCTGCTGTGTGCCATATGGTCTTGTAAATTAACAGTTTTTATAACAAGACAATTTAGAAGTATCAAACCTAGTCATTATCTAAGTCTAACAAAATGTTACTAAATTATCTTACTTTATATTAAGAACTCTCTTATGATTGTTTGTTAGAACCAATATTTCAACGTTATTTTCAACAACCTATTTTAAGACATTACTACTAGTAGATATGTAACATTTGAAAGTTTTTAATTTAGTAAAATATTTGGGTTGGATACCAAATTATTTATTGTAAACTTCCGATCAGAATCTGAAATGAAAGCATTTCCCTATTAATCAGGTCCTATTCAATTAAGAGAGCTGAATACCAAGGAAAATGCTGTCGTTCTTTATTCTTGAGACTCCACTCTTTAACCACTTTGGTATTTCCATTAGACATTTCTCACCTTCTCAAATAATTATTACAGAATTTTAAATTTTATATCGAAAAAAACTAGTGTAAAATTTAGTATCCATGATAATGATATATTACAATCTACTTTGTTTTAATTTATTATTACTACTGATTTAACATTTTTTATGAACGTTGCCTGTAATTTACAGACTTTCTCAATTGTAACCTAAATACATAAAAAAAAACCTTTTGATTATTGTAAAAAAATCAATTTAATGCGTGTTAATACGCGTTCCATTTTTAATTAATTTTGTTTAACGGGCCAATTACAGTTTTTTGAATTTATATTCAACATTCTGCTTGTTCGAATGACTTCACTTATACACCTATTTTCACTTTATTTATAACAAAGAAGAAATTAAAAGGTACTTATATATATACGAGAGCCATGTTTTAGATTGTATTTATCATCTATCAATTACAGTGATAAATAAGGTTGCATCATCTACTCGTATATAACTCTAACATATACAGTTTTATTTCTTACCAATCTCCATATATGATGTTACATTCTAGTACTACCATTTACTAGCATTTCAGTTAATTATCATGGTAAGGTCGTATAATATGTTATTTGTTTATGCAGAATGCAACTAACATAACATACTATAGCAAGTTGACATGACAAGTACAGAAATATATGAAAAGTGGTGAGGTAATGTAACTGTTAATTTCTTTGAAAGCAATATAACAACGAGTTTTATTAAATTACTAAAAGATACTAAGTTTTTTAGGAGAATAATTGTAGCTCAAGGCTAGCCGTCATTTTTCGCAACATAATATTATATTTTATTTAATAAAAATCTAAAGTAAGTTTATCATATTACATAGATAACATTTATCAATGATAAAATAATCATTTAGTAAAATATATCATATTTATTTAGAAGATGTTAGAATTTTGCTTTTTAGATTAGCATAAAAAACAGTAGTTAATAACATTGATTAACTAGCTCAAAATAATAAATATGTCTTGTAAAAACTTTAATTTTTGTCTTAATGTGTTATTACATAGAAGGTAGTTCAACTTGGATTCATTGTGCTATTTAAATACTGTCTAATCAGTTTCTTACACAGTTGTAATTATAGTTTTAATTCTCGTATGTATATATAACAATTGTATACTCCTCCAATTTAACCATGTTAATGCACAATTAGTAAAGCCAATTAATAAAAGCATGAATACAGAACTCACCTTTAAATGCTTATTCGATTTCCTTTGATTTATGTAAATGCTTAATTAGATTTACAATAAGATTTTTTATAGAGTTTCTAATTTATTAAAATATCCTTTATATTAATGAATATTATTAACTAATCATTTTAACAACATTTAATTACATGATTTTAGATAGTATTGAATAAATTTAAAAAATATTTTTAACTTAAACAGTTTTTCAACATGTATACTTTATTAATTTTAAAATGTTTATTAGTGAATACACCATAAGCTAACAACACATAACGTCACTATCAGCCGGTAAGTTACGATATTAATTGGCCACACAATCAGCTAGCGCGTGCCGTCACTACCATCTAGTAAAGTACAATTTTTATTAGTTACACTATCAGCAAGGGCGTGCCGTCACTACCATCTAGTAAAGTACAATTTTTATTAGTTACACAATCAGCTAGCGCGTGCCGTCACTACCATCTAGTAAAGTACAATATTTATTGGTTACACTATCAGCAAGTGCGTGCCGTCACTACCATCTAGTAAAGTACAATTTTTATTAGTTACACTATCAGCAAGTGCGTGCCGTCACTACCATCTAGTAAAGTACAATTTTTATTAGTTACACAATCAGCAAGTGCGTGCCGTCACTACCATCTAGTACAGTAAAATTTTTATTAGTTACACAATCAGCTAGCGCGTGCCGTCACTACCATCTAGTAAAGTACAATTTTTATTAGTTACACTATCAGCAAGTGCGTGCCGTCACTACCATCTAGTAAAGTACAATTTTTATTAGTTACACAATCAGCAAGTGCGTGCCGTCACTACCATCTAGTACAGTAAAATTTTTATTAGTTACACAATCAGCTAGCGCGTGCCGTCACTACCATCTAGTAAAGTACAATTTTTATTAGTTACACTATCAGCAAGTGCGTGCCGTCACTACCATCTAGTAAAGTACAATTTTTATTAGTTACACTATCAGCAAGTGCGTGCCGTCACTACCATCCGGTAAGGTACAATATTTATTGGCTACACTATAAGCTAGCGCGTGCCGTCATTACCATCCGGTTAGGTACAATATTTATTGGCCACACAATCAGCTAGCGCGTGCCATCACTACCATCTAGTAAAGTACAATTTTTATTAGTTACACTATCAGCAAGTGCGTGCCGTCACTACCATCCGGTAAGGTACAATATTTATTGGCTACACTATAAGCTAGCGCGTGCCGTCATTACCATCCGGTAAGGTACAATATTTATTGGCCACACAATCAGCTAGCGCGTGCCGTCACTACCATCTAGTAAAGTACAATTTTTATTAGTTACACTATCAGCAAGTGCGTGCCGTCACTACCATCTAGTAAAGTACAATTTTTATTAGTTACACTATCAGCAAGTGCGTGCCGTCACTACCAGCCGGTAAGGTACAATATTTATTGGCCACACAATCAGCTAGCGCGTGCCGTCACTACCATCTAGTAAAGTAAAATTTTTATTAGTTACACTATCAGCAAGTGCGTGCCGTCACTACCATCCGGTAAGGTACAATATTTATTGGCCACACAATCAGCTAGCGCGTGCCGTCACTACCATCTAGTAAAGTACAATTTTTATTAGTTACACTATCAGCAAGTGCGTGCCGTCACTACGATCCGGTAAGGTACAATATTTATTGGCTACACTATAAGCTAGCGCGTGCCGTGATTACCATCCGGTAAGGTACAATATTTATTGGCTAAACTATAAGCTAGTGCGTGCCGTCAACTAAGGGTAAACATAAACATGTGGTTATTCCTACTAGGGGTACACAGGTTGATATTCCTACTAGGAGTACACATGTGGTTATTCCTACTAGAGGTACGCATATGGCTATTCCTGCTATGGGTACACATGTGGTTATTCCTACTAGGTGTACACATATGATTATTACTAGTAGCAATACACATGTTCCTATTCCTAATAGGGGTGCACATATGGCTATTCCTACTAGGAGTAAACATATGGGTATTCCTAATAGAGGTACACACGTGGTTATACCTACTAGGGGTACACATGCGTTTATTCCTAATAGGGTTACACATGCGGTGTAATTCCTACTAAGGGTATACATGGAGTTATTCCTACTAGGGATACACATGAGGTTATTCACATTAGAGTTACACATGCGGTTTATTTCTACTAGGGGAACACAGTGGTTATTCATAGTAGCAATACACATGCGGTTATTCCTACTACAGGTACACATACGGTTATTCATATTAGGGGTACACACTGGTTATTCCTACTAGGGGTACATATATAGATATTGTTAAAAGAGGTACACACTTTGTTATTCATACTAGGGATACAAACGATGTTATTCCTTCTAGGGGTACGCATGTGATTATACCTAGTAGCAATACACATGTGGTTATTCCAAATGGGGGTACATATTGGATATTCCTATTAAAGGTACACATATGGTTATTCCTACTAGGGGTACACATGTGCCTGTTCCTACTAGGGGTACACATATGGTTATTCCTAGTAGCAATACACATATGGTTATTCCTAGTAGCAATACACATGCGGTTATTCCTATTAGGGGTACACATTGGATATTACTGTTAAGGGTGCACATATGGTTATTCATACTAGGGGTAAACATATGGTTATTCCTACTAGGGGTACAAATGTAGTTATTCCTACTAGGGGTACACACATGGTTATTCCTACTAGGGGTACACACTTATTTATTCCTATTAGGAGTACACATGTGGTTATTTTTACGAGGTGTACACATGTGGTTATTCCTACTAGGGGTACACATGTGGTTATTCCTACTAGGGGTAGACACATGGTTATTCCTACTAGGGGTACACACATGGTTATTCCTACTAGGGGTACACACATCATTATTCCTACTAGGGGTACACACAAGGTTATTCCTACTAGGGGTACACACATGGTTATTCCTACTAGGGGTAAACACATGGTTATTCTTACTAGGGGTACACACTTATTTATTCCTATTAGGAGTACACATGTGGTTATTTTTACGAGGTGTACACATGTGGTTATTCCTACTAGGGGTACACATGTGGTTATTCCTACTAGGGGTACACACATGGTTATTCCTACTAGGGGTACACACATGGTTATTCCTACTAGGGGTACACACATGGTTATTCCTACTAGGGGTACACACAAGGTTATTCCTACTAGGGGTACACACATGGTTATTCCTACTAGGGGTAAACACAAGGTTATTCCTACTAGGGGTACACACATGGTTATTCCTACTAGGGGTAAACACATGGTTATTCCTACTAGGGGTACAAATGTAGTTATTCCTACTAGGGGTAAACACATGGTTATTCTTACTAGGGGTACACACGTATTTATTCATATTAGGAGTACACATGTGGTTATTTTTACGAGGTGTACACATGTGGTTATTCGTACTAGGGGTTCACATGTGGTTAGTCCTACTAGGGGTACACATGTGGTTATTCCTACTAGGGGTACACATTTGGCTATTCCTACCAGTGGTAGACATGTAGCTGGTGGAAGACAACTATCTTGCGATTATTTATGAAAGAAACCATAAATTTACATTTTTATAACGATAGTATAACATAATTATGATCTCTTAATAATTGGTTAGTATTACTAATGTATAGTGTACAATATTCTTCCCCATTATTAGTGAGGAATATTGTAAAATATTAATTAAGAGAATTATGTTCAATATATCAATATCTTTAAGCTATAGATAAGAGGTATCAATTGAAGGTAAAGTCACGTATCCAATACTCTCTAACTTCTCTCTGCTGACAAACGCTGTAGTAAGCTGTTCTCTTCACTTGGCAGGAAATACCTTACTTCATCTTTGGAGACAAATACATATTGTATATTTTACTACTATAAATACTTCGTACCATAACGACAAAAGTAAAAACAGCAACTAAAACAACATTTTGAAGAGCAACATTTAGTCGACGTCTTAATACATTTAAGATGTCTGTGACATTTCTTGTTCAGGGTGAAATGTTTCGAGACGTATGTCGGGAAAGTGTTAACTTAGTTAACTTTGAGAATAATCCTTTACATCATTAAAAGAAACTTGTGAGCTTGTATATACATAGAAAAATAGTACCATTGATCAATAAAATGTCCACCAAGCATTTAGGAGAATGAAGCGTGCAATAACTCTAAATGGCTAGGTGCTTCGTTCCCTCTCACAATGAATCGATGACCACTGCAACAACGGCTATTGTCTTTTTTTCAGAGATAAGCTCATTTTTACGTACGTGCTATGTATAGAAATACACATGGTGATTTATTATTATATATGCTCTTGGATATCTTACTGTATAACAGATTGTTACTGTACCGTTATTGGGGTAAATTTTAATTTAAATACAAAATTAATTTTTGTAAAATTTATTACATAGGATTTTATTGTCAATTTTAAAACTAATATAACATTTAAAAAGGTCAATATATAAGTGCAATGACGAATTATAAGCTGGAAATTCAAATATGTGGGCTAAATTTGAATATGTGTCGTTTTAAATTAAACACAGAATTAAAATTAGAATGCAGTGATATATGTAAAGGAGCCTTATGTTTAGTGTAAAAGTTCAAAAGAGATCTCCATTGAAATTTAACGTATAATCTGCTGTGTCAATTTAACTTATGATCTAATAAAAAAGGTAACACCATGCATAATATACTAGATAAGGAACCAAGTACTGATAATCTTCACGTCCCTCTTTCTCCTAACCACTGCAACATAATTTAATAGTTTAACATAAGAATATAAGATTCTTGTATCCACACATCCACTAAAGATATCTCAAAGGAATGATTAGTTTTGTTAATTTATAAAGAAATATACCTGGACAAAGGATAATTATTTAAATTGCAATCAGTACAATAGTGTTGCCTGTAGGATATATACACTGTCAATTTCATAAATTCAGTTATGGGATTAAATTTCCTCAGGACACTAGCCACAAGCCATCGGTGCAAAATAAAATATTACGAACATATTTAAACTGCTAGCTCATAAAGTATTGAGGCGAAATAAAATTAATCTTATGAGACAGTAAACATAATCTATCATTAAACCATGTATTTGAATATCACGACCTCAGTTTAAAATATTAGAAACCTGTTGTCTACAATTTAAACCAAGCCGATATGGTGCACTTTGGTGCAGTGTTACGAGTCTATAGAACCTTTTATCTACAATATAAACCGATCCGAATTTTATGCACTTTGATGCAGTGTTACGAGTTTAAAAAAGCTTTTCTCTACAATATAAAGCCAGCCGTTATGGTGCTCTTTGGGGCAATGTTACGAGTTTATAAAACCTTCTGTCTACAATATAACCCCAGCCGTATAAGGTGCACTTTGGTGCAGTGTTACGAGTATATAAAACCTTTTGTCTACAATATAAACCCAGCCGTATATAGTGCACTTTGGTGCAGTGTTACGAGTATATAAAACCTTTTGTCTACAATATAAACCCAGTCGTATATGGTGCACTTTGGTGCAGTGTTACGAGTATATAAAACCTTTTGTCTACAATATAAACCCAGCCGTATATGGTGCACTTTGGTGCAGTGTTACGAGTATATAAAACCTTTTGTCTACAATATAAACCCAGCCGTTATTGTGCACTTTGGTGCAGTGTTACGAGTCTATAGAACCTTTTATCTACAATATAAACCAATCCGAATATTATGCACTTTGATGCAGTGTTACGAGTTTAAAAAAGCTTTTCTCTACAATATAAAGCCAGCCGTATATGGTGCACTTTTAGGCAGTGTTACGAGTATATAAAACCTTTTGTCTACAATATAAACTCAGCCATATATGGTGCATTTTGGTGCAGTGTTACGAGTATATAAAACGTTCTGTCTACAATATAAACCCAGCCATATATGGTGCACTTTGGTGCAGTGTTACGAGTATATAAAACCTGTTGTCTACAATATAAACCCAGTCGTATATGGTGCACTTTGGCGCAGTGTTACGAGTTTATAATACCTATTGTCTACAATAAAACCCAGCCGTTATGGTGGTCTTCGGTACAGTGTTACGATTTTATAAAACCTTTTGTTTACAATATAAACTTAGCCGTATGTAATGCACTTTGGTGCAGTATTACGAGTTTACAAATCTTTTATCTACAATATAAAGCCAGCCGTTATGGTGCTCTTTAGTGCAGTGTTACAAGTATATAAAACCTTTTGTCTACAATATAAACCCAGCCGTATATGGTGCACTTTGGTGCAGTGTTACGAGTTTATAATACCTTTTGTCTACTATATAAACCCAGCCGTATATGGTGCACTTTGGTGCATTGTTACGAGTTTATAATACCTATTGTCTACAATAAAACCTAGCCGTTATGGTGGTTTTCGGTACAGTGTTACGATTTTATGAAACCTTTTGTCTACAATATAAACCCAGCCGTATATGATGCACTTTGGTGCAGTATTACGAGTTTACAAATCTTTTATCTACAATATAAACCCAGCCGTTATGGTGCTCTTTGGTGCAGTGTTACAAGTATATAAAACCTTTTGTCTACAATATAAACCCAGCCGTATATGGTGCACTTTGGTTCAGTGTTACGAGTATATAAAACCTTTTGTCTACAATATAAACCCAGCTATATATGGTGCTCTTTGGTGCAGTGTTACGAGTATATAAAACCTTTTGTCTACAATATAAACCCAGCCGTTATGGTGCTCTTTGGTGCAGTGTTACGAGTATATAAAACCTTTTGTCTACAATATAAACCCAGCCATATATGGTGCACTTTGGTGCAGTGTTACGAGTATATAAAACCTTTTGTCTACAATATAAACCCAGCCGTATATGGTGCACTTAGGTGCAGTGTTACGAGTATATAATACCTTTTTTCTACTATATAAACCCAGTCGTATATGGTGCACTTTGGTGCAGTGTTACGAGTATATAAAACCTTTTGTCTACAATATAAACCCAGCCGTATATGGTGCAGTTTGGTGCAGTGTTACGAGTATATAAAACCTTTTGTCTACAATATAAACCCAGCCGTATATGGTGCACTTTGGTGCAGTGTTACGAGTTTATAAAATCTTTTTGATTTATGTTGAAATAAAACCTCAATAATTATACATTCAGTATATTGTTGATCAGCTAGTGTTCTTAATTAAATCGTCTACACATTAGTGGAACTTCAGATAAGTATTAATGCGATGTATACGTGCAAAACACGTAATAACTTATATTTTTCTTAAAGAATGCATTTTTCATAATTTGTTCATTACTATAATGATGTGTATAAAGGTAGGGTCCTCACTGATTGGAAGTGTTACATTACTATTGTAAGAATTGAATTTGACAACAAGTGTATTTTTTTTTGGTTCCATACAATTTAATGGTAGTATTCTAAAGTTAACATAGATTATTATATATTGGTTGAAGTGGAGTAAAAAGTAATATTTTCTTTGATTTTTTTGAAAATATTTCTCTTAAGTATTTTTTAAGAATTGCGTATTAGATACCTAAAAAGTACTATAGGCTATCATGTACATAAAGACATATATGAAATAATAATACAAATGGAAATTTAGTTTTAATTTAACGAAATCCTAATAGTAAAAAATGTTTCTGAATATTTTTCTATTTACATATAAAATGATTTTTACTGCAAATTTGAATAAGAAATGTTTAATTGAACTAAAATTATATTTTAAAAGTATATGTACGAATGCAGTATCGAGGCTTTTTACTAGCTCAAAAAATAAATATTTTAGGGGAAGGAATTTTTAAACATAAATGGTCATTCGTAAAATCATTAAAAAAATCAAGTCAGGAGTTATTTAAACAACGAAATTTGCTTTGTTGCAGGCCCAAATCATTCGTACTATCGTAATAAGCACAAGAAATGTTTCTTTATTTTAAAAAGAATGGGAGTAATCATATTTTGTCTTCCCTGACTTTTTTAGGGTTTAAATACCTTTGAAACAATGTATAACATTACCTGCGTTGCATTTTAAATGTTTGATACTCAAATATGGGTCATTATGTTTTTAAACACCTAACATTTCAAAGGTTTTGAAATAATTTCAACATATTTTATGGTGTGAATCTAGTGGGGAAAACCTTTCAACCAAGCCTCTGCAGTAAATTGTTTGACCAATAGAGTCTGGTGGTACAATTTAATGAAAACAATCACTAGGTTTTAGTTATAAATAAAGTGATTCTATCGTCAAATACCTTTATAAACAGTATTTAATGACAATCCATTATTTATGCATTTACTGGTGAAGATATAGATAAGTCAAGTTTATCTCAGTTGCCAGTATCAAGAATGATGTTGTGGGAAGGAGACAGCCCCCTGGGTAGCTATAAAACCGCCCCTTTCACCTCTCTATGTGTAGTAGTGGGAGTCGTATAGACGTATTGCACTTTGATTTTCCCTTACCTAAGTACGATTTCTCCTGCATTTATTTTTGTTACAAACATTTGAAATTTTTACATGACAACAATCTATTTGCATAATATAAATGCATATATACATATATATATAATTACGAAAAGTTATCTAATAATTGAAATACCTCATAGCAAGTGACGCTGTTTTTTAATTAAAAATACAATGAAGGATTTGCTTTGGTAACATGATTAGGAAGACAGACCTGCAGAACTAAAAAACCGGAAAATTCACCATTTTTGGTTTAGGTAGTGCATCTATGTACCAGATGCACTACCTAAACGGTCAGGATACAAAATTTGGTTACAATTAAAATTAGTTGCCAGACATGACGTATTTAAACTAAGTGATTTAAAACCATTTACTGCTGTACACACTGCACATACATGTAAATAGGGTACTTGTACTTTGGCTTAAGACATTTGTCAACGACAGTAGAATAAGTACAGTTAAGTTAGTATAATGTTCAAACATTAGTAAACTTAAAAATTACAAACAAGTTGATTATAGTTTTAAGGGCAGTATCTACTATCTGTAATTTTATGATTATTTTGTAAAATTTTTAGGTATCTAGTAGCTATTCAATTACAAATAAGATAAGTCAGAGAATTTCTTATCTCAATATTACATATATAATCTCATTTTAATTTGGTTTGATTGCTCAATTTATTTGTTCTGCAGCGTCATATAAAGTTTTTACATACAGCAGTTACAATCTACCCTCCCTTCAATAGTATTTTGTGGTGTGTTATCATATGCTTTCGATAAAGCAGTAGGATCAGTTCCTGATCTGTAATGTAACAGTTACACTTAGTCGTCTCTCGTGAATATGTCAGAGGATTCCTCTAGTTGTTATGCCATTGTTAGACAAGAAAGGCTGGGCAAGACATGCTGTTGGTAAGAGGGTCTTTCAATTTATATATAATGTCCAAATGGAAGAACACCCACTAATACAAGTACCCATTTATCAATAGTTTGATGATATGATAGGTATGAGTAGGGTGAATTTTAAGTCGGTTATCCTCAGACTTGTCTCCATAATTAATGATATGTTTTATTTTTTAGCGAGACATTAAATAAATCTTTAAATGCACTAAATTTTTATGCTTTAATGTTATTAAAGCAACGACATCATATGATTGTCTATTCAACTCAACAATCTTAAACTGAAAACTATGTCGCAATTAGAATTTATAGATAATGTTTAGTTCTTAAATATGTTACATTTAATTTAATTTATAGGTAATGTTTAGTTCTTAAATATGTTACATTTCATTTAATTTATAGATAATGTTTACTTCTTAAATATGTTACATTTCATTTAATTTATAGATAATGTTTAGTTCTTAAATATGTTACATTTCATTTAATTTGTCATGTCCTTGTATTTCCTAAGTAAAACTGATTTGTCAAGACTAAAAGAAAACCATGTTTATATTTTAGCGTACCTAAAAATAAGGCAAGTTTTTTGTTGTTGTTAATTAAGAAAATAGATAGGTGATGAGAAATAAAATAAAATAAAAAACAAATAATATATAAAGAACGACAATTTCTTTTTAAATTCTGATTTTGAATTTGAAATATAATTTAAATTTTTTTTTAATGTGAGTTTCGTGTCGTTTTTAGCTTGTAAATATGGTGTTAAATGGTTATGTCAACTTAAATCATTTTTTATTTAAATCTTAGATCTTGGACCCTAATATATCTCTGCTGAATAACATTAATACGTGAGTTAATATTAATGTAATAGCATATTAGAAATGTTAATCTTTTATAAACTGTGGAAACAAGCTACGAATAACTGACCTAAAAATCACCGTGTATCATACACAAGCTGAACATTGTTAACTTTATTATATGTTCTGTTTTAGGTTTATTTATTAATGAATCATGTTTAAACATCATCCAAAGTTTAATACAGTGCTTTATAATGCTATCAAAGTAATATTAAAAAGGTTAGAAATACCCTCAGCCACAATTTGGGGTGAGTTACGTCAACAATTTTATTTTAAGTCAGATGAAACATGCTCAGTACACATATTAATGTAGAAGTTAAACACGATAAAAACATAAAAATGTTTTAGATTTTTTACCATTGCAATTACGTATGTCATTCAAAAATAAACCATTACGTTTTCAGTTTCTTAACTTTAGTTTTAAGTTTAAGGTTATTTTAAGGTATTGGGAATCATACTTACTGATGAATAACAATTTACATATATATTTTGAACAAAATAGTAATAGGACAGTTTTGTTTATAAATTTAAATGGTCCGGAAAAGTTTTGATTTAACTAAAAAGTTTATAAATAAGAACTTGTATTTAATTTTTATATATTTGAATTAAAATTTATAAAAAGACTTTAAAATATTAATTTTATGTAGTAAATCAACTATCTTAAAAAGTAGAAAAATAAATAAATAATTACAATATACTCGTATCTTCTACTCTCGGCGCTGTCTACAAAGTATCTCAAGACCAAATAAGCACTTGAATATTAGTGTTACTAAACATTCTCATAGATCGTGGTTATATATAGTACAGAATGTCTAACCCTAGGTGGTGAGTACTTCGCGATCCATTACGAACTCCCAACTGCTAGGTCCTTTTGTCAATGCTTCGCAAGCCTTTTTTGTAAAAATCATAGAAAATACAAAATACGCTCCAAATTTAAATTTTATCATATAGTTTTTCTAATCAAGAACTTTCTATTTACAAACTATCATGAAAACTTGCTTACAAATTTATTAAATAATTATTGTCAAGACAAAATTGAAAATAAATTAAATATATTGTACCTAAAGTATACCTTAAAAACCTCCTTAGGGACACTAAAACATTTTTGTAAACACTTCCAAGATAAACAAATTGTTTATTATTTAGTGCACTATAATGTTATGTTGTTAAATTTTGGATAAACTTATAGGCTTTTTTTTGAATTTTTCATTTACATAAAATGCAAACATGAAAAAAAGTGCAAAGTTACAGTATGATCACTGTACATTGTATGATCATACAAAAATTTTTATACTTTTCCTTTATTGGGGAAAATACAATTTTTACCACCGAAAAAAAGATTCCTGCGAAAAATTACATAACAATCCAAAAATAAGAGGTATGTGAAGTTTTTTGATACATGTACATTATTAGTATGATCTATTAGCTACTAGGAAATGTAAAATATATGAAAATATTCTAAAAACTTTAAAACTTATAACACCAAAAGTCAGCATGCGCAAATTGTATAAATGGCACTTGACAAATTGTTTGTATTGCAATCATAGTAAAAAATATTAGAGATTTTTTAGGATTTTTCCTAAAAACAAAACTTGATAGAACAGATATTTCTGAATAAAAATATAAAAAAATAATTATATTCGTTGAAAAAAATAAATTATTGACAGTATAATAACAGACTACGTCATATTGTTGTCGATAAATATAATAAAAGCACCATTTTGAGTGGACAGAAAAATACATTTTTTTCAATATCTTAGATTTATACATATCTTGTTTGATCAAATCGGGAAGAAATAAATGTTTACGCTACTACCAACATAAATATATACATGGTTGTGAACTCTAAATACTCACAATAACATGAAATATTTTACTCATTCTTAGTTCTCCAGCCTGTTTTTAGCCCTATATTGCATTATTTGTATGTAGGATTGTTATTATTATGATTTTGTGATAGTTTTATTTATCTAAATATAATATAATATTGATTATTTGTACTTGTTGAACAATGCCAAAGACCAATTTACTTTTATGCACTGTCACTTCCACTAAAAATCATTAAAATATTTTCTACGTGATATTACACTATTACATTCATACATACATACACTATTGTAAATACATTACACTATTTAGTAATTATAATTTACTCTATCTACTAATTTACTATACTTAATTATGGAAATTTAAAAAGCCATGAGCGGTCGCGAGAGTCTTGTAAACAAATATGGCTAAAACGTAAACTGACGTTCGTTGTTTGGCCCAATTTTTGTCACGTGACCATTGCCATTCTAAGGCATGACATTTCCTCAATACATTACCAATCTACGCAACAACTCTTTGGCATTCTACTCATTTTTTTATTTGTTTATATCGCAATAGATAACTTATTTATTACAACTTCGCAAAAGTCTACACAAAGTCACACACTTTGGCAAATATAAGACATTTCAATCAATTATTTAATGACAATTACTCATGATTCATAATGAACAGAGCATACTGTGGATAGCCTGTCTATTTAAATACAATTGTGAATTTTTATCACCCATTTTATAATTTATGTATTGGTTCATTGAATTACTTCATTAATGACTTTAGAGTTTCATGCCAACTATAATGTAAAACTTATTTTACTAACAAAATATGCCGTTACTAACGTTAAATAACTTGCAAGGTATATTTCATTTCTACATTACCATTTTTTTTTAGTTACATTTAGGTATTAACAAAAACGTATCAATATATGTAATTTGTTAAACGAAAATAAAATGTTATAGAGAGATTGTGTACTTTAATGCGATGTCAATATTACATTACATCATTGTTTACTAGTTTATAGTCATCAAATGAACAGTTTAAATACTAGTCTGAATGTATTTAAGAACACATCACTTGCTAAAATATACTAAAAATTAAAGGTAAATATTTTAAAAGCTGAACGACGAGAGTTGCGAGGATGAGCTATCAGATCTGTTTAACTTAGTTCGGAATGAAACCAGTCTAATGAGAAAACTTTTTAATTTCCAACTGTTTCACTTTGTAATGCTGATTATTCAATTAATTGTATATAAAGTGTATAAATACACTTTAGTCTAGGAATATGTAGTTAATAATTCATGTAACGGGTTAGAAACACAAAATAGTTTATTAAAAAATAAGAGGACCGTTTATGTAAAAAGATACAACTATAATTAATAACTATAATTTAAGTAACTTTGCACATCAATATATCTGGAGAAACCGTTTCATAATGTTTCTTAATTTCTTTAGCTAATTTTTATAATAATGTATGTATACGTATATAATATTATAAAATATAAATAAAATAACTATATTTAATTTAGGTTTGTTATTAAAATTAATTATTTTTTAAAATAAAAATGTAGTAACAAAATATTGAAAACTACTCAAGAACTACTATAAGCCACTTAAACATAACTTATATATTATAGAACTAAACAAGAAATCATACTGAAACATTTGAATATAATTTAATTCTGACCTCATATAAAACATACTTGTGAACATAAAAAATCAAAATTATTTAGTGTATTACTGATACAAACGAAAACAAATTTAGTTAATAAAATAGGTAATTTGATTAAATTTGTATTAAACTAGTAATGGATTGTTTTAAAACCAACAATCTTTGGTAAACTTTGGCTTTGCAATTCATTGTTATATTACGTCCCACAATAAATTTAAGCAAATAGATATGGATGGTGTCCGTATATTAAAATCCTTACTATAATTTTAACAATAACAAAGTTAGTTCTGAAGGACTTAAATTCATTGGAATAGTTGTTAATATATTTATAATAAACTAAAAAAGATATCTTTCAAAATCATATCATTTAAATTTATCTTCATTCTCAAGTAAAGATTTTAAATTCTAAATAATTTGCAGTTATTACAGGCGTAAATATAAATTGAAAAGAGAGTACAATGCAGTCAAAATACAGACAATGCCATAATAGCTATCATATAGTACAGTTAGAGCCATTGTATTTTAGAATTGAAGATATCTAAGTTATACCTTCTACCTACGATTGCTGTACGACAATACTGAGTTAACACGTCTCGTGAACTACCCTCAACCCATATTCCAGTGTTTGTAGCTGGGGTGGGACACTCAGTGGATGAATTTAGAGTCATAAATGAAAGTGGATTGGAGAGATGAAAGTTGCATATGGGAATTATTGCATTCTGAAATTAATTTATAAGATAGACACTTTAAAACTAATTACAAAATAAATTGAAGCTATCATTCACCCATGAACAAAATCTTATAAATATAAAATGTATTTTACAAAAAAATATTTAAAAAAGAGTGTGTTGGAGAAAGGCTGAGAGAAGGGTGGAGAGACCCAGAGTGGAATGTACCACTATTGCTAATTTTAACCCTTTTAGGACTGAAAAAAAATGGATTTTTTGGAATTAATACTTTTTTAGATATGTGATATGAGACCCTAGTCTAAGAAAAAGACTGTAGCAAATTATTGGTATTTGTAAGTATTAAAAAAATTACATTATTACTAAAAAAAGAAAATCAGGAAGCTTTTGGTATTGTTTTTAATGTTTATAAATTGGCAATCAGAAAACAATGAAATATTATCCTTTTTATACATACAATTCACATTGTTATATCATATATAATTATATAATATATATATTTATATATATAAATATAAAAAATACAGGAAGATTTTTATTTTTTGACACATTATATAGAAATAACTAAAAACATTTTAACCATTGGTAACCTCTTATTTCTGTTTAATATGCAGTCCTTTAGCTTAGTACCAAATTTCATCACATTTAGTTAAGAAATAAAGAAAACTATTTAAAAATTCTAAGTTTCGCTTTATACTTATGCTTTATATATGTAATAATATTTAAAACGAAAAATAAATCTAACATGCTGTAAAATTATATACATCTTGAATATATGTCACTGTCAATTATTTACACTATTTAAAAATATTAGTGGTGTTTTAGTAGTGTATTCTATTCCAATCTATATTTGTTGTCACACAATGAAAATAGTTAAACTATTATACTAACAAAATAAGATATAAAACAAAATAAACTATTTACAAACAATAAACATTTCAACTAATAACAAAAGCACAATAACCTAAACACATACATAAACAAACAACTCCTTCACTTGACTGACGACTGAACTGATATGGCAGGGGAACAGCTGTCATGAAAACAGCTGACGAATAAACTTTATTTTATCGAATATTCTCAACAGTCTGGGCTGCGAACGAATATAAAAGAATAAGTTCAACTCTTATAGATTTTGTTTCTTGAAAAAATAGCAAAACATATCAGCAGTTATTTCTCTAAACTACCGATTTCCGGTACAATTACGGGCAATCGTACGCTCCGTCGGTTTCGTACGGCTGTGTGCGTGCGGCAAAAAGCCCGCATCGTATTTTTCACAAGTTATGTGTGGACGACAATTTTTCCGCTTGTCTTAAAAGGGTTAAAGACAGAAAAAGAATTAATTTTATAGAAAGAAATACAGGCTTCATGAACACATATGAGCGAAGAGTTTTCTTGTTAAATTTCTACTACCAGTCCATTTAAACGGTACTCATGAAACTATCCCATTTTACTTAAACAAATTAAAATTGTAATACACTAATGAACTCTGTGTTTTCTCAGATAATGTGTTTAAACTAAATTGAATAATAACTATAATTAATTGCCCTTTTATTCATTTTCATAATTAAATT